>CAJQZJ010032834.1:1578133-1623115 GCA_907164525.1 Lophiomys imhausi
TGTGTGTGTGTGTGTGTGTGTGTGTGTGTGTGTGTGTGTGTGTGTGTGTGTGAAAAGAAAGTATTTGAGGATTTTTTCCCCCATGAAGATAACCTGTTAGCGTGTACATTTTTCCCCCTACAAATTGCCATCTAGTGTCCTTTACTCACTTTACCTTCAGTTCCTCACTGACACCATGGAACAATCTTTGACTGTGGAGTTGCTAGGCATGAGAGGGCTCACATGCCCAGGCAGCCAGGCCAGCGTGACTGTCCAGGTGACACTGGCCTTCTTTGATCTCTCTGCTCCTCAGGATTACTATAAGATCATTAAAACACCCATGGATATGGGAACAATAAAGAAGCGCTTGGAAAACAACTATTACTGGAATGCTCAGGAATGTATCCAGGACTTCAACACTATGTTTACAAATTGTTACATCTACAACAAGGTGAGATGTGGGGAGGGGGAATCCAATTGCCATGCTTGGGAAGGAGAGAAAGTAAAAATGGGGATGCTTGTCAGGAGCCTAAGGACAGGGTTCTGGGAGCAGCTGGGCTATAAGTATGATAGCAAGAGACTTCCAGAGGTAGGGTAATGGGACCTGTAACTGTGCCCAGGACTGGGTGTTTCTTTTGTGTGTGGGGGCATTATCTTTGTTCTCCTGAAGCATCTGCCTCTAGTACTCTGGGATTTTATTTTAGTTCTTAAGCATGTCTAGTAGAGAACATATGAGGACAGCTGACACCAGATGGTCCATTGGGATGGTGTAGATTGTCAGGTAAAAGAGCCTGTGCAACTAGAGTCTTGCAGAGGTGTGCGCAGGCACAAACCTTGATGTGAGAGGGTACTGTGGGGCTAGCTGCAGACCCCAGCTGTTCTGTGGGTCACAGTCTTCTGGAACTGTGGACATGGCCATAAAATTGAGTGTCCCCTGGTCTTACATATAGACCCATGGGTCACTTCCCAACCCCGTAGCCAAACCTTTCGGCTCGGCTGTGCCATGAAGCCAGATCATTTGTTTACAGTTCAGACCACAGATGTGATTAAAACCAACCCTTTCAAATAGAACGACTCTGGAGGGAGACACTATACAGAACTCAGCTTTTGACCTCTGCTCGTGTAGTGGGTAAAATTGCCCAGAAGAGATGGGTAGGTGAGTTTCTTGAAGTTTACTGTGTTTTGTAAAGCCTTAGTTCTCACCACTTAGGTGGAAGCAAAATGTATAGACTAGGCCCTCAGTTTAGAGTTGAACGGGGACAGCATGTTTTGGACGTGGTGACAAAGTGGGGGTCCATAAGGCAATGTGATATGGGCTTTGTTCAGACCCCACTGAGCTGCTGCTGGGGTACATTGGGGAGCACTGTTTGAACCCTAAAAAGTATTTATCACAAGAAATGCTGTGTAATTTGAGTGTTTCTAGTGAATTCATTTTAGTTGTATCTGAAGAAACCCTGAAGTAAAGGAGGGCCTCCTGTTAGGAGATGACCTAAAGTTGGTAGGTACCTAAGGCACAAGGATGGTATCTTGGAGCTTAAAACTGAAGGAAGATACAGGTAGACAGGTCTTGTTAGGGATTCCTAGTTACATAACCATTGTGGCCCCCTGGAGTCCAGATCATGGAAGGAGTCTGGGTATGATGCTCCATGTGTTGGGACATGGGGGTGGCCTTAGTGTCCTGTCCACAAAGATGGGAAGAGGGGGCCTTCTAGCTCTACCCCACCTGTTTCCTCATCCAGCCTGGAGATGACATCGTCTTAATGGCAGAAGCTCTGGAGAAGCTCTTCTTGCAAAAAATCAATGAACTGCCCACAGAAGAAACTGAGATCATGATAGTCCAGGCAAAAGGAAGAGGACGAGGAAGGAAAGAAACAGGTGAGAGTGCTTGAAATAGCAAGTGAATCAATCAGCTGTGGTTCTGCCTTATCTATGTCTGTTTCCCAAGTTTAGTAGGTACTAGGGATGGCAGGGAGTCAGGTGGTGACAGTAAATATTTCATTGCTGTTTTAACAAAATGGGATTAGTTTCAGTATTGGCTGTGCTCCCAGGGGTTCCATGGAGCTGAAGTCCCCCCATGGCAACAGAAATCATTAGACCCTGAGTGGTTGATAGACTTAGGTACAAAAGAAAGCATGACTTTGCTGAGCACTCTAGTGTTCGAATTCTTCACCTTTAGTGCTGTAGATGTTTGTTGTTTTTCTTTCAATTTTATTATTTATTATTTATTTTGTGGTGCTAAAACTCAAAGCCAACACCACTCAAATGATTAAGCAAGTATTTCACCATTGAGCTTCACCCCCAGCCCTGCTTTTCCATTTTAGAATAAAGGAATTAATCTGACAGAAGCTATGGTAACTAGTGCCCTTAAAGCTAAAGCCTTAAAGTTTGTTATCTGACACTGTGCCAGTTGTTTGTCTCTGATGATCAGTCATTTAAAGCCATTTATTTACTCCTTGTCTGCGTGTACATCCTGCCTCCCAGTTCCCACTTGCACCACCACTGACAAAACTCTAGCAGCCGATGGGCGTGGTAGCGTATGCCTTTAATCCCAGCAATCGGGAGGCAGAGGCAGGCAGATCTTTGTGAGTTCAAGGCCAGCCTGGTCTAAACAGTGTGCCCAGGATAGCCAGAGATACACAAAGAAACCCTGTCTCATAAAAACAAAAGAAAAACTCTAGCAGCCATTGGCAGAGTTGCTATTAGCAGGTATCCTCTTTGTCTTATCCTTTATGACTCTAAGCTGCGAAATGACAGCTTAGAGTCATAAAGGATAAGACACAGAGGTGACAATTTTCAGGTGGCTCTTGGATGTTAGTTGTTTGCTTCTTTGAAGAGATGCTTTCAGCCTGGCCTCCCACCTTGCTCTAAAATGACAGACACAGGGAACTGATGAATCCAGTATAACCCTTGGAATTACCACTCATTCACTTGCATGCTCCTACTCCCTCCTCCCCTCCCTCTCTCCCTTTGTCTCTGCTTCTCTCCCTCTATTTCCTTCATTCCTTGCACCCTTTTAGACTCAAAATCTTCATGACTCTTAGTATTGATATTAACAGATATGTACTACTACTAAAAAACCTATACTTTGTCAGTTACACATACTAAGTAATATCCCTTATCCATACATATAGAGCCTAGTCCTCAATTTCTGGGTCCAACAGTTTGGTTTATTTGTACACGGGAATGTATTCTCTTATCAGTCCTGGAAGAAGCCCAGGCTTGGTGAGTTGAGAAAGAAAATTGAGAAACTCAGTAGAGCACCCCCCTTGCTCCTCATCTGGTACCTGGACACTGCTCTGGGACAACCTACAGATACAGAATGCTTTTTCTTTCCCTCCCTCCTCTCCCTTCGTTTCTTCCTAAGACAGGGTTTTATTTATATAGCCCAGGCTGGCCCCAAACCCTGAATCCTTGTACCTTGGCCTGCTCACTGCTGAGATCACAGGCTTTAAAGACTTGCTTTTATAAGGTGTTGGGTCTGGATGTTCTCTTTGCATGGCATTCAGTATGCATGCAAAGGGTGTGGCGGTATGGGTGTGGTTCCTGGTCCAGCAGCTCACATTTGAGCTGTAGTTATAATCCTTTTTAATGCTAATTTGGTGTGCCATGTGACTATTTTATGTTGGGAGTTATGGTACAGCTTCAGGGAAACAACCTGGGTAGTCAAGAAAGGCCACAATTGTCCACTAGTCCCTAGTTGCTCCAAGAGTTGAGATCATGCAAAGTTTCAGAAACTTTGCAAGGTTGGCTGCTGCTGGATCTTGACAAAAAACACTCTGAAGGTAACACTTCTGGGAATGAGGAATTCTGTTGGATTCCCCAAGGAACCATTTTCTGATTTCCATGTGCTGCCCCAGTGGTAACACCAACCCTCAGCATATAGGCTTTCCTACTTTTTTAGCCTGGGCTTCCCTTCTTACAACAACCTGTATCTAAGTGAGGAGTTGCCGCCAGGATGCCTCAGGAAATGTAGCATGAGGTGCTACTGCCCTCTCAAGCCTGGGGACACAAGGATTAAGTTTGGTGCACAGTGATGTCTGAAGTGTTCAGAATGGCCTTATCACTAAAGCAGATGTACACAAAAGTGTGTGGATGTTTTGTCAGGGTCAGCTAGTGTGTGCTAGCATACCCTTTTAATCTCCTCTCCTTTTTATGATTGATAGGGACAGCAAAGCCTGGTGTATCCACGGTACCAAACACAACTCAAGCATCAACTTCTCCACAGACCCAGACGCCTCTTCAGAACCCTCCTCCACCTGTGCAGGCCACAACTCACCCCTTTCCTGCTATCACCCCAGACCTCATTGCCCAGCCTCCTGTCATGACAATGGTGCCCCCCCAGCCACTTCAGACACCTCCACCGGTACCCCCCCAGCCACCACCCCCACCTGCTCCAGCTCCACAGCCTGTGCAGAGTCACCCGCCCATCATTGCAGCCACCCCACAGCCTGTGAAGGTGAGCATCTTGGGCACTGGTGGACTGCTGCCACCAGAGACGGGCTTGCAGGAGACAGTTAGCTTCTCTTAGTTGTTTCTTTTACGGGCTGTGTGATCAAGGCCCTGTTCCTAAGCAGGATATCTCTTTAGGAGGTTCTGTTGTCTCTACAGGAGCAAATACTATATTTGGTTTTGTGCTTTTCTCCTGGCTGGCTGGTCCTATTCCAGCTGTGGAAAAGTGACAGGGTCTTCATGCAGTTACATTTGGGTCTGTCCTGAGTGTTGGGATCCTAGTCAGGGCTTGGTTTCAGAGGTGATCCTGAAGAGCAGCTGTACCAGCCAGAGCCTCTGATTGAGACTTTTGTGCCTGTGCTCATGGCAGACAAAGAAAGGGGTGAAGAGGAAAGCAGATACCACCACTCCCACCACCATCGACCCCATTCATGAGCCACCTTCACTGGCCCCAGAGCCCAAGACCGCCAAGTTGGGTCCTCGGCGGGAGAGCAGCAGACCTGTGAAGCCCCCAAAGAAGGATGTACCAGACTCACAGCAGCACCCGGCACCAGAGAAGAACAGCAAGGTCTCTGAGCAGCTGAAGTGCTGCAGTGGCATCCTCAGGGAGATGTTTGCCAAGAAGCATGCTGCCTACGCCTGGCCCTTCTACAAACCTGTGGATGTGGAGGCGCTGGGTCTGCATGACTACTGTGACATCATTAAACATCCCATGGACATGAGCACAATCAAGGTTAGCCGCCAGGCCCCTGGGGTGGTGGGCAGATACAAGGTTTCCCCTAGACGTCATTAAGTCCTGGGTGCCCTACAGGGTGTTGTTGAAATACACACTAACCTAGTGCATTTGACCATTTTGGTTTCAGGTAGTGGTTCACCCTCTTTCCTTGTTGTAAGGAGATGTAAGATGCATGCATACTCTGAGGCTCTCTCAATGTCCCTGTACTTCTTTGTACATGGCAGGTGCTCTAGGAGACTGGGCACTCTGGCTTCAGTGTGGAGGGAAAGGCTTTGCTATTTCCTCTGTAGGAGGCAACGCATTAGCTATCAGCATCTTCACCAAAGTATTTCAAGGTCTTTTGTGATTTTTCTACTTCTGGAAGTAGACTATAATAACATTGCTCAAACCGGAGACAATGTGTGTCTAACTTCCCTTTCTGCTGTGTACCCTCAATACAAGTACATGCAAGGTCAGAACTGGGCCCAGTCTTGTTTTATTTTCTTGTCATTACTGGGATTCTGTGTGTTTGGACAGTGTAATGATCTGCGTAGGTAAGCTTAGTAATAACAGGTGATTTTCCAGCCCTGGAACTTGGCTGTGTCTCCTTGTCTCTTGTGTTTCATGCTGAGAACTGGAATGATGACCTATTGTTCCTTGTTGTTCCAAGTATTCCATACTCAAGGAAAGCAGATACCACCACCCCCACCACCAAGCATGGATTAAACTGAGAGCCACTATGAGACCACCTTGTTTCCACAAGTAGCCATAATTTTGTGAACACACTTGCACACACCCCATTAAAAGACGAACCTTCCTGGCTAACTAGGACCTATCTTGTATTTATAGTCTAAACTAGAGTCCCGTGAGTACAGAGATGCCCAGGAATTTGGTGCTGATGTCCGATTGATGTTCTCCAACTGCTACAAGTACAACCCACCTGACCATGAAGTGGTAGCCATGGCTCGAAAACTTCAGGTGAGGCTCTGAGAAGGGTAGGCCAGAGCTTGTATGGGCCTTGGCAGATAGTAATTCTGTCACTTCCCTCATAATAATGCTGTGGGTCCTTGGGGGGGGGGGTGGTGTTTGTTTGTTTTAAAGACAGGGTCTCTTTTATGTAGGCCTGACTGTCCTGGAGCTCTTTGGTTTTTCAAGACAGGGTTTCTCTGTGTAACAGCTCTGGCTGTCCTAGACTCACTCTGTAGACCAGGCTGGCCTCGAACTCACAGAGATCCTCCAGCCACTGCCTCCTGAGTGCTGGGATTAAAGGCATGCTCCACCACACCCGGATCCTGGAACTCTTATTTATAGAACAGACTGGCATCAAACTAGCAGAGATATGTAATACATATATTATAAATCAGGGTCATTAAAATGGAGTGACTGGTTTTGTGTTCCACTGAAAATCTTCTCTCTCTTCTCCTTCACATATATTCTGTTGCTCTGGCTGAAAAAGCATGTGTGTTATGCCTTGCCTCAGACTCTTCAAAATAGTCCTGTCTTAAATAGACAGGCATCACTCCATCAGGTTTAGCCATCTTGACACAGTTGTGCCATAGTTGTGTCCATGTTGAGCCAGAGTAGTGGGATATTTATTTTCCCACCAGCCTTGGAAACCTTTGTCTTTTAGCTGCAAAGTGGCTATTTGTATGTGGGTCCATGTGACCATGGTCTGTGTAGTTCCTAGTCTCTTGTCCTTAAAGTTGAGAGTACACAAGTTGGGACTTGTATTGAATTTGTGAACTGTTTTATTTGTTTGTTTATGGATAAAGTCTCATACTGTAGCTCAAGCAGGCCTCAAACTACCAGTAGTCCTCATAAATCAACGTTTCCAGTGCTGGGATTGCAGGTTGAGCTACCACAGATGCCCTCCCCCTCTCTTTCTCCCTCTCCTCAGCAACCTGTAGGAGGCATTTCTTTATCTCAAACAAAAGAACATACATACCTAAATTTACAGTGTTTTGGCTTTTGGCTTTTTTTTTTTTTTGGTTTTTCGAGACAGGGTTTCTCTGTGTAACAGCTCTGGTTGTCCTGGACTCGCTTTGTAGACCAGGCTTGGCCTCGAACTCACGGAGATCCGCCTGCCTCTGCCTCCCAAGTGCTGGGATTAAAGGCATGCGCCACCACCGCCCGGCTGCTTTTTTTTTTTTTTTTTTTAAATCTGGGCTAGTGTGGTTATAATTGGAGAATGAAGGCAATATTTAATACCTTTATGAGCTAACTTGTACTTTATTCTTTTCCATTTTATTTTTGCGCACGTGTGGGGGGGGGGGGTGTCTGTAGAGGCCAGAAGAGGACATCCGATACCCTGGATGTGGAATTGAAGGGAGTTGTGAGCTGCCTGACATGGGTGCTGGTAACTGAACTTGAAACCTGTAAGGTGCAAGTACTCCTAACCACTGAGCCATCTCTATAGCCCCCAGATACAGCTTTTAAAGGAAACATAAGATTATAACTCCCAGCTATTTCTCAGGTCAGTGGTCTGTAGGCTGAGCAACCTGCTATTATTAAAGCACTGGTATGTTATTAGTGGCTCTCAAGGTTTCCTTGGGTCTGCTTACATAGCAGTCTCTAGGTGCTTCCAGGGCAGAGATTTGCAGAGCTTTTGGTGAGACTGGAGTTGTTAGCTGCCTTGTACATTCTGGGTACCAAATCTGAAATCATCTGCAAGAACTCTCTCCAGCACGTATTTTACTATAAATTTTTAAAAGTAATATCTTACTTATTAATTTATTTGAGGTAAGAGTCTCATTGTGTATCTCTGGCTAACCCTACCTCTGTATGGGAGTGCTGGGATTAGAGATAGGCTTCACCGTACCCAGCTGACTGCAATTCTTAACAGGTCCACCAAGTGGCAGTGTGCCTTCAGACTTGGATCTCAGGACCCTTCTTCACTTCTCACAGTTCCTTAGATGCTACAGAATAGTGTTTGCCAACCAACGGAAAGAGAAAAACCACTGTATCTAAAGTTTTTTGGGGACAGGTTTTCTGTTTAACAGTACTTGCTGTTCTGGAACTTGCTTTGTAGACCAGGCTGGCCTCCATCTTACAGAGATCCACCTGCCTCTGCCTCTCAACTGCTGGGATTTAAGATGTGTACCACCACACCCAGCTAAGTTGTTTTTTTGTTTTGTTTTAATCTAATTTTTCCTGTCATCCTGGTACCTTACCACTACCTTGTCTTTACAATCTTTACTTCTCTGAAGGTTTTAGTTTTGTTTTACATTTTATTGTCTTGTTTAAAAGATGTATTGAGACCAACATAGGTTTCTTACTTAGTTAGGCTATGTTGCAGGAGTAGAAGTTACTTGGGAAAGTTATATAGAAAGGATCCAGTTCATTTTCCATTTCTGACAAGTGTAGTCAGAGTGGTGCCAAGGCTGGTCAAGGTTCATCCCAAGTATATGGTACCACCTACTGAACCTCAATTTCTGTACCCTGAATCTTCCATGGTACCACCAACCCTGGCTTCTGGACTGGTTCATCTGAGACAGTTTAGACACTGTGGCCTCCTAGCATCTGAATTTGTACTGAAAGGACTTTTATATTTTCTTTATGTATCACATGCAGTCTGGGCTAGGTAAGGGTACTTAGTATTCACACACACACACACCCTTCTCTACCTACATGAGACTGACCTAGGCTTTCTGCATATACGTTGCAGTTGTGTAGTTTGGTCTTCTTGTGGGACTCCTAACAGTGGGAGCAGGGGCTGTCTCTGACTCCTTTGCCTGCTTTTGGGACCCTTTCCCTCATACTGAGTTGATTCTTCCAGCCTTAATGTGTATGAGGGGAGGTGCTTAGTCTACTGCAACTTGATATGCTATGTTTGGTTGTTATCCTTGGGAGGCCTGCCTTTTTCTGAAGAAAATGGAGGAAGAGTGGATGGGAACGTTCAGAGGGGAGATAGAGGAGGAGGAAAGAGAATCTTCAGTCGGGATTTATTTTTATTTTTTGAGAACATGCTCTAAAAAACACTGGACTGTGATGCGCAGAGGAGAATGTTATGTCCTCCAGCCTAGACATAGAGTTTTATGGTCTGAGAGTTGTGTTTCTCTGGTGGATGCCACTGTTACTGCCCCTTGACATCCCTGTCTGTCTCCCTCCTTGACCTGAAGTCCTACATAGTTTTTTAGTTCCTCCCAGTTCTTTCTGCTTCCTTGCTATTTCTCCTTTGTGTTCACTAATGGTCCTCCTTCCCACTTGACTCTTGGTTCCTTTAAGGTAGGAAGCCCTCAGCAAGGTTTTCTTCCCACAGCTCTGTGTTTTCCTGATGCCTCTTCCCCTGATAAAGTAGGTTCTTCGGTACCAGAAAAAGAAAAGGATGGGTCCTATACATAGCTGGACACATTTTGGAAGCCTGTAACTCTATCCTTGCTTGCTGATACTCTCATCTCAACCATCTTCCTGTTTTGTATTTCTTACTACTTATTCTCATGCTTGAACAAGTCAGAACACTTAGAGAATGGAAGGAGCCTCGGAGTGTTACCCATCCCACTCAAGTCCATACAGCTAGTTTAGATAAGAATGTTAATTTCCTTCGGCCGAGGTAGCACATGGCCTTTAATTTCAACACTCAGGAGGCAGGGGCAGGCAGATCTCTGAATTCGAGGCCTGTCAGATGTCTGTCTTCAAAAACAAAAGAATGAACATTTCCTTACAGTAAAAGATATTTCAAAGCTGGCCCAGGAAGGGTGGATGATACAGAACCTGAAACAGCTTCTCCTCAAGCTTCCCTGTATTTTTGGAAGGGAAATTGGTCACTTACCTTACAAAGTCTTGATACTTCTCAGGCATGCTTCTCTCTACTGCTCTGTACTGTTTCGTCCTAAGCCTGGTCTTACAGAAACCCTCACAAAGCTCTGGCTGCTTTTTGAGGTGCCATGCTTTTTGAGGTGGATACCTGCTATAGAGAACACATCAGAGACACTGACTAGTGGATTGAGCTTCTGCCATATAGCAAGTGTGAATGGGATGGGAGTCTTAGTTGTTCCATAGGGACCTCCACTTTGGTGTGAAGCCCCTTTCTTTCCTAGTCCTCTCTGTCTTGTCAGGTGGTAGTCACCTCCTCTTGTATATATTTGTCCAGGGTTCTGCTCTAAGATTTATTTCTGAATAAATAAGGAAATCAGTGCCTGTGTAGTACTTGATCAGGTATACTTAAATAGCACAGAGTGTCAGGTAAGACCTTACTTTGGAAGAAGGAAGCTAAGCTTTGCAGAATGGTATTGGGAATGTGGGAAACAGTGCCATAGTTACGTGGATACCTGCTATAGAGAACACCTTCACCTATAGGCTTGTTCATGGGACCCTTCAGGCCAGACTTCTGGAGAAAGCCGAGTGTGTCACAGCTTCAAACGGCAGCTTAATATTTAGCATCACATCCTCAATACCTACACAGGCAAGCGCACACACACATCCTGTAGAAGAAGAAGGAGTGTCCCTTTCAGGGTGTGAATTGCTACACTGATCTTTTTTGTTTTTTCTTTAAATTCTCATAATGTATTTTGATCATACATACATACATACAGACATACAGACATATATATATATTCAAATATATATGTAGTGAGAATTTTTATTTCTTTAAAAAAACACAGCAGTATTATAAAAGTATGTTTCTGTTTTAATCCTAGGTGTGGATAGATATGGGGCTACTTCGCAGCAGCTGACTATGATTTGCCTCATGCTCTGGCAAGGGCCATGTTTTGCCAGCTGCAGATAGTTTCTTCAAGTGTGTGACATTTGTAATTCTAGGGAATTTTCAGCGGACATATAAATGCTAGAGCCCCAATAGGTGGGTGACTGGTTGGTTGGATGCTATTGATTGTAGTTTGCTCAAGTAGTCATGAGCAAAGAAACAAGAAATTAGATACTGGATGGTGAAGATCAAACTTGCCCCAAGGAAGTCAATGTCCTTAGTCAGCAGGAAGTAGACTAACAATGATGATGCCACCTTTCCCCTCTGTCCTTTCTTTTCTCCTATCTAGTATTAGGGGGTTGAAAGGGAAGAAATAAAGGGGTAGAGAAGGGTAGAAGAGAGAAAGGAACCCACAAAGTAGGAAACGCCCGCTAAATATACATGTCCTTCTCTTCCCCCAATCCCTCCTATAGCCACACTCCATTTTATTCCATTCCTCTTTTTTTATTTTTTTAAGGTTTTTTAGGACAGGGTTTCTCTTGTGTAGCCCTGCCTGTCCTGGAACTCACTTGTAGACCAGGCTGGTCTTGAACTCACAGAGATCTGCTTTATTCCATTCTTAAAGCAGATCTAAAAAATCTTTTTGGGAAACCAGCCTTATTCCTTACATGTCTGTTCTGTGAGTCATTGGATTGGCTGTGGAGTCCCCATCAAAGGGGACTTTGGCAGTTGGTTAGGTGTGTGGCTTGATCCCTTTGGAGCACAGGCAGGGGCTACTGTTCCCTGAGTCCTATAACTCATGGAACTATCAGCTGGTTTCAGAGTCTACTGAAGTGGGTTCCTGTGTCCAGAATCCCTGTGGCGTCTGCTGTGGTTGGTTACACCTCACAAGGTATAAGCACCTTCCTTAAGACTGTTACAAGCACCCTTCACCACTAGCCAGCATTGTTGGAGATGCCTGATCCAGGGGCTTGCATCTGCTTGGTTATATGTTCATGAACCACTCCGAGTAGGAGGGAGGCAGATGCAGACACTTGTGTACTGTGCCAGGAATACTCAACTCAGAGCCGTTGCCAGTACTGTTTCCTGAGTGGGAATGCCAGTACTGAATGGAAGATCAGCAAAGCCACCTGTCAGAGAGCTAGCTGCAGACCTGGCAGGGGGGGACTCAGAGGCATGTGTTCTGGGGGTCTTGCATACTGAGCACACTCAAACTAATGTTCTCAGAAGACTAGTTTTTCACCTTGGCCATCTGTTTCCTGCAGGGAGTGAACGTCCAACACGTGCACACACGTGCTCGGGGGAGGAGGGTGGCAGAGAGAGATGTTATCCATGCAGCTCTTCCTGTTGATTTGTTTACAGATGCTCCAAAGGCTGAGCACCCTCACAGGTACCACTTTTTCTCCCCAGGATGTGTTTGAGATGCGCTTTGCCAAGATGCCTGACGAGCCTGAAGAGCCAATTGTCACCGTGTCCTCCCCTGCAGTGCCACCCCCTACAAAGGTGGTGGCCCCACCCTCATCCAGTGACAGCAGCAGTGACAGCTCCTCCGACAGTGACAGCTCCACTGACGACTCAGAGGAAGAACGAGCCCAGCGACTGGCTGAACTCCAGGAGCAGGTGGGGGAACCTGTGTGTGTCTGTGTGCTCGGGGGGTCAGGGTAGTCTCTTAGGAGGTCTCCAGGGTGTTCTTGACTGTGCCTCTCCAAGACCCCATTGCGGCATTTCCTCCTCTTTACTCAATGGCATGTATTCTGAGTTAGGAGTGGAGTATGGGCATTTTCTGGGCACACAGGCTTCAGGATCCTGGAGCTGACTGCCTACATCTGGTCTTACATTTGAGTTAGTCATCAAGCCCCAGTGTTTTCGTATACTCTTTACCCAGCCCTTAAGAAACCATCCTCCCTGGAAACATCCTGGGACTAAGATGGCTTAGGAGATTTAGCATCTGTGAGCCTATGAAGCTCCTCTGTTGTGGAGGATGGTATCAGTCATTGGAGATCAGGGAGTAGGTGAACACTTTAGGGATCTTGTTAATGTAGAAGGCAGGTCCACGGCCAGAAGCCAGCCCATACTCTGCTTCTTCCATACCCACAGGCTGACACTCAAGCACACATTGTTCACATGATACAAAGCTGTCTTCTAGAATTTAGGTGGTGAGAAGAGCATTCACTTCTGGTTGTGAGTGAGTTAGTTTGCTTTTGAGACAGGTTCCCATTGTGTAGCCCTGGCTGTCCTGGAACTCACAGAGTGCCACCTACCTCTGCCTCCCAAATGTGGAAAGGGGATTGGTTATAGGCCTGTGCCATCAAGCCTGTCCTGGTTGTGATTTTATTTTATTTTTTGCCCATTTGCTCCACAGCTCAAAGCCGTGCATGAGCAGCTTGCAGCCCTCTCACAGCCCCAGCAGAACAAACCAAAGAAAAAGGAGAAGGACAAGAAGGAAAAGAAAAAGGAAAAGCACAAAAAGAAAGAGGAAGTGGAGGAAAATAAGAAAAGCAAAACCAAGGAACTTCCTCCCAAAAAGACTAAGAAAAATAACAGCAGCAACAGCAATGTGAGGTCTGTACTTCCCGATTTTTCCATCTTTGGGAGAGGTAATCCCAAAACCCTTATTCGGAGGACGACTACCCTTTTGCTGTAGCTACCAGTCTGGGTTGGTGTTCTGTCATAAACACTTAGCTCTTCCTTCTCCCTTTGCTTTTTTCCCTGAATGAGCTTTGGTAGCTCACTGTGTTTACAAGAGAGGGTTACAGGTAGCCATCATGTAGCTACAACAGAGCTACAGCTCCTGCAGCCTGCCAGAGTTTACTGCTGCTCTGTCTGATTGCAATTAGTCTTAAACCCCATTTCCTGTTGGGTGGGGGAAGTCAACCACCTCCACCCTCCCACTCCCACACATACGCCAACCACATACATGTGAGAGATGTTTGCACAGTTTCTTCAGGAAACCCATTCTTAGCTGTCTGCATCATCTCTTCATAGCAAGAAGGAACCAGCACCCATGAAGAGCAAGCCGCCTCCCACATATGAATCAGAAGAAGAGGACAAGTGTAAGCCCATGTCCTATGAGGAGAAGCGGCAGCTAAGTCTAGACATCAACAAACTTCCTGGTGAGAAGCTAGGCCGGGTAGTACATATCATCCAGTCAAGGGAGCCATCACTTAAGAACTCCAACCCTGATGAGATTGAGATTGACTTTGAGACCCTGAAACCATCCACACTTCGAGAGTTGGAGCGCTATGTCACCTCTTGTTTGCGGAAGAAAAGGAAACCTCAAGGTAGGTATTCTTGACAACTCTTGGTATAGGAGTCCTTCCTATGGAAATGCTGTTAGCCCTCTTCCAACTTAGCACTACACCCCTGAAGCCCCACTCACTCACCCCCCCATTATGATTTGCATGCCTTTGCCATATAAACCTTAATAATGACACTGAACTAGACACTGGATTGTCATGCCCTTTGGTGACTGGCTGAAACCTACCTGAACCTATCTTTTGAGCCATGCTCTAAACAGCAGCTGTTTGCACCTCTAGTTGCTTGCCATACAGTCTTCTCCAAAAGCAATCTCCCACCTCTGTTGAGGTGCGGCCAGGAGGAAAGGGATGACTGGATGTCCTAGGAATATGTGTACTTAGTTAGTTCAGTACTGAGCCCCTCTTTGCCCACTGCACCCCTGCCATCAGCCTTCCAAAGCATCTCTTTCATCATATTGTGCCTCATTGGCTTTAACGTTCCTCCTTGGAACTAGGGGGTTTAGCTTAGTATTTATGTCAAAGTATTTTTTTAATATGCTGCTTTCCTGGCCTATATTAACTTCTAGATCCTCAGAACTTTGCTTTCAATCTGATGTTCAATGAGCTTTTTGAGCTTTACTATTGCAACTAAACAGGAAAGTTGGGAGAACCTGGTGCTTTTTGCTCATCTTGCTGTACTCTGTACATAATACTCTGTATGAAGAATACCTCTCACCCAAGGCTAACAATATATCAGATGAAGAAATTACTGCTCTGCCCAGTCTTTTGAATCCATGGGAAACCATTCAGAGGGTATTATATGAAATTGATGAGACCTTGAAGTTGCAACACAAAGCCATGCTTCAATCTGGTGTGTAGTAGGCTACCAGTGAGAGCCATGGAACTACTCAGGTTCTGATTTGGTAACTGTCAGGAGCAGTCTTTAAGCCTGTGGGGTACAGGCTTCCCACTGGTCTTTCCTCTGGAAAGTTGGGAGTATTCTGTGGCTAACAGTAGCTGCCTAGGTTGGTATCCTTCCTGATAGAGTTCTGTTATTTGTGTTGCAGCTGAAAAAGTTGATGTAATTGCTGGTTCTTCTAAGATGAAGGGCTTCTCATCCTCTGAGTCGGAGAGCACCAGTGAATCCAGCTCCTCTGACAGTGAAGACTCTGAAACAGGTTAGCTGGCTCCTGTTTAAGCATCTTCTCAAACTACTCCACTCACCCCTGGTACTGTCTCAGTCCTTTGTCCAGGCTGTTTGAGAGCCCAGAGTTGGTGGTCACTGAGAATTGTCTGGGCCCTTCTGTCTACCCATCCATGTTAACTTTCTCCCTGCAGGGTGGCAAGACACCCTGTGTAGCAGGACTCTCTTCTCTCCATGTGGGTAGGGGGCAGATCTTGAGAACTGCAGGTGTTGGGGTCCCATCAGCTTTGATTTGGAATACTACCGCTCCCCTTCCCATATTCTGGCATCACAGTTGGCCTGTAAACAATTCTGGCCACATTTTAACAGAGTGTAGAGCCAAGCCACCTGCATCTGTCAGCCTGCATGATCAGTCTACTTTGAGCTCTGTTGTCTGCAGCCTGAGCTCTGAACTCGGGGAGCTGCTGTTTTTTCTTCTCCACAGTGTACTTACTGCTGTTTTGTTTTGGCTGCTCCCAGATCTGCTCTCAGTACATGCATTCTGGGACATGGATGATCCCTCTTGTACTGATCCCTACTTGTACTCTGTGGTGTTCTGAGCACCAGTGGCAGAGCTGGAGGTGAGGGCAGGTGGCAATGATGGGAACAGGCTGCCTTCTCAGAGGTGCACTTTCTATGTTATTCCCAGAGGAGTAGATGTTCACCTTGTCCTCAAGGGAATGAACGATAGGGAAGAAAGATGTCTGACATGGCTCCTGTAAGTGACATTACCCTTGGGCAGGGCAGGTTCCATTAGCTGAGCAAATAAGTCACAGTCTACCTAAGAGCCAGCCCAGGGATCGTAATGGACTGGAATGTGTGGGGTCGATAGTGGGAAGTGGGTCTGTGGACGAAAATGCTTCTGGCAGTCTTCCATGGATCTCACACGTGTGGAATAGTGATCTGATGGTGTCAAGGAAGGTCAAGGCTCCCTTGCAACAGCTAGAAGGAGTTTTGTTGCTTCAAGCTGTACACACAGGCCCCCCTCTGCACAAAGAAACTAGGAGTTAGGGGGAAGAGGCATTTTTTGTGGACCATGAAGTAGGCTAGGGCCTTTCCAGGAAAATTCTCTGTACTGTCTTGTTTTTGATGAGCAATGTAATTACAAAGGAAATGTAATCCATTATTAAATTGTGTGTTCTGCATCTGTTCCACTCGGACTGCAGAAGTTTCTATGTGCAAATTAACTTGTTTAACAGCCTCCCCTATCGTTTTTTTTCCCTTTTCATTCTACAACACTTTGCTTTCGCTTCCTGTGTTCCAGTAGGGGGAGCTGCATCCTAGGCCTACTGGGAAGGACTGGACCTGAGCCACTCTCTCCTTGAACTGAGGCCACCGCCTTCAGCATAGTGAATGGAGTGAATAGATGTATTCTTGGGGTTCCATTAGCATTCTTGGTGGCTACTGACTTTTCACTTTCATTGCCAGATTCAAACTTCAGATTTGTCTTTCCTCTGGATTTTTTTTTAATCCCTCTTGTGTTTTCTTGATCATTCCTCCTAAGATTTTGTAGCCTTTTTTAAGAATGCAAGTGATCAAAAGATAATCCCAGAGACTGACCCTGACCTGATGCTAAATGACTTGGGTTACCTTTGGGATCTGAGGGGATTCTGACCACACACACACACACACACACACACACACACACACATACACACACACACACACTCTCTTTCCTTTGAGCCACTGCCCCCACAACTTCTTCTTTAGGTGGCAGTCCTCCTAAGGTCCCCTAGGAGTGCCCTGCTTCTGTCTTTCCCTGATGGCTGCCATGATGACATTTCCAGCAGCTTTTTGCTACTTTTACAGAGAGAATTTTTTTCCCAATCCACCACCTCCCTTAAGTGGAAAACTTATACAACAAGTAATCTGAGAGTCCTGGGAACAGCTGTCCTGATGGGAAGGAGGGTGAGATAGGCCTTGCCTATCTAGCCCTGACCATTTGCTTTGCTGCCTGGGATGAGCCCCTCCCTATTTCCAGATGATGTCCTTCCCCTTTTTTGTATGTTTGCTTGATTGTGACAGGGTTTCTCTGTGTAATAGCCCTGGCTGTCCTGGACTTGCTTTGTAGACCAGGCTGACCACGAACTCGAACACACAGAGATCTGCCTGCCCTCTGCTTCCCAAGTGCTAGGATTATAGGCATGAGCCAACACGCCTGGCTGTCCTTCCCATTTTTGTTTTGCTATCTTCCCACTTGTCTTCATTCAGACCACTGATATTGCCAATGGAATGGTAGGTGTTTATTTCCTGTTGTGTGCAGAGTGCTATGTTTTGAGACTGTTGGCAGTACTGCTTCTAGGACCTGCTGAGATTTTGTTGCAGATCCCCAAATAGTACACAGAGAAGGACATAGAGGTTGGGCTGCAAGGATACACATACACACCAATAAATATCACACAAGTAAAACATAGCTTCTGTCTCCTTGTGCCACACAGAAACTGTACTTTGTGGTATATGGAGTGCAGGGATGAGCAGATCCTCTAGTCAGTGATCTCCTGGGGCCAGGAAGCCCAGCAGCACTAACTTCTGTGACGAGGTACTGGAATATGGGCCCTGACAGGAGTGTGGGATAGAGATGGGGCAGACACTGAAGGTGTCACTTTGGTTTTTGGATCTAGTTTATGTTTTCCTTGTTCTTATTTTTCTATTTGAATTGAAGGTAAAATTTCTCAAAGGACCTATTTTTTTCCCTTGTACTAAGGGTCACTTCTACTGGCATGGCTTCAGTGACACAAAGAGAAGCACTCAGTAGGTGCTCAAAGGGTATACAAGAAACCCTCTGCCATGACAAGTGTGCACAGGGTTAGATCGCACTGCAGATGAGTGGAGGGTGCTTTACCAGCTGGATTCCAGCCACTCTGTTCCCTCATTCCGCAGCAGCACCAATGGCCATTCTTGACACTTCTCTGGATCCCAGCTGTTTGTTTTTGTTTTTCATTGAACTAGAACAAACAGAATAAGGCCCAGGTGCCACCTCCCTCCAACTTGTAGGAAGTCTTTAGACCTCCTAGAAGGATAAGGACTTTGTGGCTCTTTTTTCCCCATTATTCTTCCCAGCTGTGGCCATGCAATGACAAGCATAGGATCAGATGAGTTGTCATGTAGGGTAAAGAATGTCCTAAGACTCTGTTTTCGTTCTCTCATCATACTTGTAATATCTGGTTCTCACATAGTTTGCACATTTTGGGTATAGGTGGCTACATAGATTATGTACATCTTCTCTGAACCCACCCCTAGAGTGCACCTCAACTGGGTGGGCTGTAATGGGTTTGCAGCAGTACAGTGAAAAGAAGGCTTTGGGACTGTGGCCTGTTCATGCAAGAACACAGTTCAGCTATTTTAGTCTTATTTCCTTTTCCCAGGATTGTAGCGTGTGGGTGTTCCTTAATAGCTCCAGGGTAAAGAGGAATGCATGGTGTTTTGGAAAGGCTGGAGCTGGGAAGTGCAGACAGAGGCCATGAGACACTCTTGAGACCCTGATCAGGAAGCCAGCCTCAGCTTCCTGGCCCTAGGATCTTTGAGAGACTCCTTCCAGTTTTATCTCAGGGGTATGGTGGTCCTCTTGTCAGAAGTGACAATTGCTTAAGGAAAGGGTAAGACCCTTGGAGAGTAGGAAATATGCAGAGCCAGGTGGTATCTCCAGCAGCCCAGGAGTTTGGAGGGACTGGTGCTTCCCTAGGGTGAGGGCCAGCCTTGTGGAATGTGGCCTACTGTAAGAGAGTGAGTGGGCGGATTTTTCCCAGGCACGTTCTGGGACTAGGGATTGTAACATTTATAATTCTAACAGAGGCGCCACTCTGCTACATGTGGGAAACAGTCCAGGCCCCTCTCTGGACCAGAAGCCATATTGGATATCCTGAAAAAGGATGGAAAGAACAAGGCCTTTTCTCTTGGGCCTCTTCCTCCCCTCAACAATTATTTTGTTACAGTTTCTGACTTGGTTTGGAGGTGTCTAGGTAGACAGAGATGACTCTGCTCTTTGCCTTCCTCAGTGGGAAGTGCTGCCTCATTTGCTTGGGGCTTTTCTTCCCTGAGCACACTGTGAGAAAGGTCTGGTATTTTGCTTTTCTGAGGAATGGTTAGCTGATGCCTGGTGGCTTTGACCCCCTGGCTGGAGAGACCAGCTCAAGGGCACTTCTCACATTCAAGAAGGACTTCAGGAGTAAAGAGACCACCCATACACTTAGGCAGGGCACATGGAACTTACTAGCAGAGCAGTTGTGTTTAGAAGTCCAGACATGACTTCAAGCAGTTTTAGAGACTTAGATTTATCCACCCTTGCTGAGGCAGGCCAGTCAGGGATGGGGCTGCTGTTTTGCAGCAAGATTCTCTTGTGCCCGTTCAGTCACTGGGGCCCAGAAGTTGGCCCAGCCTGCAGTTCTTCTGTTCTTGTAACTTGAACGGTACGGTACATTCCACACCATTCTCTCACACTGGTTTCTTTCTCCCTCTACGTAGGTCCTGCCTAATCATTGGACACGGACTCTTAATAAAACGGTCTTCAGTTCCAGATTCCTTCCCAGCGAGCTATAGCTTAAGTCCATTTTCTTCTGTGAAAGGGACAGGACTCCATCAAGTTATGGAATTGCTCAGAGCCCTGGGCCTGTCCCCGGGGTGGATTAGTCATGTCCAGCAGCACACACCTAGTCCCACCTTCAGGAAGGCTGCCTGCCTGGCCTGCTGCTTGGGCCTCTCTGTACAAAGACTGCCTGGCTGCCCTGCCCAGCCTCCCTGGTCATCTGGGGTCCTCTGGGTGGGTGGCATCTCCTAGAGGGTGATAATCCTCCTCTATGCATACGTGTGGTGCTACTCTGTGTGCGAAGCCTGATCACAGTGTGTTTCTTCGTCCCTTCCATCTTTTTCTGAGACTCCAGACCTTGAAGTGACTTTAGCCCAAGAAAGATCTAATTCACCTCGAGGATGAACATTTTGACCATGTGCTGTCTTTAGAAGCCAGCTGGTCTCCCAAAGGCTATGTGAGGCCACCCTGGTCAGATGGAGGCTGTGACTAGCTTTAGCTGACCCATAGTCTCCCAAATTCTCCTTCAGTCTCCATTGTTCCCATCGAGTACTAAAAGGTCAAGTGGCCTAGTGAGCATTTCCCCAAGTTCTTTGGTCTTTTCTTAAGTCACATTAAAAAAGCAAAACAAAACCCTTGAAGGCTGCTGCTAAGGGGCATGCAGGCACATTAGGCCCCACTGCCAAGCTGGGTCAGGGTCTGGGAAGTGGGCAAGCAGGGTTTCATGGCTACTTGTGAGCTGTCTACAGTGCCTCTCCAAGTTCCATTGCCATCCTGACCATCCTCATCTTCAGCTTCCTATAATGACAGCAGATATTGGGGCTAGAGCAGGCAAGAATGGGCCACATCACCAAACCTTTGCAGACACACACCAAAGTGTGGGTTATTTTTTGGGAGTGGTTTGTTTTAGTTGTTGTTGCCCTAACCCTAAAAACAAGTAGTAGCCCTGGCCCTTCTTTGATCATAAATCTAGCATCTTACCAGAAAACTGCCTGACACAAAAAGTCCGCTTAGGAATTGCTTCTTTCTGTCCTTTTGTCTTTTAACATGTGCTTTTACGTACTTCTAAGAGGACTGTCTCCTGATACTTTGAAGCCTGCCTTCCCCTGGGGCTAAAAGCAGGCTGAGGTGGTGCTGTGCCCCTTCGCAGATTCCAGAATCTTTGGGATGCTTGCTGCCCTATACCTGGTATGGCTTTTGGGTCTCACTCTTTCTAGAACACCCATTTACCCATAGTGATGCTGCTGAGTTCCTAGGCCATTCCAAATCCTCTGTGTCTAGCTTCAAGTTAGCTCCTTTTGCCAAACAGACTATTTTGAGCTGCCCTTTGGCCTGTGCCTGACGTGTTCCCAATGAATTTGGCTTGGCTGGGATTGGGGGGAAGGGAGACTTCTTGCCCAAAGATTCCCACAGGACAGTTGGGAAGCTGTTGGCATTATCTTTCTGGGAAGATTTTGCTATCTTGGACCAAATGGAGGCCACATTCCCACCGTTTCTTGGCTATGTGCCACCCCTGCCCCTCCCCACACCCTCTCTACACATGTGCGTGCATACAGGACAGCTTGTCCTGTAGTACTCTTTGCTGTCCATATCCCATTCCTATGTGGCAGGAACACTCAGGACCTGTCAAACTTGAAAGATCCTTAGGCTTAAACTATCAATTGTACTTGGTGCCCCTGGGAACACAGCCAGAAAGGACAGTTTCCCACCTGTTCTTCCTTGTTGGTAGTTTTCTGTTCCTGGGTAAGGGGAGGTACCCTTGGGGGCCTAAGTGTACCAGCTGACTATGGGATCCTTTCGGGGAGCCAGCCAGGACAGTGGAGGACTCCTCCTCTGATTGCCTTGCCCTTAAACCTCTGTCTCCTTCATTCAGGTGGAGCTGGAATGGAAGAAATCAGTGTTTTAATAAGATTTTACAAAATCATTTTATTTTGTATAATACCATCCTATGTAAAGATGAAATTTGTGTTGGAGTTTAAGATTGTTTATGGAATAAAGATCACACAGTATTTGAGGCCATCTTCATGTAACCCTTTCTAGAGAGTTTTGTGTGGGAGTGTCTGGGGCTGGTGTGTCATGAAGCTGTGCAGTTACTGTCTTGTCTTCCTACTGGTAACCCAACAAAATGTTTGGGCCACAGGAGCTACATAGGACTGCCTGACAATACATTTCAGCTCCACTAGTTTCACCTGGGCCCAGAGGCCTGCCTTGTGCCTCCACCTCTGTTCTGAAGATGAGTCCCAGAATACTTCTGTGTAGCTGGATACTTTCTAGAACCCCTGTGTCCACTGATTTTGGCCCTAAGGCTGGTGTTGTATACCTCTGCTCATAACTTAAGGCAGGTGGTGAGAGGCAGGAGCTATTGTCCCTTTTATGTAAGTGGGAAAACAATGCTTTGTTCAGTGTTACTAGACAACAGGCAGCCCCCCTCCTTCCTAGACATCCCACAACTTAGTTTTAGCATCTGGGTGGCACGTCCAAGGGTTTTTTCAGGTCACATTTGTCACAGTGGTTCAGTTTCATCTCCTAACTTCTCTATGCTGAAATCTCTTCAAGAGTATACTCAGCATTTGTTTTGAGCAGCTCTCCCCAAATCCCTGTCTCTCCCCTGCCCACTCTACCTTTTACACCGGAAGTGCTAGTAGAGGAACCTGATTGTTGGCTGTCCCAGCCTCTCTCTCGCCCACTACTGGATTATTGGCTCTCTAGCCCTTGTGTGTCCCCTGTCATACAAGTCCTTCCGGTGTGAGGTCTCCAGCTGGTGCTGCTTCCACACTCAAAACAGCCAAATGTCCTGTTTTCCCTGATTCCACAATTCTCAACAACTCCCTTTTGAAAGTTTTCCTTGTAAGAAGGCCCCTTAACCAAATTTCTTCTTCTCACCCAGGGAGTTGTGAGAGCTCTGCTTCCTGGCATCCACATTTGGGGCTTAGCCTTGGTTTCCCATGTTCTGGGTGTCCTCACTTGCTGCCCTTTGCCATTTGTGTGAGGATGTGTTTTATGGCTGCTGAGGTCTATGTCTGTGTCTTGTCAGTCCTGCATGGAGTGGTGAGCTCCTGTAGGGTACAAGCTCCCATCTTACTCCTGCTGGTAGCATACTGCACCTCAGGAGCCACGTGTTTCACTGTAGCTTGCCAAAGCTATGAGCAAAGAGAGGTGGCCTTGACACTAGCAGCAAGAACTGGTGTTCTGACAAGGTGTTTGGAGGAAACCAAAGCAAAGACATATAGTGACTTTTAGGGACAGCAATCTGAAAGGCTCTGTACCATGGACCCAGCCTCTGACCTGGTGATTGACAGTTCTATTGTTTGTCAGACCAGGAGTACTGGCCAAAGTGTTATCCCTCTCCTGGAGTAGAGTATCCAGCTGGGGAAAGTTCCTTACAAACTCTAAGGGGGAGGGAGAGGTATGCACCTAGGTATGCACTCAGCTTCAGAGAGACAGGCACATTTGCACACATGAAGCACCAGGCCTTCAACCTATTGAGCCAAGGCACGTGCTGCCTTCCTGTAGCACATTGACTGTTCCAGAGAAGGGACATCACTGACCTCTGTCTTGCCCAAGGAAGAGAAATGGTACCAGTGCTTTCTTTTTGGCAGTGAGCACCTGCCCTGTTTGTTCCTGGTCATTCTGGGAAGGCCATCCTGCTTCCTTACTCCCAAATGGCGCCCCTTCCTGTGTTCTCTCGCAGCGGTACTTTCCTTGCCCACTCTCTGTGGCTCTGGTCAAGTCGTGCCCTGTGCCAGTGTCACTGGTCTTTCTCGCTCCCAGCCCAAGCTGCTATGAGGCAAGAACCTCAGTGAACCATTCTACCAGAGTCCCTAAATTGCTGGCTCAGCTGCACGGCCCCAAATGGTGGTTCTCCGCTGACCAGCACATGGGGTCGTTGCAAACATGCCAAGTTATTCCAGAACATATAGCAGGTTATGATCCACAGTGTGCCAACACTATCACCCAAGGTATGACTCCTGGACTGGGGAAGTATAAGGTAAGGCCTCCATAGCTCGCTCAGATTCTGAGATAGACAGCCAGGGGCTTGGCTGTCACTTGTGCCTGTGGTCTGGAGCTTGTTGAGGCATTTTTCGGGCACAGTTCCCTGGGAAAAGCTACAGGCAGGTGGGATAGGTGATATTCCACGCATCTTTTTCTCCCTGTGATGGCCTAATTCAGATGCTTTTTCAGTGTTGCCAGCCCTTGTCCTGAATGCCCTATGTCCTTGTCCTCTTCTGCATCCAAGGCCAATTCATGATCTCTTCCCCAGAGTCTCACTACCTTTTCTTTTCTCTGCAGAGATGGCTCCCAAGTCAAAAAAGAAGGGGCACCCTGGGAGGGACCAAAAAAAGGTATGTGCTTCAGCTTCACCTCCTTAGGTGATAGCTGGCCACTCATCTGAGAGGACACTATGGATCTGACCCACATGGTCAGACATGGTTTCTCTTGTCTGACATAAGCCTGGGTGTCTTTTCTGTCTTCTTGCAGCATCATCACCATCACCATCCACAGATGCAGTCAGCCCCAGCTCCTGTGCCCCAGCAGCCGCCCCCACCTCCCCAGCAGCCTCCTCCACCCCCACCTCCTCCTCAGCAGCAGCAGCCCCCACCCCCGCCACCGCCGCCCTCCATGCCACAACAGACTGCCCCAACGATGAAGTCCTCGCCCCCACCCTTCATCGCTGCCCAGGTACCTGTCCTGGAACCGCAGCTACCAGGCAGTGTCTTTGACCCTATTGGCCACTTCACCCAGCCCATCTTGCACCTGTCGCAGCCGGAGCTGCCTCCTCACCTGCCACAGCCGCCTGAGCACAGCACTCCACCCCATCTCAATCAGCATGCCGTAGTCTCTCCTCCAGGTGAGCCATGGCTATCTATCTCTCCCTTTGCCACCTTCATTCTACTGCATCATAACTCTAGGCAGCCTGTTAACTTCAGTAATCAAGAAGTTTATGGACCTGGAATATGATCGGCATGTCAGAAGTTTGTCGTTTAATTCTTTGGGCCTGGCATTATGTTAGATCAAAAAAGTTTGGATATGTCTACAGCTCTTGGTTTAGGGCATGGAGGAGACATGTTCATTCTCATAGCTAATCCTGTGGAACTTGGGCAACGTGGATGGGGGTCAGAAAGAGAAGTGGGGTTGCCTACCAACCCTCTTGGCAAGC
This sequence comes from Lophiomys imhausi, assembly GCA_907164525.1. Classification (NCBI taxonomy): domain Eukaryota; kingdom Metazoa; phylum Chordata; class Mammalia; order Rodentia; family Muridae; genus Lophiomys; species Lophiomys imhausi. The sequence goes on from CAJQZJ010032834.1 coordinate 1,603,017, forward strand.
TGATGAAAGTCTGAGTAGGCATCATAGACCTGCAGTGAGGCCTGAAGGTCGGTGTAGGGAACAAGAGGGAGAGTAAGGATGCAGAATACAGGGTAGAATGGCTGTAAGAAGCCTACTCCTGGAGGCCTTTCTGGATGCTGTCTCTATTGTACTATTTGTGGAAGCTTATGGAGAGTGGAGGAAGAGCAGAAGGCCATTGCTGTCATCTAGACAAGGTCAGGATAGAGCAGAAAAAAAAACAGTCCAAAGTCATAGATAAGTAACTAAGGCCTCACTTGCATATTTTTTTGTCATTCCAGCTTTGCACAATGCGTTGCCCCAGCAACCATCTCGGCCCAGCAACAGAGCTGCTGCTCTTCCTCCAAAGCCTACCCGACCCCCTGCTGTGTCCCCTGCCCTAGCTCAGCCCCCCCTGCTCCCACAGCCGCCCATGGCTCAGCCCCCCCAAGTGCTGCTGGAGGATGAAGAGCCGCCTGCCCCACCCCTCACCTCCATGCAGATGCAGCTGTACCTGCAGCAGCTGCAGAAGGTGCAGCCCCCCACACCGCTACTCCCTTCCGTGAAGGTGCAGTCCCAACCCCCACCTCCTTTGCCGCCTCCACCACACCCTTCTGTGCAGCAGCAGCAGCAGCAGCTCCAGCAGCAGCCCCCACCACCCCCACCTCCCCAGCCCCAACCACCACCCCAACAACAACACCAGCCCCCACCACGGCCGGTTCACTTGCCATCCATGCCCTTTTCTGCTCACATCCAGCAGCCCCCACCACCCCCAGGACAGCAGCCCCCCCACCCAGCCCCAGGACAGCAGCCACCCCCACCACAGCCTGCCAAGCCTCAGCAGGTCATTCAGCATCACCCTTCACCCCGTCACCACAAGTCAGACCCCTACTCAGCTGGTAAGCAAGTCCCTATTGAACTCAGTGGGTCTGGAACTGGGCTTTGTGTCTTATTCTGACAATACAGGGTTAGTTGTGTTTCAGGCTTCAGTGGATTCAGAGCCACACCCTTTAGGCATGTGTAGTTAGAGTATCACTGCCCCCCACTTTTTTTATTTATTGGGTTGTTTGTCTTGCTCACAAGCAGAAATAGCCCAGGAAAAAAAAACTCCCTTGACCTTAACTCCTGCTAAATGTAAGCCAGGAGCCAATCAAGGTACCAGATCTTACCCATTCAGGGTCAGGATAGGTTTCTTGGAAGTGGCCATGGATAAGCAGGAGCTAATTTGGTAAACAGGTTGGGAATCAGAGAGGAATAGTCAGTCTCAGCACTGATCCCTGAGAGAACCAGGTGGCATGGACCATGTTGGTGAATAATGCTGGGACTAAGAAGCAGGAACCCTTCCTATCTCCAGCCTAGTGCAGACTTCCCATTCCTCAATAGTGTTATTTAGACCATACCCATTTCACCTTTCTTGCACACTTGACTTTTAAATGTTGGTAACCAAAGTGTTGTGGCCATCCCTGGCTAGAAAATGTTCTAGTCAGAGCTTACAGTAACAAACATTTGAGGGCCAGGGTGGGGTTCTTGTGCTCTATGTTGTATGTGCACAAGGTAGTCTGCCTTAGGGTTGGGCTAAGTGCTGCCTACTAATTGAGCACCAGAGCAGGGCTGTGAATGCTCCTAGACTCAGCACAAACTGCCATGTGGGAAGCAAATTGTTGCATGCCCTGAGCTGAGAGCAGCTGTTGGTTGTCTCTGGGAAAAACTAGAGTTGGACATAGCACCCCATGCAGCTATGCTGTTTTCTCACCCTGTGAAGGAAGGTGGTGAACAGGTGGCAGGAGAGCCAACTTTGGGCAGCCGAGGCCAACAGTGTAAAATCTCTACCTACTTTCTCTTAGACTCTTTGGGGCCTCACCCAAGCTCCTATAATTTGGAGACTTACGGGTTGGAATCTAGCTGATGGCTTTGGGGGCCAAAAACCAAGTTGGTAGCGATTCAGTTGGGTACCCAGCCAATTTCCCAACACCATTCCCGAACTGCTAAGCCAGCAGAACCATAGGCAATAGAGTCTCCTGTGGTCCAGCCTCAGTGCTCTTGACAGCATTGACACAGGCGACAGGCTGTCACAGACATTTACCTGTGAACCCTAGACAAGTGGAACCAGGGTGGTTGCTTCCAAGGGAGTGGCATGAAAGAAAAATCAAAATGTGTCAGAAGGCCTCCTATTGGATTTTGGTACTGGCCCAACAGTGGAAGCCAGGGGTCGGCCACCTATAAGATAATAGGTCTTCTTTAGGTCTGCCAAAATAGATATTTAGACTGGAGAGAAGGGGATATTGTGGGAGTATCTAAGCCATTGTGCTAGCAATTGGGGGGGAGGGAGGGAAGGAAGGACATAGTAGCTTAGAAGTGGAACCTGGAAGACTAGTCTGGGCTGTCTAGTTGGCTGAGCTGTATAACAGGTTGCAAGGCCCCTTTCTAGTTGGATTTACGTAGAGAGCAAGCTATGTGGGAATGGATGAGGCTCAGCTTTTCCAGTTCCCCAGGCCAGGGGCTCTGGCTCACTCTACTTGAGCATCAGGACTCAATGCTCTGGGTTTTTTCATTGTTTGTTTTTGCTAACATTGAAATTCCTGGGGCTCTTCTAACTTGTGTGGTGCTTAGGTGGCCACCTAGCTTCCTTATTCCTGTTTGTTAGATACAGGTAGTAGACTGACTGAGCTCTGGGACCTGTTGTACTTGTTTTGCCCAATTAGACATCAGTCCCAAGTTTTCCTACATTCTCTAGGATGAGAAGGCTGAGCTAGGAAACAACATTGGGAGCAGTTCACCTTCACTCCAGGGCCTGAGCAATCCATTTCCTCTGCAACCATCCAGGCTACAGGGGAACAAAATGGATTATCTGGTTGAGTCTTAAGAATTTATTGATGTTCCTTGAATAACTCAGACTGACTTATAAAGCCTTGGTGGGGGGGCTTTTAAAAAACTCTGGCATCCAACCCCCACATAAGATCTAATGTGATATGTGTTTAGCAAAGCTTCCTGGATAATCCTGAAGTGCAGAAGAATCAAACTCTGGGACTTAGCACCTCAGGAGTACTGAGAAGCCTTTGTGCATCCAGCTCAGGAGTATGACCTAATGGGCTCCACATGTTGGGAGTGGGGTTTATTCAGTTCCTAAAGAAGGTAGGAAGGTCATGTGCTTACCAGGTATAGTAGATATTGTGGGCTTCCACTCTTCCAGGTTGGTTGGGCCTTGTGATGTCTGTGTACAGCCTGGCCTTCCTTTCATTACTGTTTTCTCAATGCCCATGGGTCTCAGGGCTGGTGGCCTATACACCAACCCTCTCTAACACAATCCTTGCCTGGTCTCCCAGGTCACCTTCGTGAAGCTCCCTCTCCGCTTATGATACATTCCCCTCAGATGCCACAGTTCCAGAGCCTGACCCATCAGTCTCCACCCCAGCAAAACGTCCAGCCTAAGAAGCAGGTAAAGGTCAGGGCTGAGCCACAGCCCCCAGGGCCAGTCGTGGGCCGAGGCCAGGGATGCCCACCTGCCTCACCGGCTGCCATACCTATGCTGTCCCAGGAGCTTCGTCCACCCTCAGTCGTCCAGCCCCAGCCCCTGGTGGTAGTAAAGGAGGAGAAGATTCACTCACCAATCATCCGCAGTGAGCCTTTCAGCGCCTCACTTCGACCAGAGCCCCCCAAGCACCCAGAGAGCATCAAGGCCCCAGTCCACCTGCCCCAGCGTGAGTGTCCTCCCTGCCTGGACGTGGGACTCGGCCCCAGGCCCATGCTGGTGATGATCTATACACCATGAGCCACACCTTCTGGGTGGCTCAGACCCACATGTTGTTTGTAAATTCTAGGGCCTGAGATGAAGCCTGTAGATGTAGGGAGGCCTGTGATCCGGCCCCCAGAGCAGAATGCGCCCCCACCTGGGGCCCCTGACAAGGACAAACAGAAACAGGAGCCAAAAACACCAGTGGCACCCAAAAAGGTAAGGATAGTTGGTGCTTGACTGATTCTGAGGGACTCATCTTACTGAGATTACTTTGGTGGGCATAAGCTTCCTGCCAAATCCTGTACAGCAGACCCTCACCTGGCACTTGACTTCTGCCTATATAGGACCTGAAAATCAAGAACATGGGCTCCTGGGCCAGCCTGGTACAGAAACATCCGACCACCCCATCCTCCACAGCCAAGTCCTCAAGTGACAGCTTTGAACATTTCCGCCGTGCTGCTCGGGAGAAGGAGGAGCGGGAAAAGGCCCTGAAGGCCCAGGCTGAGCATGCGGAGAAGGAGAAGGAGCGGCTGAGGCAGGAGCGCATGAGGTGGGCTGGGGTCCATGCAGGGCACTGGGGCTTCCAGGGCCATACTGGGCTCCAAGCTGACCTGGGGCCCCGCTCTGCCCAGGACCCGAGAGGATGAGGATGCATTGGAACAGGCACGTCGAGCCCATGAGGAGGCACGACGGCGACAGGAGCAGCAGCAGCAGCAGAGACAAGAGCAGCAGCAGCAACAGGCAGCTGCTGTGGCTGCTGCTGCTGCCGCAGCTGCAGCCGCTGCTGCCCCCCAGCCCCAGAGCTCCCAGCCCCAGTCTATGCTGGACCAGCAAAGGGAGTTGGCCCGAAAACGAGAGCAGGAACGGAGGCGCAGGGAGGCAGTGAGTAGGGGGACCTGGTGGGAACTTTGGGTAGGAGTCTACCTTGAAACTTCTGGGAGTGAAGGTCCTAGGACCTAGGGAGGGAAGGGTAAGCAGTGAGCCCAGGCTTGTTGCTCTGCACCAGGCTGGTCTTAGGAGTTCATTGACACCTGGATTTGAAAAGGTCCAGGATGGGTGTAAGGGAACAGCTTGGGGAAGCTGTGCACAGCAACATGGGAAGCAGGTGGAACATGGTACCCCAAACTCACTTCTTATTTCTTCTCCTCCTTCCAGATGGCAGCTACGATTGACATGAATTTCCAGAGTGATCTTTTGTCAATATTTGAAGAAAATCTTTTTTGAGAGCACCTAGGTGACTTCTGACTTTTTCTGGCAAAAATGTTGACTCTCCATAGTGTTAGGGGCGGCAGTGGAGGCCGTAGCAGCAGCCAGGGATGTCTCTGGGCGTGGCTCTCCTGCATGCTGTGCCCACGGCAGGCCTGACGGGCAGCTGAGGATCACAGAGCCCATCTGCCTTACAGCCAGCCGGACAGACGTCCTGCCACCCCCTCAGAGGACGTCAGCTCGGAGCACACCTCAGTATGAGTCAAGTGCCGGCTGGACCCAAGGCCTGCGTCCCCGCGTGTGGGGCAGAGGCCATTCTCTGCGCCAAATGTCTACACAGTATACACAGGACATTGTTGCTGCCGCCACCGTGACTGGTTTTCTGTCCTTGAGAACATGACGTTTGTGACGTCCTGCCCATTGGGAGTCCTTCACACCCCAGCCATCGCTGCCCACTCCCAGGAGGCCAGAGCAATCCTGTGTGGACTGGAGCAGCAAGGCACTGACCCACCTGTTGCTGGCACTGACTTTGCCTTGAACAGACCCTCTCCCCTCCCCCACAAGCCTTTAATTGAGAGCTGCTCTCTATAAGTGTTCGCTTGTGCAAAAGGGAATAATGCCATGGAAGTGTGTATGTGTCCATGGCAATTCGGATAGAGGTGACTGTTCATGTGTATGGGCAGGCCTCACCTGGGGAGTAAGGCCACCAACCAAAGTCAGTTCCTTCCCACCTGTGTTTCTGATTTTTTCCCCCTATATATATATATATATATATATATTATTTTTGTTGTTGTTGTTGTTGAATTCTATTTTATTTTTAATTCTCTTCTTCAGACACAGTGGCACTGCTTATTTCCAAATGGTGTGATCGTCTCCTCATTGAGCGGCAGCTCCCACTGCGCTGTGGGTAGTGTGTGACCGTGGCTGTACTGTATAGTGAACATAGTTGGCATATCTTTGAAGTTTGTTGGTGACTCCACCAAACTGGTGTAAAAAAAAAAAACCCACACAAAACAAAAAATCCTGCTTGTATTCAGTTTCAAACTTATTAGTCTTTTTAATTATAAAACCAGAAAGCTGCAATTTCTTTCCCCACTCCCCCTATTTGTTGGCTTCTTTGTTTTTTAATGTCAAATCTGTTTTTACCAAGAAAGGGAGAGCCTGGGGATGAGGTGGGCTCCAGGCACTGGGGGGCTGCACACTGAGGCGAAGGCTCCCCACCCAGCACCTGGTCAGACCAGTGGGCTGCGCCTTCCTTCCTATTATTATTTTTGTTTTGTTTTTAAGTTGGAGCCCCTGGTGAGGTTACATGTGCCATGAGAGCTCACTCTACACCATAGTGCTGGTGCCTCGGTGTTGGCCAAACTCTGGAGTCACTGACTGGTTTGACTTTCATATGGTGAATATGCATTTGGTCTGTACTGATCATGGAATAAACACATCTCTCTTTTTTAATGCTGGTGTCTCCCTGACATTTCTTTGTGAACCAACTAGGTATTGTAGTTTGCTTAGGCTAGGCCCAGGTCTCCAGGTACATTTGCATAGGATTTACCAACAGTGGCCACAGAGCCCCTCTCTTGCCTTTCCTGGGCAGCTGCTTGTGCTCAGAGGTCTGTCCTGCACCTCCTCCTCCACCCCACAAGCTGAAGCTGTAACAGGGAGCCAGACACCCTGTAAATACCTGCACTGGGTGGTGATGGAGTCCAGTAAAACCATGGCCAATATATAAACCAGATTCTTACCATTGGCCCCCTCTTTACACAAGGCTCTGGGTCACTTCCCACCATGCTCACCTCTACCTAACTCCTAATTTGATTTAAGCTCAGGGTTAACCAGATAAGGTCTCTGTGGCCCCACATGTGAACACATTTCCACAGAGAAAGCCCCTGGATGGGTTCCCTGCTTTGTGCCCACTATTCATACATTCCCTAGCCACAAGGCATGGTGGCATCCAAGAACAGTCTCTGTGATGTGAGAGATAAATAATTCTATGTATGCAGAGGCAAGTTCACTGAGATGTTTCTAGCGCTGTCACCCTGATCTCCCACCCCTCAACCAAAAAGGCCAAACCTCACATTGCAAGGCATAGTTAGGGTATCCAACCAATGCTAACCTCCCTATCCTTAAGGTCCTGTCCCACTCCAGGCATTTCTTATACTGCTGTGCAGGAACAAAGACATTTTGTTCCAGTCTACCACATTCCACCTTTTCATGGTTTTTTCTTGTTCAGATATTTCCCCATACTGGGCCCCACTTGTTCTGACTTGGGGAAATGTCTTCATCTGTACCTTCTTAAGTTTTGAATGACCTCCACACTTTCCTGATGCGTGTTTCTCTAGCTGGGTTGTGATTAGAATTGGGATCTATTTAATTTCTCTGACCATTTTCAAATCCTCCCTGCAGTACTAGACATCTTACTGCTATACAAGAATAAGAGGTGTATACAAGCTCCCACTGTATTGTATGCACGGGTCGCTTGGCCAATAATTATGATAGTGAATATGAGACTTGTATTAAAGACATTTGTAGAAGGGGATTCATAGACTTCACTTATATACTAAAGGTTTTTTTTGTGCAGTTCTCATTGCAAAAATAAACATTTGTACTGAATATAAAGTTACCCTCCTGTGGTTACTGATGTCTCTCTGAGTGTAGAATTGGAAAATGGAGGTGAGTTGGGGGTTAGAAACAAGACAAGTGGAGTTCAGAGAAGGGAAGTTATTAGATGCCTATCGGCCAACAAGCCAGGCTAGAGGCTCAAGAGAGATCCTGGGAATGCCATATTGTCAGATAATTTTATGGAATGTTTGAGGAAACCAAAGTTATCTGGCTGTCATGGTGGTTCACACAATCCCAACACTCATGAAGGGGGTGTTAGCAGGAGAATTGTGAGTAGATGGCAAGCTGTGCCCCCACCCCCAAAAAATACCGATTAATCATGTAAGAAAGGAGATGGTTAAGTCTAAGAACAAAGGCAGTGTAATTCTGCTCAAATGCATTGTTTACTGTAGCACAGCAATTTAGATGGCTGTTCACTATGGATTTAATTATGGTCCTTGAACAGCACCAATATACAGCTTAGTGTCCTGGTTGACAATACAAAAGCATATAACTGGACAGTGAGGCAGGAGGTGGTGAGAGATGAGTAGAGTGTTTAAAATTAGAGGCAATCAATACAAAAGGGAGGAAACCAGTATGTCCAGTAATTGGTGATATGACTTGATAGATCATGTTCCAAGATGTTAAGCCCATAAGTAATCACTTAGAAAGGAATGTGGCCCAGCTGGTAGAGTGCTTGCCTAACATGCATGAGGTTCTGGGTTCAAATGCAACATCACACAAACCAGACATGGTGATACATCCTTGTAATTCTAACACTCAGGATCAGAAGCTCCTGTTAATCCACTACAGAGAAGGTTTGAGACCAGTCCTCATGTACATGGGATCCTGTGTCAAAGAACTAGTCTGATGGGGTAATGTTAAGCATTCTAAATGTTAATTGGTCCTGTTTGCTGCCTGTTACTTAATTGACTCTGATTGGTTAAATAAATGCTGAGGCCTGAGATTGGGCAAAGAGAGAGAAAGGTGGGACTTCCTGAGATTAGAACAGGAAGCCTGTGCTTTAGACAGAGGATTAATTCATTCCAGTCAGCAGCAGGAAGAAGGCATTTGAGCCAGGAGCAGCAGGAAAGAGGACGCACACCATGGGTTAGAAAAAGGAACCTCAGCCAGGCGGTGGTGGCGTGCATGTCTTTAATCCCAGCACTTGGGAGGCAGAGGCAGGTGGATCTCTGTGAGTCCGAGGCCAGCCTGGTCTACAAAGTGAGTCCAGGACAGCCAGGCTGTTACACAGAGAAACCCTGTCTCAACCCCCCCCCCCAAAAAAAAAGGAACCTCATTCCACAAGGCCAGGAACATCCACATATCGTGGAGAATGGCAGACCAAGGAGACGTATGTATATATGGGGTCATATTTGGGTAGTAGAATTAAGAGCTAGCTTAGATGGGTTAGGATTGCACAATTCAGGCCAAGGCTTGTTAAAATGCACGTTGTGTATGTGTGTATTCATTTATAATGTCTGGATCAGGATTAGCTGCCGAACCAATTAAATATAAATACTAGTAAACAATTTAATTATTTCTACAACTGGCACCCAACGTAATTTAATTTTTTTTTACACTAGTCACTCAGCCAGGCATGGTATCTTCTCAGGAGACGAAAGCACAAGAGGATCCTGACCAATCTCAAAACTCTGGATTCAGTTGGCCCATGTCTTAATCCCATCAAACCAGAAGGGTAGGCCAGTTTCAGGCCATCCTGAGCTACATAGTTGAGTCAGTCTGGAAGAGAGCAAAACAATAGGAATGATTGGGTTTTTTTTCCCCTCTATTGAAAATAGAGCTTTCTCATACAATATGTACTGATTATAGTTTCCTCTCCCTCTCTACTCCTCTCAGTTCCTCCTCACCTCTCTTCCCCTCCGGATCCATTCACTTTCTGTCTCATTATTAAACAGGCTTCTAAAAGATAACAAATATGGGATGTCTATATGTAGAAGAATGAAAATAGATCCATATTTATCACACTGCACAAAAGTCAAGTCCAGGTGGATCAAGGATGTCAACATAAAACTGGACACACTAAATCTAATAGAAGAGAAAGTGGAGAAAGCTCTTGAACTCATTGGCACAGGTGACAACTTACTCAACAGAACAGCAATAGCTCAGGCTGTAAGATCAACAATTAAGGGGCTGGAAAGATGGACTGCTCTTCCAAAGGACACAGGTTCAAATCCCAGCACCCATGTGGCAGTTAACAGCTGTCTGTAATCGCTAGGCGTGGTGGCTAACGCCTTTAATCCCAGCTGTTACCCAGAGAAACCCTATCTCGAAAACAACAACAACAACAAAAATCAGTGGTCATTGCTGTCCAATCACAGTAGTGTAGGGTTTGGCCGACGGACCTTCTAAGTCAATGAGAGAGGACACAAGGTGTGTGTGGGGGGGGGGGGTGTGTGTGAAACCAGAACCGCTGCCCTGCCCGTAAAAGAGATGCTGAGTCTCATTCTGGACAGCGGATAGTCGAGGTCAAGGAGAAAGTCGCACTCTCTAGTTTGGGAAGCACACGGTGATACTCCTACTGCCCATACCTGCCTACACCTGCCTACTATTCCAAGCTATATAAGGTTACCCGACCTTCCACTTCAGGGTTTGTTCCACTCTCATGTTCGTTTCCCGCCCCTCTCCAGTCTCCACAACAAACTCAAGTTCTTGGGTCTGGCTCTGGCTTCTCAAGCCAACAAGCCCAGCCCCAGTCTTTCTCATCCAAATACAGGTTCCAACTAATTCCCCTTCCACCTTCATAAGCCACGCCCCTCAGCATCTGGACTAAATTGGGTACACCCACCCTGGTTATGCCACGCCCCTTCTCTCAAAGCTCCAACCATCTCACGAGATGTCTCCCTGTGTTCCTCCAGGCTTCAACTCTTCTTCCTTAGAAGGCCAGCTGTTGCTTTTTATTTTGTGTACGTAAAACTTGTTATATAAATCAGCTAGCCTCGAACTCAGAGATCCATCTGCCTCTGCTACCCGAGTGCTGAGATTAAAGCTCCGAGGGGTGCACACGCCGCAACCTGAGTGTGAGCAGAGAACGACTTGTGGCCAGTTCTCTCCTTCCACTCTGTAGTTCCCCGGAACCAACCTTAGGTGGAGCGGTGCCAACTGCCCTTTACCTGTTGAGCCATCTCTAGGCCCTGAACACCACCGCCTGCTAGAGGAACCATTTTAACTCCCGCCTCTGTCTTAAACTCCACCCAAGAGGTCCCAGGGCTCCGCCCACGGCCCTTCTTTTCCCCAGAGTTCCTCCCTGGGCACAGAAAACAGGTTCTTGCAGGCTCCACCCCCTCCCCCATCCTCAATTAAGTGTCTTGTTCCGCCCAGGTTGTTCACCTGTCACTTTAGAGAGAGTCATGCGCGGTGGTTGTCTCTGCCTGAGCCGGTCACCTGTTTCCTCAGCGGGTCCCGCGGATCCCGACAGGAAGGTGGGACCCCAAAACAAAGGCGGCGAGCTGCAGGCGGCTGCGCCCCCGACTCGGTCTTCCGATTCCGGCCTTGTCGTTGTTCCGGAGAGCACGGATATGCCGGAGTTTGTGGTGACGGCGCTGCTTGCGCCCTCACGACTCTCACTGAAGCTGCTCCGCGCTGTGGTGATGAGTCTGGTGTACTTAGCTGCCTTGGTGGCCGCGGTTGTCTATAGCTGCATTGCGCTCACCAACCTGCTGTGCCGCCCCCGCCGGGGCTTCTTCGGCCGCCAGCGGTTGTCGGCGCCAGAGTGCTCGAGAGACCCCGAGCTGGGCGAGCATTGCTTTCTGACCCTCAGGGTGAGTGCCCCTTGGAGGCAGGTTTCACCGGGTGGATTCGGATTGAATAAAGGAGGATGAAATGTCGAATCCAAATCCTCCCTGGGGGCTCAAGTCGAGGGAGGAAGCTCCCTTGTCCCCCTACCCCTCAGCTCTTACATAGATTGGGCCCTCCCGCAGAGTTCCGGCCTGCGTCTGCACTATATCTCCGCTGGTCGTGGCAACGGGCCCCTCATGTTATTTCTGCATGGCTTCCCAGAGAACTGGTATGTCTGGGTCCCTGGATGCTGGTGCTCACCGGACTAGGGAAAGGTAGAGTTCTGACTGTGAGGTACTTAGGAAATGGGAACCGACAGGATTGAGTAGTTCTGGGGAACAGAGCATATACCAAGCCCAAATGGTGTGTAGAGGGACAGAGATACTAGGCTGGTTATCCCTTTGAAGAGATGGGACAAGGAGGTTATTGAAGATGAGGTGGCTTTGGGCCTTTCTGCCTGGGATTCCACTATTTCCTTCCTAAGAAGTCTAGAGAAGAAAGATGGGGTCGCCCAAGATACCTGCTGGATATAGGGGGTGCATCCTGCAGACGCTGACTCAACTCCCATCTCCCTTGCCCAACAGGTTTTCCTGGCGCTACCAGCTGAAGGAGTTCCAGAGTCATTTCCACGCAGTGGCTGTAGATCTGCGTGGTTATATCCCCTCTGATGCTCCAAAGGATGTGGATTGTTACACCATTGACCTGCTGTTGGCTGATATCAAGGATACCATTCTAGGCCTGGGTATGAGCCAGTGCCCAACCCAGGAGAGGCCTCTCCCATTCTCTTTATATGCATCTCCTCATCTTTGCTCCTTTTGGGACCCACTCCTACACTTCTACCTCACCCCTACTACATCTTACATCATTGTGTCTGTCTTCCCCCTCACCCCCACCAGGGTACTCCGAGTGCATCCTCGTGGGCCACGACTGGGGGGCTGCCCTTGCCTGGGAATTCTCCATCTATTTCCCGTCCCTAGTGAAGCGGATGGTTGTGGTCAGCGGACCTCCCATGTCAGTATTCCAAGGTGTGTTGGGATATGCCTAAATGTCAGTGTATTCATCTGTGACCTGTCTCTGTGTCAGGGACTGAGATGAATGATAGTACACTTAGGAATAACCTAGATTTTTTTTGAGCACTTTCAGGTTGGAGGTGAGTATGACAAAATGCTTCAGATTTGGGCTGGAGTATAACTAATTGACTGAACATTTGTTTTGTATATTAGAGGACCTGAGTGTTATCTCCAGCATTGAAAGAGAGAGGAGAGAGGGAATGAGAGAGAGAAAGAAAGGAAGCAGGGGAAGGTCTTGGTTAGGAGTGTTTCTGATTTTGTATTTTGTTTAATTTTGGAGTGTTTATACACAGTATCACATAGCTATCTTGTTGCTAGAGCCTAAATCTAAGTCTGAAATTAGTTTCTGCTTCCTATGTACTTTCTATATACATTCATAGTATAGACTGATAGAAATTAATACAATAATTTTAGTGATTTTATGTATGATGGAAAGTTTGTGGAGTTGGCTATACTAGCCTACAGCATACACCTATTAATATCAGCACTTGAAGGGTGGGGAGCGGAGAGATGGCTCAGTGAAGAGTACTTGCTATTCCAAGAACCCAAGTTGGATTCCCAGTGCCCACATTGTAGCTCACCTATAACTCCAGTTCCAAAGGATCTAAATGTCCTCATCTGGCCTCTGTGATACCAGCCACACACATGGTATGAACAGATACATGTAGACAATAATACACATTAATAAAAATGATTAAGTCTAATAAGATGCCAGGCATCATTGTACATGCTTTTAATCCCAGCACTTGGGAGGCAGAGACAGCTGGATTTCCATGAGTTTAAGACTATCCTGGACTACATAGTGAGACACTGTCTCAAAAAAACAAAAAACCACCCCCCCAAAAAAAAAAACCCAAACAAAACAAAACAACAAAAACAGTACTTGGGAAGCTGAGGCAGGAGGATCATGCCAACCTGGGCTATACTGCAAGATCCTGTCTGAAACAAATATCACACACACACACACACACGCACACACACACACACATGCACATGCACACGCACACACACGCACACGCACACACACACGCACATGCACACGCACACACACACACGAGTATACATTAAATCATCAGGGGTCATCTGTGGAATTTTCCACTTGTAACACTGTAATAACATTCAAAAGTTTCATGAAGGCATGGTGGCACATACTTTTAATCCCAGCACTGGGGAGGCAGAGGCAGGTGGATCTCTGTGAGTTCAAGGCCAGCCTGGTCTAAATGGTGAGTTTTAAGTTACCCAGGGCAACGCAGTGAGACCCTGTCTCCAAAACATAAAACCTTTCAGATTTTGGAACCTTTAAAACTTCTGGATGAGGGTGGTCAGCCTCTGCCTGACAGTTGCCTATAATAAACTTGCATACAAATACATCTACCTCTGCCTCCTGAATGTTGGGATCAAAGGCTCTTGCAGAGAGGGGTAGAAGGAGACACTGACAGCAAAGATACAAACAACTAATAAAACACACCACAGTAGAATCTGATGCCCTCTCTGTCCACCTAATGTCTTTTGTCACTTGACCTTTATTTGTTGGTTAGTTGGTGTGTGGGCAGGGGCAGAGTTAATAGAATCTAGAACCTCAAGATTGCTAATAACATACTCTACCGTTGAGCTACACTCCATACCTGAATAGCATTGTAATCTTTTTTTTTTTTTGTTTGTTTGTTTTTGGTTTTTGGTTTTTCGAGACAGGGTTTCTCTGTGTAACAGCCCTGGCTGTCCTGGACTCGCTTTGTAGACCAGGCTGGCCTCGAACTCACAGAGATCCACCTGCCTCTGCCTCCCAAGTGCTGGGATTAAAGGCGTGAGCCACCACGCCCGGCTTGTAATCTTTTTTTTAAGATTTATTTATTTAACATATGAGAACTTTATCTGTCTATATCTCTGCCGGCCAGAGGAGGGCACCAGATTCCAGTACAGATGGCTGGGAACCACCATGTGGGTGCTGGGAATTGAACTCCGGACCTCTGGAAGAGTAGACAGTGCTCTTAACTGCTGAGCCATCTCTCCAGCCCCTAGCATTGTAATCTTTATTGAGTTCAATAACTGTGTCCTTCTACCCCTTTCTGCAAGAGCCTGGTACGCAGTAGTGCTCAATAAATGTTTATTATCTGAAGCAGGGATAATGTGTCAGGCCTAAGCAAGGGAAGCCTGCTGGTGTCTCTGGAGGCATCCAGGAGCTGAAGAGGGAGGTACCCTCATTTTTTTTCTTTTTGATTTTTCAAAAAAGGGTTTTTCTGTGTAGCCCTGGCTGTCCAGGAACTCACTCTGTAGACCAGGCTGGCCTCAAAATCAAAAATCTGCATGCCTCTGCCTTCCAAGTGCTGGGATTAAAGGCATGTGCACCACCTATTATGAGTTATTTTTGGTACATATTTGTACATATATGTATCTGTGTGTGTGTGGGGGTGCTCATGTACATACACAGACATGCCATGGAGGCCAAAAGAGAGCATTAGATCCCATGGAGCTAGATTTCCAGGCCATTGTGTGCCACCCAACGTGAGTGTTGGGAAGCAAACAGGGTTTCTAGAAAAGCCGCCAGCACTTTTAAACACTGAGCCCTCTCTCCAGCTTTGCCCCCTCTATAGATACAAAGACAACTGTGGCAGATCAGTGCCCAGCCAGAGTGGGGTCATGTCTTCACAGACAGGCACGCAGTAGTGGTATTCTAGAGGCCTGTGTGCCCAAGCTGGGTGTGTAAGAATGTAGGAGTATAGGGCCACTGCAAGCCCAGACCTCACATCCTTTGTCCTCTTCCAGAATACTCAACCCGCCACATCGGCCAGTTATTCCAATCACACTACATGTTCCTGTTCCAGCTTCCCTGGCTGCCAGAAATGCTGTTGTCTCTGTCCGACTTCCA
The DNA here is from genome assembly GCA_907164525.1 of Lophiomys imhausi. NCBI lineage: Eukaryota > Metazoa > Chordata > Mammalia > Rodentia > Muridae > Lophiomys > Lophiomys imhausi. Next base: position 1,618,285 of record CAJQZJ010032834.1, read on the forward strand.
GGTGCAATGAGGGTTAAGGTCTAGGAATGGAGGATAGCAGACTAGGGCTGGGCAGGCTGGACACTGAAACCAGCACACTATTTTGTACATCCAGATTCTTAAAGCCATATTCACCCATCGAAAGACGGGCATCCCACGTCTGACTGCTTGTGAACTTGAAGCTTTCCTTTATCCCCTCTCACAACCAGGAGGCCTCACTGGGCCCCTCAACTACTACCGGAACCTATTCAGGTAAGGCTATACCCAGGAGAGAAGCTCATTTCCTTTTCCAGGCAAAGGAAATGAGGGTAGCCATTCCTCTGCCTACTTGTCTGTCTTGGCTACAGGAACTTCCCTCTGGAACCCCAGGAACTGTCAACACCAACATTACTTCTGTGGGGGGAGAAAGACCCCACATTGCAGCAGGGGCTGGTGGAAGCCATTGGTAGACGCTTTGTGCCTGGCCGGCTGGAGAGCCACATAGTGCCAGGCAGCGGGCACTGGATTCCACAGAGCCATCCTCAGGAGATGCACCAGTACATGTGGCCCTTCTTGCAAGACCTGGGCCAGTAGGTCCTGTTCACCAGCCCAATAGCTACATGATATGCAGGGCACATACCCCCTGTTCTTGGTAGACTCTCAGCTCACCTGCAGCAAACACCTCCTGAATTGCACACAGAAGCATCTGTGGGTGTCTTGCCTCACACACAGCATGGGTGAGTGAACACTTTTCCTCTGGCAGCCAGGCATGCCTATCCCCTATGAGGCTGGATGCCGGGACTGTCTTACCTCTCCTTACCAAAGGTTCCGTGCCTCAATGGCTACACAGCCATAAATTTTGAACCTTTCTGGCTTGTTCCCCATCCCCAGTCTGCAGCATAAAAATTCCCCAATAGTGCGTTCAGTATGTTTCTAACCCACGGGGGTTGCTTCAACTTAGGCATTAGCTAGGTGAAGTGAACCACCATGAGAAGGACAGTGCCTCTGCAGCTGGAAGGTGTCTCAGTGATTGAGAGCACTTGTTGCTCTTGTGGAGGATTTGAGTTTTATTCTCAGCACTCACATAGGGTTTCACAACTGTCCATAAACCCACATCCAGGGGATCTAATGATCTCTTCTGGGATCCCTGAGTAATAGACATACACACAGTGTACACATATACATACAAGCAAAACACTCCTACACATAAAAAAATTCAATACAAAAAAAAATTTTTTTTTGAGATAGAGTTTCTCTGTGTAGCCCTGGCTGTCCTGGACTTGTGTCTCACTTTGCAGACCAGGCTGGCCTTGAATTCACAGAGATCTACCTGCCTCTTTCTCCCAAGTGCTGGGATTAAAGGCACAAGCTACCATTACAGACAGTTTCTTTCTTTCTTTTTTTTTTGTTTTTGGTTTTTCGAGACAGAGTTTCTCTGTATAACAGCTCTGGCTGTCCTGGACTCACTTTGTAGACCAGGCTGGCCTCGAACTCACAGAGATCCGCTTGCCTCTGCCTCCCAAGTGCTGGGATTAAAGGCGTGCGCCACCACAGCCCAGCTTCAGGCAGTTTCAAACTGCCATATGGTGCTGGAATTTGAACCTGGGTCCTTTGGAAGAGCAGCCAGTGTTCTTAACTGCTGGGCAACTCTCCAGCCCCCTATTTTTTTGTTTTTCAAGACAGAGTTTCTCTGCATAGCCAAGGCTGTTCTGGAACTTACTCTGTAGACCATGCTGGCCTCAAATTCAGAAATCCTCCTGCCTCTGCCTCCTAAGTGCTATGATTAAAGGCATGTGCCACCATCGCCTAGTAAGAAATAAATATTTTTTTAAAATAGCTGTGTACTAATCGCTAAATCGCATAAACACAGAAAGTTGTACCAAACTGTCAATGAAAGTATTACTGCTTTAATAAAGATGGCTCATCAGGCCACACACCTTTAATCCCAGCACTCGGGAGGCAGAGGCAAGCGGATCTCTGTGAGTTCGAGACCAGCCTAGCCTACAAAGAGAGTCCAGGACAGGTAGGGCTACACAGAGAAACACTGTCTCAAAAATAAAAAGATGGCTTATCAGGGGAAAGCACTTGCTACCAAGCCCAATAGTTTGACTTCAACTGTACATGGATGCACACACATGTACAAAATAAGTAAATCAATTTTTAATTAGAAAGGGGGGCTTTCTGGACACAATGATGCACCCCTGTAATCTCAACTCTTGAACGGCTGTGGTGCAAATACTGTTGAGGGTGAGGCCACCCTGGGATGCACAGCAGCATCACTCTTAATAAATAAGTAACAATAGCTTTCCCCCTGTTTCCATGGAGTTGTGAGGAGGTGGAGGGTCGGTCGGTCAGTCGGTCGGGTGCATTCAGGATTTGACCTTGCCCATAACCAGCCGTCATGGCCAAGGAAGACACTGCTGCTGGGGGTGTAATGGACGCCAATACTGCTTCACAAAAGTGCAAAGACGGCCCTCATCCAGGACGGCCCACGCTGCCAAAGCCTTTGACAAGTGCCAAGCCCATCTCTATGTGCTTGCCTCCAATTGTGATGATCCTATGTATGTCAAGTTGGTGGAGGCACTCTGTGTTGAGCACCAAATCAACCTAATTAAGGTTGATAAAGACTAGAAACTAGGGGAATGGGTAGGCCTCAGGACTACGGCAAAGAATCTGAGGCTAAGGATGTCATTGAAGAGTACTTCAAATGCAAAAGAATGAAAACATAATTTTTTGGTTCATTTCCTCAAAAATAAATAAATAAATAAATAGCAACATCAAAGAGTGAGATGCCTCCCTGCAGGTTCCTAATCACCTTACCATGTAAGGACCCTCACAACAAAACAGGTGGGTGAGCCCTCTCCTCTCAAGCCAAACCTGGGGCAGCTCCTAATGATCTCCCTCTCCATCATGACCAAATTCAAGTCAGGTCAAGTTATCTCTTCTCAGCCTGCCTCAGATCCCCAGGGAAATAGCTCTCGATTCTGTTAGGAAACTGGGCGTTCTAGACTCAGCACAAGAAAGGGCCAGCTCCCTGAATGAATATTTGGGAGCCGGCAAGAAGGCTCATCAGATAAAGATGCTTGCCACTAAGCCTGATGACCTGATAGCCTAAATCCCTGAGGCTCACAAGACAGAAGGAGAACTGACTCCCATGGTGTTGAACTGGAAATACTCTTGCCAACACCTCCTGAGTGCTGGAGTTACAGGTATGTGCTACCATATCTGGGTTAGCCAAAATTATGCAGAGTGTCTAAAAGCCTGTTTACCCAGCATCAAATGATGGGGTTAGAAATGGTGAGTGAAAGCTGGGCATGGCAGGTGGTGCAAGCTTGTAAGCCCAGCACATTGAGGCTGTGACAAAATGATCACTTGTTTGAGGCTAACTTGAGTTATGTAGTGAGAATGAAACTAGCTTAGGCTACAGAGCAAGACCCAGTGTTAAAAAATTAGAATAATTACAAAATAAGTGTGAGGTGGACTACCAGCTCCAGACTGATCATAATAATCATAATAATTTTGTTGCTCAGTCTTTTACAATTAATTAATTAACTGATGTATTTATTTATTTTGAGACAGGTCTTACTATGTAGTCTGGAATTTGTTTTGTAGACCAGGTTGACCTGGAACTCACAGAAATTCAATTGCTTCTGGGTCACCATTACTATGCCTGAATGCTTATTGTTGTCTTTAATTTTTATTTATTTATGTTTTTAAAATATTTATTTACTTATTTTACATATATGAGTGCTCTATCTGCATGTGTACCTGAAGCCAGAAGAGGGCATCAGATCACATTGTAGATGGTTGTGAGCTACAATGTATGTGATTGTTGGGAACTGAACTCCGGACCTCTGGAAGAGCGGGCAGCACTGTTAACTGCTGAGCCTTCTCTCCAGCCTCAATTTTTATTTGTTTATTTTGAGACAAGTTCTTACTATGTAGCCCTGGTTGGCCTCAAACTCACAGAGATCTACCTGTCATTCTCTCCTAAGTGCTGGGATTAAAGACATGGGCCACCATACCCAACTTTTTTTTTTTTTTAATTTGAGACAGGGTTTCTCTGTGTGTCTCTGGCTGTCCTGGACTCACTATGTAGACCAGGCTGGCCTTGAACTCAGAGATCCACCTGCCTTTGCCTCTCAAGTGTTGGGATCAAAGACGTACACCACCACGCCCGGCTGCCCAACTATTATTTTTAATGTATGAGTGTTTTCCTGTATTTATACATCTGGTGCCCATGGATCCCAGAAGAGGACATCAGGTCCTCTGCAAGAGCAGAAAGTGCTCCTAACTGCTGGGTTTACAGGTGTGCACTACCATTAACCTGGTGTTCTTTTTTGTTTCATGTATTTTTTTTTTATAACAGGGTTTGTCTGTGTAGCACTGTCTGTCCTGGAACTCACTCTATAGATGGGGCTGGTCTTGAACTCAGAGATCCTCCTACCTCTTCCTCCCCGATGCCAGTGCTAGCATTACCACTCCTGGGCCTGTCTTGCGTTTTTTATTCATTGTGTGGGTCCTGGGAGTTGAACTCAGACTGTTGATTTTGGCACCAAGTTCCTTTACCTACTGAGCCATCTCACTGGCCCTCTCTCCTTTTTAAAATTACATTTGATCTATTTATTTCATGTGTATTTGTGTGTGTGTGTGTTGCAGCATTGTACAGATGGGACAGCTGTCAGAGGACAGCTTATAGGAGTTGGTTCTTTCCATCCACCATGTGGTCCTGGGATCAGAACTCAGATTATCAGGCTTGGTGAGAGGTACCTTTACCCACTGAACCATCTGACCTGCCCTTTTTCACATCTATCCATCCATCCATCTATCTATCTATCTATCTATCTATCTATCTATCTATCTATCTATCTAT
>CAJQZJ010032834.1:1635735-1663253 GCA_907164525.1 Lophiomys imhausi
CACACACACACACACACACACACACACACACACACACACACACACACACACACACCAAGCATTTAGAACATGTTTTAAGATTAAATGATCTTTCTCCTTTAACTTCCCATGAGCACACAGCCCAGATGTCTTTCTTTCTTTCTTTCTCTTTCTTTTCTTCCTTCCTTCCTTTCTTTTTCTCTCTCTCTTTTTATTTTTTGAGACAAAGTTTCTCTGTGTATCCCTGGCTATCCTGGAACTCGCTCTGTAGACCAGGCTGGCCTTGAGAGTGCTGGGGTTAAAGGCATGCACCAGGAAGCCTGACCAGCCCAGATTTCTTTAGATAATATTTATTTGCTACAGATTGAACTCAAGGCCTCACATGAGGTAGGTAGGCACTGAAATATAACCTAGGCATGAGTGTTACTATATGATTTCTTTCAATTCCCCTTAGATGACTTTTAAAGGCTACAATGGGAGGAGTCCATGGAGACTGAAAAGGGATGTTAATGAGAAAGGAAATCATGAAGTTAGATGGAAAGCTGAACGACTGATTAGAGACTGGAGTTGACCTCCAGATTCAAGAGTTCAAGGTCATCCTGGGCTACATTGTGAGTTCAAGGGTAGCCTGAGCTACATACAAAGACCGTGTCTCAAAACACCAAGGGCTAAGAGATGTACCTCAGTGGTAGAACACTTGGTCAGCATGCTCAAGGCCCTAGACACCATGTCAGGACTCCAAAATTAATGAATAAACAAAATATTGAGATAAGGGGAAGAAAACTTTGCCAACTCTGCCCAAGCCATCAAAGTTTAATGCCACCAATATTGGGGAAAGATGGCAGGTACCCTGATAATATGCCCTGAGAAGGATCCAAATGTTTTGCCAGAGATGCAAAAAGTTAGTTTTATGGAATTTGCAGGCCATTCATCTGGGAGGCATCCTTTCAAACAACTGACCTCAACCTTGTGGAAACATCAGGCATGAAGCACTAAGTCAGAGGGATTTCTTTAGGTGAAGCTCTGAGATCCAGTCCTGGGTCAGCAAAGAAGCCATTTGGGTCAACCAGAGAGCTTTGAATGTAAGCTTTGGGTGAGGGATGGGGATGTGCTTAGGTGATATTGGCCTGCCTGCCTAGTATACTGCAAGCCTTGGGTTCTATCCTCAGCATCACACAAACTGGACATGGAAGCAGAGCCTACAATCTCAGCATTGGGGAGGCAGAGGCAGAAAGATTGGAATTTCGAGGTCATTCTTGTTACACAGTAAGTTCAAGGCCAGTCTGGGCTGCATGAGACTCTGCCTGAAAAGGAGAAGCAGCAAAACCAGGACAACAAGTTGAGCCTTAAAGATAGTTCAGTTGTTGAGAGAACTTGGTGGATAATCCTAAGGATTAGCTTGCAGATGGCAATTCTCTCATATAACAAGCTGGTTATTCCACAAATGTCTATAACTCCAGCTTTGAGGGATCCAGTGCCCTTTCCTGGCCTCTGCATGTGCACACAGTAGTGCACACACACACACACACACACACTAAATAAAATAAACTTAAAAAAATATATCCCTGGCTGTCTTGGAACTTGCTATGTAGACCAGGCTGGCCTTGAATTCACAGAGCTCTATCTGCCTCAGTCTCAGGCGAAGGTGTGTGCTATGACGCCCTGCCCAATTAAAAAAAATTTTATTGTATATCCAGTGGGGGGACATGGGTTCCATTGTAGAGGTCAAAGGGTAACTTGTGGGAGTTGGTTCTCTCCTTCCATCATCACATGGTGTCTGTGTGTCTGCTCTTCCAGGATTCTGTGGGCCCTCTGTGTTGGGGATGTCAAGACCAGCTTTCTCTTCTCCCACTCTTGAGATTTCTCCTGGATTGAGCTTGGGAGTTTCCATTATCACCCTAGACAGAGGTGGCTGTTCGAAGCCTTTGCAAGTCAACTACTAGTAAAACTCAATTAGTTAATGACAATGAAAAGATAGGTCTCTTTCAGGCCAGCCTGGTCTACAAAGCAAGTCCAGGACAGCCAGAAAGTATTGTACCTTATTCCTTATTTATCTCGTGTGTGTCTGTGTGTGTGTGTGTGTGTGTGTGTGTGAGTGTGTGTGTGTGTGTGTGTGTGTGTGTGGTGTACGTGGCAGCCAGAAGACAATTTGTGTGTTGGTTCTTTCATTCTACCATGGGTGTCCCAGGAATTGAACTCAGGTCTTCATGATTAGCTGCACCCTTCTACCTTCAGTAGACCTCTGTGGTCAGCCCACTGCAGGAGAAAGGAGCTCTCTTCTCTGAGAGCTGCGGGCAGGCACTTGAACTCACGTGCATACATTGCGACTCCTGGCAGATTGCAAATGCTGCCCTGGGTTTATGGCCCAGTTGGGCCAGAGTTTTGAGTTGACTGATATTTAGAGTCCCCTCAAAAAACTTCTGCATGGATTTGCATGCGTGCGGCGGTGACTACGCGTTCATTAGCCTCTCTAGACCTAGGTTTGGAGGTTTGGAGTCTGGAGTGTTTGCGTTTGTGTCCTGGGTGTGTATAAGTGTGCCCTGGCTTTGGTGTGTGCTGGAGGATGAGGATGGGCGTGCTCATGAGTTGAATGCCTGTTATGTCAGGTGGGTTAGGCCGGCACCTCTCGTGGCCGACTTGAGGGTGCCAAGGTCCGCTGGTCCCAAGCTCGGCGGGTAGAGGGTCAGAACCTAGGAGGCTGGGCAGGGGGCGGGGGCGCTCAGGGCCGGCCCCGGGGCGGGGCGAGCGGCCCAGGGCTGGGGGCGGGGCGGCCCGGCAGCCTCACTTTGGCGAAGTTGGCGGCGCGGAGGCTGGCCCGGGACGCACCCGGAGCCCTGGGAAAGAGGGAGGAGGGAGGAGGGAGGAGGGAGGGTCGCGGCCGGCCGCCATGGGGCTGGGGGCCGGGGGCCGCCGCCGCCGTCGTCGCCTGATGGCCCTGCCACCGCCACCACCGCCCATGCGGGCGCTGCCCCTGCTGCTGCTGCTAGCGGGGCCGGGGGCTGCAGGTGAGGGATTAGGGACTCGGAGGGTGGGACTGGGGCTGCAGGAGCGGGGAAGCGCAAAACCTCCTAAGTTTGGGACTTAGAGGTTTCTGTAAACCCAGAACTAGAGCCAGGACAGAGGTACAGGTGTTGGGGGTTGTATCCTAGTTTTGGGGAGCGCAGAATTCGTGATGGGAAGGTAGGGTCCTAGAGGCCGGAGGAATCGAGACCCATGAATGAACCAGGAGTCCGAGACTAGGAGCTCGAGATGTGGGAATCTGAAGTTGAAGTTTGGAAGTGAGGTGTACCAACAGTTGTAGGCTTACCCCATCCTTCTTCTGCCTGGAGTCCTGGGAAGGCTAGGATGGGGGCTCATGGACCCCCCAAGGCCTGGGAACCTTGCACAAAAGCGCCTTCCCTATCCCCGGCGGGCCGGGAATGGGAGGGGGGCGAGGAGGGGCGCGAAGTTCTCGGAGCTCTGAACTCGGGGAAAACTTCTCAGGCCGGAGAGCTGCAAGACCTGGCGCTGGAGGATGAGGAGCCGGAGCTGGAGCACCTCCGGAGCGCGCGACCCCTCCCTCGCGTGCCTCCCGCTCCCTCTTCAGGCCGTTGGGATCCCGCAGCCTCTGGACCCCACCTCCGTGGCGGGAGGAGAAGGGATGAGGCCCATGTGCTCCTCTCCAGCTTCTGGGCCCCCTCCCTGTGGCCGGAGCCCCTCCCCAGCCGGCCTGGGGCCCCCCGCCCCTCCTCCTCCACTCTTCGCTCCCCTCCTCCGCTCGGGACAATGGCTGCGCCGTCTAGACACCCCCTCCCCCTGGCCGGCCTCGCTCTTTCTTTACCAGACAAAGCGGGACCCACGGAGGGCCAGAGGGGGGACAGAGGGGGCGCCCCCAGCCCTGCCCCGGGAGGCCTGATAAGCGGGGGAGGGGCATAGGCCATTGGCCCCGGCCAGGGGTTCTAGGGCGCCCGTGGTAGGATTCATTGCTGCCCCCGGCGAGAGTTGCATGGAGGGACCTGAGTCCCTAGACTTGCCTCTAGGCTCAGCTAGGCAGGACAGGGCAGGAATCGCCGCCCCCGCAGGGCCAGCACAGACTCATGGCCTGTCACACATAGAGAGGTGCAAATGTGCATGTGCGCAGGTTTAGCACACCCACAGACGCACACTTGGCACACACAAGACACACCTACGTGTTCGCTGCTCACATGCTGGTGTGCATTTATACAGGGTCAGTATGATCACACATACCTAGGTCACTCAAGGCTCGGTATGCATTTATATTCAAGGTCACACTCATAGGTGCCAACATATGACCCATACAGAGACACCCGTGGCCACACAGCTGTAATGCTTTTCATATAGGTGGATGCACATCGCATAAAGCTTGTGTGCTTGGGTACACATGAAGTACAAGACTTGTTCACAGATACCGGCATGGTAAAATGCACATGCACTTTCACCATTAGCCACAGAGTCTAATACTCTCAAGTCTTCACACATTGTCACAAAAACTCACAGGCATATGTTCACAACACCCACACCCACACCTACACACACACACACACACAGGGCTCACATAGTTGTGTCTCCCATAGCACAGCTGTGTGATGTCACAAAATGAATAGGTCCTTCATTTTTTTTTTTTCTTAAGACAGGGTTTCTAGGGGCTGGAGAAATGGCTCAGCTGTTAAGAACACTGGTTACTCTTCCAAAGGACCCCGGTTGAAATCCCAACACCAGTTAGAAACTGTCTGTAATGGCAGGGTGTGGTGGTGCACACCTTTTATCCCAGCACCCGGGAGGCAGAGGCAGTCAGATCTCTGTGAGTTCGAGACCAGCACTGGGGAGACAGAGACAATCAGATCTCTGAGTTCGAGGCCAGCCTGGTCTACGAGTGAGTTCCAGGACAGCCACGGCTGTTACACAGAGAAAAAAACAAAACAAACAAACAAAAAGACAGGGTTTCTCAAAAATGGGAAAAGGGCTGAATATCTCCTACTGTCCTGGACTCACTCTGTAGACCAGGCTGGTCTAGAACTCACTGAGATCTATCTGCCTTTGCCTCCCCAGTGCTGGGATTAAAGGCGTGCACCATCTCTGCTGGTGGCTCTTCCTTCTTAACTCATTCTCTCATGGTCTCTGTGTTTTTCTCCTTTCAGTTTCTATCTGTCCCTGTTTCCCAATCCCTGCCCCCCTTCCTTTTCTCTCCGAGGAACACAACTTCTACAGGGGCCCACACTTGCCTGAGCACATAATTCTCCACTAGATCAGAGTTGGCCACACCTCTCACCCATCTGGCAAGACTGCCACACCCAAGAGGGATGCAGCCCTGAGGGATGGGGACACTGGACAGGGCAGTAGGAGTTTCTCACCAGAGGCCTCTCACTTACACTACACCATAACCATCTATTGCTGTTATCAGTTACTCCTGGGTCCATGCTTTGCCTACTCTTTCAAGAACTAGCAGGGACTGTAGACCCAGAGACCCAGCATTCCCTGTCTCCTCCATTATTTCAAGACGTGGGCTTGAACCTGCTGGTCCTCTCAACACACAGCACCTTCACTTCCTACTGTCTACCCTTGCTCTACTATGCACATCCTGGTCAGGGCAACTTCCTGAGCCCCCACATCTGGCACAAGTCAGCTCCTCCTTCCAACCCCTGTCTTGTGGTTCCCAGGGCTTGAGCTGGTAGGGACAGCTGCAGCCTCAACAGCTGGGGCTGGGGCGGGGGCCGTGGGAACTGTAGATAGGGGGCCTCTCAGTACCCACAGAGATACCCTCCTAGTCCAGTGCAGCTGTTGCCTGGCAGACAGGAGAAGAGGGTCTGTCCTTATGGTTTGGGGTTCTGGGTGCCTGTCTGACCTCCCCACCTTCTTTTGTCTCCACACAGCCCCTCCTTGTCTAGATGGAAGCCCGTGTGCAAATGGAGGTCGGTGCACCCAGCAGCCCTCCCGGGAGGCTGCCTGCCTGTGAGTGTCTGGCCCAGAGCCACCAGTGGGCCTTGAATGGGGAGGGAATCTGTCCTCTTCCTCTGCCTCTGAGTCTCCTGGGGGATGCTGGTATCACTTCCTCCATGTGTGTGGCTTGGGTAACCTCTTGTGTTTCCCTATTGGGAATCAGACAGAGTTAAGAGAGGAGGCTCTGGAGTCTCTGGCTTGGGTTCAAACCCCACATCATGTTGCTAAGTGGCTGAGACTAAAACTCATTAAGTCACAGTATTCTGGAATGGAAAATTGATTTCCAAGGCCAATGACAGAGGCTTGTCAGTGGTGAGGACATACGTTGGTGAAGGAGCCCAAGAATTATTTGTTCAATAGTATAAGGAAATGGAGAGGGTTAGGGAAGAATAGGATTTTGGAAAGACCTAACCAGAGGTAGACAGAGCTCTGAATTCTGAAACATCTGGAAAAAGTGTTGGGGACCTTCTGAGCCATTGCATCTGTAAAGGCTTTCCTTTAATGATGTTGGCTGTGAAGACTTGAAAAGAACCTTTAACTGGGTGGTTTACACTTGGATTTCCCAGCAGAAGCAGGAGAATTGTCATTAGTTGGAGACAAGCTTGCACTACATATTGAGTTCCAGGCCAGCCTATGCCACAGAGTGAGACTGTCTCAAAATGTTTTGCTTTTGTTTCTAAAGGCAGGGACCCCGTCGAGATAGCTCAGTGGTAAAGGTGCTTGCTGCCAAATGTGGCAACTTGAATTAAATACTGGGGACCAAAAAGGTGGAAGGAGTGAGCCAACCTCAACAAGTTTTTCTCTGACCTCCACATGAATACGTACACAAATAAATGAAATAAAAATTAAAAATATATTTAAAAAATAATAGAGACTTTGAAACTCTTTGAGGGCTGGAGATGTTCAGTGGTGTTTGTCCAGCTCTGGGTTAGAGGGGACAGAGCTCATGGTTTGTGGGCTCACTGGGCTTGGTAAGTATAGTAATAGTAATAGGAGTCCATCTAGCAGCTATTAGTTCATCAGTGTGTTCATTTACTCAATATCGTGTGGGCTAGCCAGGGAGTCAGCCTCAAGCTAGGTGGGGCCAGGATGACTTTCGATATAGAAAAGCCCCCTTTGAAATTACACTGGCAGATAAACTCAAGTGACCGGAACCTCAGTTAGCTTCATTTGGGGGTTACCAGGCGAGGGGCATCCTGAGGCTGGGGGCTTACGACGGTGGAGCAGTCCCTGGGGACTCAGGGAGGCCGAGCGGCGGGGGCCCCGGAGCCTGCGCAGTGGGACTACACGCCTGGACTACTGCCGACAGGTGAATACGCCCGGGGCCGCCCCGCCCCTCGACAGGTGAATCACCGGCTCTCGCGGCCTCCAGGAGCTCGGATCGCGCGGAGTGGAGCCCGCTCAGGCTCCAGAGTAGATCCTCATCCCTCTAACCCTCTCCTTCAATTTCTCAAACCCTCCTGTTCTCTTAGTTGTAACCCCCCAAATGTTTTTCTCCTGCCGAGCCCCCTTCGCCCCCAAGTTTCCCCTCCCGACGAAGGCTCCAGAGCTTTCTGTCGCTCGGTCCTGTCTGTCGTCTCGCTGTCTGCTCCCCCCACAACCCCGCTACGTCCCCCCCTCCACCCCCCAGCTTAGGCCGCGGGGAGGGGCGGGGCGGGGCGCGGGGCCCGAGCTGGAACCGGCCCGACCGGTCGGCGGGGGCGCGGGGCGCAGAGCGTGGGAACCCGCCCGCGGCGTAGGGAGGGGGCGGCGCCCAGCCTGGCGACGACACCCGCAGTCCCTAGCGCCCTGCACGCAGCGCCCCCTCCTGGGACGTCAACGTCGCCGCCCTGCAGGTCTTTGGGGAGGGGGACTGAGAGCGTCACTTCCCGGTTTCGAACGCCACCCACACCCCTGTGTGGCTGAGCCTCGACTTGTTTAGCTGAGAATGGAATTCTGGGGATATTGTAGGGTGACGCTGAGAACTGAGTCACCTGCTTTGAGTTCTGCCCTTGGCATTTGGGACAAGATAGAGCTAGGGGATCTGCGCTGGGAGCTGGAAGGATAGGGTAGTGGAGAGGAGGGTTGAGGTACAGGTGAAGTAGGTTGTATTGTTGCAAAGCAAGGCCATTTGATTTCTCCACCCACCTCTCCTTAGCCCTCCTCACCTCTGTCCCTGGGAAGATTGCAAGCTTAAAATCATCTCCCAATTCTTATTTTCTTACTCTCAGGACTACCCTGGTGGGTTTGGGGAAGGGGCTGTAGGTTGCAGGCCTTCCTCCAGCGTGAGGGCTGAGGTACCTATGCCAAGCTCTACCCGATTCATGGGAGGAGGGTTGCATGCTCTTGGGACAAAGGAGTTTAGGGGTTGTGGCTGTCTTCCCGCCTGTCCATGTGAGTGAGAGTTTCCCATGTTTTCGTGGGAGGCTGTGGCTTGGTGTCTGTGTTTACCAGGCCAGTATGCCCAGTTGTATGTGTCTGTGTGGTTTCTGGGTCTTTCTGGGTGTGTCTGCCCCCCCTCCCCCGGAGTCTGAGGCTTTTCGTTTGTTGATCCCTCTACCTGGAATGCTGTTCCCCACATCACCCTTTGGCTCACCCTTTTACCTTCTTTAGTGTGTAAAAATGTAACACCCACTCATTCCATCACCCATAGGCTGTTTGTGAGTTTCCTGTGGTTGTTGTAACAGATTACCACAAACAGGGTGGCTTAAAACAACAGAAATGTACTCTGGGAAATCCTGGAGGCCGGAAAGTCTGAAATTAAGGCGTTGCCCAAACTGACTCTCTGTATAGATGTTCCAGGGTTGAGAATCTCTCTTACTGTCTCTTCTGGTTGGCTCAGGCAGTCCTTGACTCATAGCTGCATTACCCTACTCTCTGCCTTTGTCTGCATATGGCCTTTCTTTTCCAAATCAGTCAATTTCTATCTCAGGCTCTCTCCCTCTCTTCTCTTGTTGCCCCAACTTCCCTCTCTGGTGTACTGGGAATGGAATCCAGGGCCCTGCACATACTATGCAAGAGCTACTACCACTGAGTCACATCCCTAGCCTTTCTCTTCTGAAGACACTCTGTGTCCAGGCCGGTGAAACGACTCAGTGGTTTAGAGCACATAAGTGCTTTTGCAGACCCCAAGTGTGATTCCCAGCTCCAGCTCCCGGGGCTGTGATGCTCTCTTCTGGCCTCCAAGCACCCTTGTGCTCAGGTGCACACATGCCCACACACAACCACACATGCATGCAAATAAGTAAATAAATAGGGGCTGGAAAATGGCTCCGCAGTTAAGAGCACTTATTGCTCTTTCAGATGCTTATTCCTCCCAAGTGTGTGAGCCACCTTGTCTGGCCCATCTCCCTCCTAAAAAATAAGGTGATAGTTACACATTCTGGGACATGGGGATGTTCTTCAGATAGTACCACATCCTTCACAAGCCTTGTGGCTTATATAAGCTGTTGCTGGCATGTTTCGGTATTAATTTGTTGCTTGTCTATGTTTTCTTTGCCTGACCCGGCTATGAGGACCAAGAGGGTAAGAATCACTTTTATTTTGTTTGTTGCTGTGCTTTAGTATGTAGTAGGTGTCGATAATAATTGTTGTCAGAATAAGTGGGTGTGGCTGGAAGTGGTGGCACTCACTTTTAAACCCAGTGATCTAGAGGCATAGGCAGGGACAAGTAGAGTTCCATGAGTCCCAGGCTAGCCAGGGGTATGTAGTGAAACCCCACCCAAAGAAAGAAGGAAAGGCAGACTAAATGGACGTGCTTGACAGTTTGTTTGGCAAGTGTGTTGTTTGATGAGTGTGTCTTACATGGTCTCTTTGGCGTTGCCATGCCTTATAACGGTCTCCACCACTCATCTCTTCCCGCAGGTGCCTGCCAGGCTGGGTGGGTGAGCGGTGCCAACTGGAAGACCCTTGCCACTCAGGGCCCTGTGCTGGCCGAGGCGTCTGCCAGAGTTCAGTGGTGGCGGGCACTGCCCGGTTCTCCTGTCGTTGTCTCCGTGGCTTCCGAGGTGAAGGGGTGGGCCTGGATGGAAACCCAAGGTAGGCAATAATGTGGGCAGTCCCAAGCTCACCCTCTCCTGGTTATTCCAGGCCCAGACTGCTCCCTGCCAGACCCGTGCCTCAGCAGCCCGTGTGCTCATGGTGCCCGCTGCTCAGTGGGGTCGGATGGCCGATATGCCTGTTCCTGCCCACCTGGCTACCAGGGTCGAAACTGCCGAAGCGACATAGATGAGTGCCGAACCGTTGGGTCTTGTCACCATGGTGGTACCTGCCTCAACACACCCGGATCCTTCCGCTGCCAGTGTCCACTTGGCTATACAGGGCTGCTGTGTGAGAACCCCACAGTGCCCTGCTCCCCTTCCCCATGTCGTAATGGTGGCACCTGTAGGCAGAGTAGTGATGCCACTCATGACTGTGCTTGCCTTCCTGGTGAGTAAGTGGTACCCAGGGGAGGCACTGGGCACAATGATCGAGCCCCCTAGTGATCATTTTTACCTCGTCCTCCCCTGCTAGGCTTTGAGGGCCAGAACTGTGAGGTCAACGTGGATGACTGTCCTGGACATCGGTGTCTCAATGGAGGGACATGTGTGGACGGTGTCAATACTTACAACTGCCAGTGCCCTCCTGAGTGGACAGGTGGGCACCAGAGCTTCAGGGAGCAGGGGGATGACCTCAGGGGGGCACACGGTCAACCTTGACCAGTATAGCTTTGTCCCCTAGGCCAGTTCTGCACAGAGGATGTGGATGAGTGTCAGCTGCAGCCCAATGCCTGCCACAATGGGGGAACCTGCTTCAACCTACTGGGTGGCCACAGCTGTGTATGTGTCAACGGCTGGACGGGTGAGAGCTGCAGTCAGAATATTGACGACTGTGCCACGGCTGTATGTTTCCATGGGGCCACCTGTCATGATCGTGTGGCCTCTTTCTACTGCGCCTGCCCTATGGGCAAGACAGGTGAGTGGCCATTTTCTTTGTAGGCAACAGAGTGCCATTTGATGGTTTCAGAATTAAAGGCGAAGACAGACTCTGATTTGAGTATTAGAAAGACTGTGATGGGGCTGGGGGCGTTTCTTATTGGTAGAGTGTGTGCTTGGTGTGTACAGGCCTTGGGTTCGATCTGTAGCTTGAAGGAGGAAAGGAAAGATGAGGAAAAGAGGGAGGAAGGAAGAAGGGAGGGAGGGTATATTACAGGCTGGATTTGGGAGGAAGGCTGAGCCTCTGTCCCATGAGGAAGCTGGTATGTATTCCAAGGCAGAGTCCATTGAAATGGGAGAACCACTGAGAGGTCTGACTGGGAAAGATGAAGGACCTAGGGAAGTCACAAAGATCAGAGAATATGTTTAACAGGGACTTATAGTTGGCTATGGTGGCACACACCTTTAATCCCGGCACTTGGGAGGCAGAGACAGGTGGACCCCTGAGTTTGAAGCCAGCCTGGTCTATAGAGTGAGTTCTAGGACAGCCAAGGGTACGCAGAGAAACCCTGTCTTAAGACAAACAAACAAAAAAGCTGGGGGACTTGGAAATACGGGGGGGAGGGTATGCCCAGTAGAGGGCACAACTGAAGTGATGGCTTGAGGGTAGGGGACACTTAAAAAACAAGTCAGAAGGGTCAGGTGAAGTTTTAAACATTTATTTATTGTGAGTGTGAGTATGCACACCACAACACATGTGGAAGTCAGAAGAAAACTTGTACAAGTCTGTTTGTTCCTTACATCATATTTTGGTGTTGGGGATCAGACTCAGGTCATCAGGCTAGGTGACAAATATCTTGATTTTGTTGTAGTAGTCTGCGACAGGTCTCACTTTGTGCATCAGGCTTGCCTCAAGTTCACAGAGATCCCTCTGCTTCTGTATGCTGAGTTTTGGGGTTAAGGGCTTGTGTTACTATGCCTGACTAGAGCCTTGATTTATCAACTGTTAAAATATTAAAAAAAATTTATATGTGTGTGTGTTTTGGCCGTGTGTATG
Organism: Lophiomys imhausi; assembly: GCA_907164525.1. NCBI lineage: Eukaryota > Metazoa > Chordata > Mammalia > Rodentia > Muridae > Lophiomys > Lophiomys imhausi. The sequence goes on from CAJQZJ010032834.1 coordinate 1,647,601, forward strand.
TCTGTGTACTACATGTGTGAGTAGTATGCTCAGAGGCCAGGAAAATTCATCAGCTCTCCTGTGACTGGAGTTACTGATGGTTGTGAGCCACCATGTGGTTGCTGGGAATTGAACTCAGTACCTCTGGAAGAGCAGCCAGTGCTCTAATCTGCTGAGACATCTCTTCAGCCTCCAATGCCTTGTTTGTAAGACAACATTTCCAACTTATTTTCAAATGACTTAGAAGAAACAGATTAACAGGTAAACAATAGTGAACCAAGTATTCCATCCATATGTGAAACATATTCTGTATGTTTCAAGCATTTTTTCATAATAAATGGCTTAAAAAATAGAAGCAGAGCCAGAGGTGGTGGCACATGCCTTTAATCCCAGCACTTGGGAGGCAGAGGCAGGCGGATCTCTGTGAGTTCACCGCCAACCTGGTCAGCAAAGTGAGTCCAGGACAGCCAGGCTCTGTTACACAGAGAAACCCTGTCTTGAAAAACAAAACAAAACAAAACAAAAAGCCGATACTAAATACACTGTTGGTTAATATAATTGAGAAACAGGAAGCAAGGATGGGCCAGCAAGATGCTCAGTGGGTGAATAAGCCTGGCAGTCTGTGTGCCACGCACCGTGACATATGCGCACTCCCCAGATTCTCTGCTCACCTTTTCTCAGGCCTCCTGTGTCATCTGGATGATGCATGTGTCAGCAACCCCTGCCATGAGGATGCTATCTGTGACACGAACCCTGTGAGTGGTCGTGCCATCTGCACCTGTCCACCCGGCTTCACTGGAGGGGCATGTGACCAGGATGTGGATGAGTGCTCTATTGGTGAGAAGGGTACCTTCTGGAAATGAGTCTGAAAACAGGGAGAGGTGGGGTCATGGTTGGCCATATCCAGACTGGTTGTGCCTCCATTCCATAGGTGCCAACCCCTGCGAACATCTGGGTCGGTGTGTGAACACACAGGGCTCATTCTTGTGCCAGTGTGGCCGTGGCTACACGGGACCTCGCTGTGAGACTGATGTCAACGAGTGTCTGTCCGGGCCCTGCCGCAACCAGGCCACATGTCTTGACCGAATTGGCCAGTTCACTTGCATCTGCATGGCAGGTGGGTGATGAGTGTGGTTTGTGTGGGGCCTGAAGGCTGGGGCCTGGGTGAGAAAAGCCAAGGGGTGAAACTTGTTTGTTTGTTTGTTTTTCAAGATAAGGTTTCTCTGTGTAACAGCTGGCTGTCCTGGACTTGCTTTGTAGACCAGGCTGGCCTTGAACTCGCAGAGATCCACCTGCCTCTGCCTCCCGAGTGCTGGGATTAAAGGCGTGTGCCACCACCACCCGGCTAGTTTATAGAAAAGCTGAACATGGAGGCACATGCCTGTAATCTCAGCACTTGTGAGGCAAATGAGTTCAAGGCTAGCCTGGTCTACATGGTGGGTTCTAGGATGCCTAGGATTATAAAGTGAGAACCTGTTTTAAATAAAATAGGGGCTAGAGAGATAGCTTAGTGGTTAAAAGTACTTCCAGCTTTTCTAGAGGACTGAGTTTGGTTCCCAGCACCCATATGGGGCAGTGTACAATTACCTGCAGCTCTAGCTCCAGGGGGTCTACCACCGTCCTCTGAGGATACCCATGTGTACGACACACACACACACACACACACACACACACAAAACTAAACAAACTAACAAAAAAAACATTTCAAACCAGCTGTAGTGGCACACATTTTTAGTACGTAGGGAATTGCAGTCTAGACAGGGCTGAATAGTGAGAACCTGTCTGTCTGGAACTCACTATGTGGACCAGGCTGGCCTTGAACTCACAGAGATCCATCTGCCTCACTTTCCCAAATACTTGGTTGAAAGGCATGCTCATGTGTGTGCCTGCGTGCGTGCGTGCGAGTGAGTGTGTGTGCGGCATGGAGTGAGTTTGGAGATTAGAGGATAGCTTTCAAGAGCCAATTCTCCTTTGACCATGAGGGTTGCAGGTTGTAAGGCTTGGCAGCAAGCATCCCTATCTGTTGAGCCATTTTGTTGGCTCAGGGCTGGGTTTGAAGAGAAGCTTCCTGGCTGGAGAGAGGAATAATTCTGTGTGTTTAGAGTGAAACCTTGTAACCCTGGATAAGGTAGGTAGGTGCAGAGCCAGAGGAGAGTTTTGCCAGATAGTATTGGAGGAGACCACAGCCGGATGAAACTAAATCTGAGTTTGAACGTGGCTGTGACTGCAGCACTTGAACAGCTGAGGCAGGAGGGTCATTAGTTTGAGGCCAGCCAGAGTACATAGCAAGACCCTATCTCAACAAAGCAACAACAAAACCAAAGCCCTGAAACTTAAATGGAAAAGATCTCCCGAAGGGAACTTCCAATGCCCCAATCCCATCCCCCCTCCAGGGTTCACAGGGACCTACTGCGAGGTGGACATCGATGAATGTCAGAGCAGCCCGTGTGTCAATGGTGGTGTCTGCAAGGACCGAGTCAATGGCTTCAGCTGCACCTGCCCATCAGGTGAGGACCCTGGGATATGGAGCCTGGCATGTCTGCTTATGACAATGGTGACATTGAAAAAGAAAGTAGTTAATTACGGTTTGTTTTTTTTTTGTGTGTGTGTGTGTATGTGGGTTTTCTTCTTCCACTGTGTATGTCTTGGGAATGGAACTCAGGTGGTCAGGCTTGGCTTGCAAGCACTTTTGTCTTCTGAGCTGTCTCCCTGGCCTAGTCGGCATTGAAATTAATTTAAAACCAAGCAAAGGAGGCTGGAGAGGTGGCTCAATGGTTAAGATCACTGGTTGCTCTTCAAGAGGTCCTGAATTCAATTCCCAGCAACCACATGGTGGCTCACAACTATCTTTAATGAGATCTGGTACCCTCTTCTGACCTGCAGGCATACATGCAGACAGAACACTGTATACATAATAAATAAATAAATCTAAAAAAAAAGTCATGTTTAAAAAAAAAAAAACCAAGCAAAGGGGGTTTCCCACTCAAATAAGGCAGGGTGCCTACTTTAACTCTCTACGTCACCCCTTATCCACTATTCGTTTCCAGGGTTCAGTGGGTCCACGTGTCAGCTGGATGTGGATGAATGTGCAAGCACTCCCTGCCGGAATGGGGCCAAGTGTGTGGACCAGCCCGACAGCTATGAGTGTCGCTGTGCAGAAGGTGGGCTGGTGGGCTGATGGGTGTCGAGGACCAGTGATAGACTTGGGGATAGCCTCAGAGCAGGGTTTCAGTGAGACCAGGGCAGGGCCAGTGACAGCTGGGGTGTGAAGTTGATGATAGAGGGAGGCAGAGATCTTGGCAAGATTCAGGGTGCAGCTGGAAGTTGGATTGAAAGTGGGAGGTTCTGGGCCAGGGGCAGAGCCTTGAGCTGGGTGGAGTGGAAGGGAGTAGGGATGGGGCCTGAGAGCTGAGCTAGAACTGGGCTGAGGTATAGCCACGGACCAGTCGGGAGACCCTGACCTCCTGTTCCCGCAGGCTTTGAGGGCACTCTGTGTGAGCGAAATGTGGATGACTGCTCTCCGGACCCTTGCCACCATGGGCTGTGTGTCGATGGCATTGCTAGCTTCTCATGTGCTTGTGCCCCAGGCTACACGGGCACACGCTGTGAGAGCCAGGTGGATGAGTGTCGCAGCCAACCCTGCCGCTATGGGGGCAAATGTCTAGACTTAGTGGACAAGTACCTCTGTCGCTGTCCTCCTGGAACCACAGGTATTTTGGGGGGGCTGGGCCATGACAGGAACAGTATGCGGGTGTGGATGGGTGGGTGTCCGTGATAAGTTTTCCCATGGTGCTTGACAGTACGGCTACTCCCTGTCATGTTGCCCTCCCTGCAGGTGTGAACTGTGAAGTCAACATTGATGACTGTGCCAGCAACCCCTGTACCTTTGGAGTCTGCCGTGATGGCATCAACCACTATGATTGTGTCTGTCAACCTGGATTTACAGGTGGGCAGGTGGCTGCCATGGAGGTGAGGGGGGGATTATAAGATAGGGATTAAGCCACAAGTCTCTTTTGGGTGGATTTCCCCCCTTTATTTAAAAAATACTACATTTTGTTTATTTTGTGTATGTGTGTGTTGTGTGGAGATCAGAGGACAACTTGGTGGAGTCAGTTCTGGCCTTCCACCATATAGGTACCAGGGATCCAACTCAGGTTGACAGGCTTGGTGGCAAGCATTTTTTTCCCCAGTTAACCGTTTTATGTCCCCCTTTTCCCTTTATTTGGACACTCAAGATTGTCTAAGTCCAGACATGGTGGTGTATGCCTGTGACCTGAATACTCAGGAGGCAAAGGCAGGAGAATTGGTGCATATGTGAGGCCAGCCTGAGCACCATCGTGAGCACTAGGCCAGCCAGGGCTACATAGCAAAATCAAAATAAAACAACGTATTGAGAGGGCCCCAGGGAGATGGCTCCGCAGTTAAGAGCACTTGCTACTCTTGCAGATGACTCAGGTTTAGTTCTCAGCATCAACATGCTAACTCACAACTGTTTGTTTTTGTTTTTTAAATAATAAAATAAAATAAAAATGTAATAAGATGAGATAAAACAAAAAAACCAACATCAGAATTGGACAAAACAAAACCAGAAGGAAAAAGGGCCCAAGAGAAGACACAAGAATCAGAGAAACAGGGGCTGGAGAGATGGCTCAGTGGTTAAGAGCACTGACTATTCTTCCAAAGGACCTAGGTTCAAATCCTAGCACCCACATGGCAGTTCACAGCTGCCTGTAATTGCTGGGCATGGTGGTGCATGCCTTTAATCCCAGCACTCAGGGAGGCAGAGTCAGGAGGATCTCTGCAAGTTCAAGGCCAGCCTGGTCTACAAAGTGAGTCCAGGATAGCCAGGGCTACACAGAGAAACCCTGTCTCAAAACAAAACAAAACAAACAAACAAACAAAACCAAACAACAACAAAAACAAAACAAAACAAAACAAAACAAAAAACCAAAAAGAATCAGAGAAACACTCATCCACACACTCAGGAATCCCACAAAAGCACCAAACCATAATGTACAGGCCGGGGACCTGTGCATACTGCCCTAGTCTTGTTGAGTTCATATGAACTTTGATCATGTTGATTTAGAAGATCTTATTTTCTTGGTGTCCTCCATCCCCTCTGGCTCCCACTCTCCTTCTGCCTCCTCTTTTGCGGGGTTCCCTTAGCCCTGAGGGGAGGAATTTGAAGGAGACACTCCATCCATTTAGGGCTTAGTGTTCCAAGGTCTCTTACTCTCTGCATAAAGTCCAGCTATGGGTGTCTGTATTTGTTCTCTTCTGCTGCAGGAAGAAGCTTCTCTAATGGTGGCTGGACAAGGCACTGATCTATGAGTTATAGCAGAATATTATTAGGAGTCATTTTATCACTGCCTCTTTTTTCTTCTTAAGACTAGTAGTATTTGGTTTTACCCTGGCCTCCTGGACTATATAGCTTCAGGTTCTTGGTCATTGAAGCAATATTGAGTATGGGTTTCATCTTACGGAGTGGGACTAAGTCAAATCAGATATTGCCCGGTTACTCCCACAAGCTTTGTGCCACCATTGCACTAGCTTATCTTGGAGGCAGGAAACCATTGTAGATCAAAGGTTTGTGGCTAGTTTGGTTTCTCTTTTTTCTAGCTTATGCTTCTCTTTTGGAAGCACGCTGTGTACCTTCCTGTCCCAAAGACTCTAGAATGTAGAAGGCTCTGTGTAGGCACAAGTTTGACTTCTCCATGTCCAATGAGTCTCATGATTGCTTGTAACTCTAGTTCCAGGAATCTGACATCCTCTGCTGGCTTTCATGGGCTCCAGGCATGCACCATGATGCACTAACATACATGACTCATGTAAAATAAATAATAAATCTTTTTAAAAAGTAGGGAAAGAAAGAAGAGATGGATGGAGGAAGGGAGGCCAGGCAGAGAGAGAGAGAGAGAGAGAGAGAGAGAGAGAGAGAGAGAGAGACAGAGAGAGAGAGAGAGACAGAAAGAGAGAGAACCTTCCTTGAGGTATCCTGAGCTTGCTCACTCACTGGTATGGAGTTGTCACCCTGTCAGTAGAATGAGGTCCTCACACAGAGATACAGTTGTGTGATATAGAATGAGGTGTTCCCTCTCCTTCAGTTGGCACCACTGTCTTTGTTCTGGCATGAAGTTGCCTGTGTGCTTCCCAGGGCCCCTCTGCAATGTGGAGATCAATGAGTGTGCATCCAGCCCATGTGGAGAGGGTGGCTCATGTGTGGATGGGGAAAATGGCTTCCGATGCCTCTGTCCACCTGGCTCCCTGCTCCCATTCTGCCTACCTGTGAACCATCCCTGTGCCCACAAGCCCTGCAGTCACGGAGTCTGCCATGATGCACCTGGCGGGTGAGGCCCTTCCCCAACTCCTGACTCCTCTTCTGTTGTCTCTCTGGCCACCTGCCACACCTGACTGCCACCCCAACAGGTTCCGCTGTGTGTGTGAGCCCGGTTGGAGTGGTCCTCGCTGCAGCCAGAGTCTGGTTCCAGATGCCTGTGAGTCCCAGCCCTGCCAGGCTGGTGGTACCTGCACCAGTGATGGAATAGGCTTCCACTGCACCTGTCCCCCTGGATTCCAGGGTGTGTCCCCCCCATTCCCCTCCCCAGGGCTCCTGACACCCTTGTTTCTCATGTTTCCTTTCTACTTTTTTTGTCCTGTGTGTCTCTGTGTTCATATGCCTGTGTGTGGAGGCCAGAATCGGAAGAGGCTGCGGGTGTCATCCTTTATCACTCTCCACTTAGCCCTTTGAGTCGGGATCTTTCCCTGAACCTGGGGCTTGTGCTTTCTTGGATAGGCTGGAGGCCAGTGAGCCCCTGTGATCCTCCTGTTTCTTTTCGACTTGCAGCTGGGGTGACAGCCTGTTATATAGGTGCTGGGGTCTGATCTCTGTTTCTCATGATTGGGAATGAGGTGCTCTTACCTACTGAACCATCTTTCCAGCCCCTTCTGCACTTTTCTTTCCTTCTCCTCCTTCTCTTCTTCTCCTCCCTCCCTCCCTCCCTCCCTCCTTCCCTCCCTCCCTCCCTTCCTCCCTCCCTTTCTGTCTCTGTTTTTTCTGGATATCAGGGTGGGGACTCCAGGGATCGGGGAGATGGGAGCTGTGAGTCTTTCAAGACTAAACTCTGCCTGTTCCCTACAGGCCGTCAGTGTGAGGTGCTGTCCCCCTGCACACCAAACCTCTGTGAGCATGGAGGCCACTGTGAGTCTGAACCTGGCCAGCTGACTGTCTGTTCCTGCCCCCCAGGCTGGCAAGGTACGCTAATGCCCTCCTCCTCTCCTCCTTCTCTTTTCCCTCTCCTCCTCCTCCTCCTCTTTTCCATCTTCCTCCTCTTCTGCACCTAGCTCCATATTGAGTGATGCTAGGAAGCCCAGAAGGGACTTAGCCCTGCTCTGCCTTCGAAGGTCCTTTGTTCTGGGAAAAGACAGCTGGATCCAGACATGCACAGTCCACGTGCATCAGCTCGGGATAAGTGGAATACCTGAGGCTTGATGACAAGCTTTTTTAAGGGTTGACTTCAGACCGTGTATTCACTCACTAAAGAGATAGGCAGGACATAGTTCAGGAGTGGCATTGGCCAAGTGCCGGGGACAACTACTTGTTTTTTGTGTTTCCTTGCCTCAGCCCACGGCTGTCCTTGAGCTGCAGGCACCCTCAGACTCCACCTTTATTCCTGTAACCTTAACTCCTTCCCCTCTCACCCCCAGGCCCACGGTGCCAGCAGGATGTGGATGAGTGTGCGGACGCCTCACCCTGTGGTCCCCATGGTACCTGCACCAACCTGCTGGGGAGCTTCAGGTGCATCTGCCATGGGGGATACACCGGCCCTCTCTGTGATCAGGACATTGATGACTGTGACCCTAGTAAGTGCGGGTGCTTTGGGGGGCTTCCACAGGGCACCCACCATCAAGCCATACTGTGCTGTTGTCTCCTACAGCTCCTCCTCTCCTCATTTGTGAGGGCCTTAGTTCCATCCTACTCACTGCTAAATAAGTAAGCAATGGGTTATTGGGATGACTCTGCAGGGAAAGGGGCACTTGTCTCTCAGCCTGATGACCCGACTTCAATCATACAAAATGTCTTCTGATCTCTACACACATATACACATAATAAATAGTAATAATAATAATCCAAAAATGTAATTAAAAGTTTAAAAATATGTTTTATTTAAGCCAATATAGGAAATATTTTTATTTCCATTTATAAGCCTTCAAAATTTGAATTTTGCTAAACATATTTTATATTTGCAGCTTACCTTATTTGGACTGGCAGTGATATCAAGGGCCCACTAACCTCATGTGGCTAATAGTGGCTACACTGGTCACCATAGGCCTGGGCTGAGCTCATGAATCAGAGCAGGCAGTAGTAGTACATGTGTTCCTTGGAACTTTGACGTTGGCCCAGAGCCTCCATGGATTCCAGTCTCTGTGGGTGCTTTAAGTTCCGTATTGTCAAATGGTTTAATGCTCACAAATAGCCTCTGCATATCCTCCCAGAGAATTTAAATCATCTCTAGATAATTTTTTATTTGAAAACTGCTGCATTTAATTATTATTATTGTTGTTGTTTGTTTGTTTGAGATAGGGTTTCTCTATAAAACTACCCTGGCTATCCTGGAACTTGATTTGTAGACTAGGTTGGCTTTGAACTCACAGAGATCCACTTGCCTCTGCCTCCCAAGCTTTGGGATTAAAGGTGTGTGCTGCAGCCGGGCAGTGGTGGCGCACGCCTTTAATCCCAGCACTCGGGAGGCAGAGGCAGGCGGATCTCTGTGAGTTTGAGGCCAGTCTAGTCTACAAAGTGAGTCCAGGACAGCCAGGATTACACAGAGAAACCCTGTCTCGAAAACCAAAAAAACAAAAAACAAACAAACAAAAAAAAAAAGCGTGCACCACCACGCCCGACTACATTTACTTATTATTGTATGTATGTGGGTGGGGGTGTGTATGTGCCATGTGCGAAGGTCATAGGACAGTTTTTGGGGATTCTGTCCTACTTTGTGGGAGCTGGGGCTCCAACTCAGGATGTAGGCTTGCTGGCAGATGCCTTGATGCATGCTGAGCCATCTCACCAACCTAGACTTCATTTTAATTTAAATTACTGTGTGTATGGCATGTGCTGCATTGGATGTATAGAGGCCAAAGGATAACTTGCAGGGGTTGGTTATCTCCTTCCATTGATTGAACTGATGCAGTGAGTCATGTGTGGCAAGCTCCTTTACCTGATAAGCCATCTTGCTGGACCCTTTAGGTGGCTTGAAGTAGCAAGTACAATGTACATACCATGTATGCATTTGTTATACTGTATTGTTTAGGAAATAACAAGAAAAAGTGTGGGTGTTCAGTTCTTATGTAATCTCTGATTTTTACTGTTTTTCATCTGCTGGTTGAACCCACAGATTTTGAACTTCAGAATAGATAGGGCCACCTCTCCACCTTTTTAGTAGTGCAAAGGAGCTTTTTAAAAAAAGTAGTTTTTTTTTGTTTTGTTTTGGTTTTTTTTGAGACAGGGTTTCTTTGTGTAGCCCTGGATGTCCTGGACTCACTTTGTAGACCAGGCTGGCCTTGAACTCACAGAGATCCACCTGCCTCTGCCTCTTGAGTGCTGGGACTAAAGGCGTGCGCCACCATGCCTGGCAAAAAAGTAGTTTTTATATTTATTTATTTATGTGTGTTGCACATGTATGCGGTGGCATTCATGAGGAGGTCAGAGGACAGCTAGAAGGGGGAGGTTGACTACAAAAGGGGACAAACTTCGGTCTCTGACCAAGAGTGTCTCTCGAGGGCTGGGTGTGGTGGTGCACACCTTTAATATCAGCACTCAGAGGCAGAATACAGGCTCATCTCTGAGTTTGAGTCCAGCCTAGTCTGCAATACTGAACTCCAGGCCACTCATGGCTACATAGTAAGACTCTGGTTCAAAAACAAGCAAGCAAACGAAAACAGGGCTTCTTCCTCTGGCTTCTTTCCCTGTGGAGGCATAGCTAGGTCAGGCCAGGCTGATGTCGGCGCAGGGAATGACCCGACCTCTTTCCTGCCTGTTGCAGACCCGTGCCTCAACGGTGGTTCCTGCCAGGATGGTGTGGGCTCCTTTTCCTGCTCCTGCCTCACTGGCTTTGCTGGTCCTCGCTGTGCTCGAGATGTGGACGAGTGTCTGAGCAGCCCCTGTGGCCCTGGCACCTGCACCGATCACGTGGCCTCCTTCACTTGCACCTGTCCCCCTGGTTATGGAGGCTTCCACTGTGACACTGACCTGCCAGACTGCAGCCCCAGGTGGGTGGGGCATGGGGCTGTCATGGAATGGGGAACAGAGAGGGCTTCCTGGGCTTGGCATCTATCTGAGGGCTCTGATGATGATGTCACTCAGCTGAGGAAAGGGAAGGAAGCAGGTGAGATCTTCCCAAGGCTATAGCTTGTGGAGGACACCGAGGGTCAGAGATTGGGGAGCAGTTAATTTTAGGAGGGCTGGTAGTCTTCAAGGTGGTGGAGCTTGACCTTCTTGTCCTACTCTCCAGTTCCTGTTTCAATGGAGGAACCTGTGTGGATGGGGTGAACTCCTTCCGCTGTCTGTGTCGTCCTGGTTACACTGGCGCCCACTGCCAATATGAAGCTGACCCCTGCCTCTCCCGGCCCTGTCTGCATGGTGGCATCTGCAATCCCATCCATCTAGGGTTTCATTGCACCTGCCAGGAGGGCTTTGCTGGGAGTCGGTGTCAGGTGGGTGGTGCCTCAGGTTCTGGGGGCATTCTGGTGGAGAAGCCCATCTTGTTTCTAGGGTCTCTCTCAGCCCTGACCTTGAGGGTTTCTTTTGCAGAACCCAGTGGACTGGTGCAGCCAGGCACCTTGCCAGAATGGGGGTCGCTGTGTCCAGACTGGGGCCTACTGCATTTGTCCCCCTGGATGGAGTGGGCGCCTGTGTGACACACAAAGCCTACCCTGCAGGGACGCCGCAGCCCAGATGGGTGAGCGGAGCGTATGGTGCATGTGGGTCGGGCGGGTGGTGCTCACCTCTTGCTGGTATAAGTCGGGTGAGGGTGCCACACAGCATACGTGTCCCCAATGAGGTCTGTGGCTCAGTATGTGTGCGCCTGTGAGCTGGCCAGAATTGTGGTTGTTTCTGCCATGATGAGACACCTTAGGTGGTGTGTGTGACTAAGCTGGTCTTCAGGGTTGTGTGTTGCGGAAAGAGACCAGACCAGCTGACAAGTTGCCCGACAGCTCTTTAGAATGTGGGTGAGACACCAGGGATTGATGCCAGCAGCCATGTTGGATGTATGTGTGATGTGGGCTGGAAGAGGGAAGGGTGCATGGCCATCTCTGTGCCTGATGTCACTCTCTGTTTCTCAGGGGTGCAGTTGGAGCAGCTCTGTCAGGCAGGTGGACAGTGCATAGACAAGGATCACTCCCACTACTGTGTGTGTCCAGAGGGCCGCACTGGTAGTCACTGTGAACAAGAGGTAGACCCTTGCACAGCCCAGCCCTGCCAGCATGGGGGCACCTGCCATGGTTACGTGGGGGGCTATATGTGTGAGGTAAGTGTGCATTTCAGGGAGATGGGCGAGAAGCCAGTGATGCTTGGGTGTGTTGCTTTGACTTGATGTGGGCATTCCTTTCTCTCTCTCTCTCTCTAGTTTTTGAGGTGGGGGAACAGGTATGCTTCATGTGTGGTAGGTAAGCACTCTGTACTGCTGAGCTTTATCCCTAATCTGCATGTCTGGATTTTTTTTTTTTTTTTTTTTTGGTTAGTTTTTTGAGACATGTCTCTTTATGTAGCCCTGGCTGTCCTAGAATTTGTTATATAGTCCAAGCTGGCCTCCAACTCACAGAGATCCATCTGCCTCTGGTTCTTGAGTGCTGGGATTAAAGGCGTGTACAACCAGCCCTAGCAGTCTTTTTTCTTTTTCCTCATATGGATATATGTCCGGGTATGTGCAGAGGCCAGAGGAAGACATCAAGTGTCCCGCTCTGTCACTCTACTTTGTTCCCTTGAGGTTTTTGCACTGAACCTCAATGTTAGGGTGGTAGCCAGTGAGCCCCAGTGATCCTCTTGTCACCCCCAGCACCTGGGTTACAGACACAGAAGACCACACCTAGCTTTGTAAGTGGGTGCTGGGGACTTGAACTCAGATCCTCAAGCGTGTGCAGCAAGTGCTCTTACCCTCTGAGCCATCTCTTCAGCTCTTTACTCTCATGTCTTTGTGGATGGATTTGGGCATGTTTGTGCGAGTGTCTGTCTTCAGTTCTGTGTCTCCCTGTTAATATGACTTGTCGTCTGGATGTCCTCATGAGCATGTGTCCCTCTGTACTGAGTGTGCTGGTGGCCTTCCCAGTCTCACTCTGACCAAAAGCAGCTTGAGGGAGGAAAAGGTTTACTTCAATTTACAGGTTACAGTCCATCACTGAGGGAAGCCACAGAAGGAGCGCAAGGCAGGAAACTACAGGCTGGAACTGAAGCAGAGACCACAGGGGAAGCTGCTTCCTGGCTTGCCTCTTTTGAATTGCTCAGCTACCTTTCTTTCTTTTCTCTTTTTTTTTTTTTTTAGGTTTTTCAAGACAGGGCTTCTCTGTGTATCTTTGACTCTGACTCTGTAGACCAGGCTGGCCTTGAACTCACAGAGATCTGCCTGCCTCTGCCTCCCGAGTGCTGGGATTAAAGTTGTGCACCACCATGCCCAGACATGTGGGTGCTGGGATTTGAACCCAGGTCCTTTGGAAGAGCGGTCACTGCTCTTAACTGCTGAGCCATTTCTCCAGCCCCACTACCTTTCTTGTACAGCTCAGCTCACTTGTCCAGGATGGGATCACTCAGAATGGCTTTGTCCTTCTTACATCAGTCAGCAGGCAAGAAAGTAGCCCACAGATATGTTATAGGCCGATCTGAAGGAGTCAATTTCTCAAGTGAGATTCCCTCTTCCCAGATATGTCTAGGTTTGGTTCAAGTTGCCAAAAAAATAACAAGCATATTGTGTTTCCTTGTATGGAGTAAGTCTGCCCTCTATACTGACTGTGGGTTGAATTTCTATGTGTGCCCTTTCACGCTGGGCTTCTGTGCTCACAGGTCCGCCTAGGCATGTCTGTGCTCCCGAGGGCTGAGCGAATTCCTTTCTTTTCTCAATGCAGTGTCCGGCTGGTTATTCTGGTGACAGTTGTGAGATTGATGTGGATGAGTGTGCCTCTCAGCCCTGCCAGCACGGAGGCTCCTGCATTGACCTTGTGGCCCACTATCTCTGTTCCTGTCCACCTGGCACACTCGGTATGTCAGGGTCAGGGCTGGGGGACAAGGTCAAAGGCTGAGTGAGTCTCCAGTCTCCACTGACCACTGTCACATCCCCTAGGCGTTCTCTGCGAAATCAATGAGAATGACTGTGGCCTAGGCCCGTCCTTGGACTCAGGCCTCCGGTGCCTGCACAATGGAACCTGCGTGGACCTGGTGGGTGGCTTCCGCTGTGACTGTCCCCGAGGATACACAGGCCTGCACTGCGAGGCAGACATCAATGAGTGTCACCCAGGTGCCTGTCATGAGGCACACACCCGGGACTGCCTACAAGATCCAGGTGGGCACTTCCGCTGCCTCTGCCATCCTGGCTTCACAGGTCAGTATGACAGATGCCACTGGCTAGGAACTTGACTGCGGTTCTGCCATTGTGGTTGATCCTCCTGCGTCTGCTTTTTCAGGGCCTCGTTGTCAGACTGCTCTGTCCCCTTGTGAGTCCCAGCCATGTCAGCATGGAGGCCAGTGCCGCCCCAGCTCGGGCCCTGGTAGCGGGCTGACCTTCACCTGTCACTGTGTCCAGGTAGGTGTGAGTGGTAGGGGTGGAGCCCCTTGGGGAAGGAGAGGAGATGTGGCATTGGGGAAGGGTACATCCTTAAGGGAAAAGCGGAAGGCAAAGGGTTTCTGAGAGATGCTGAATTACGATTTGGAGTGCAACTTGGTGAAATTGAGGCTTGGCCGTTTGGCCTCTTGGGAAGGCAAGGCTTATCTTCAAAGTGAGTCGTTAGAGGGCAGGGGAGATTTCTGGGATTGGAGAGCTTGGGAGAAGGAGGGTCGTCATTTCTTAAGTCTTGACCTTCACTCTTCTCTCTCTTTTCCACCCTTCTGTTTCTCCTCACTGCCATTTTTCCCTCAACCCCATCACTAGCCGTTCTGGGGCCTGCGTTGTGAGCGGATGGCCCGCTCCTGTGGAGAGCTGCAGTGCCCGGTGGGTATCCCGTGCCAGGAGACCGCTCGTGGGCCGCGCTGTGCTTGTCCTCCCTGGCTGTCCGGGCCCTCCTGCCGGCTCTCTAGGGCGTCACCCTCAGGAGTTGTTAACACCAGCTGCGCAGCGGCCCCTTGTCTGCACGGGGGCTCATGCCTGCTTGTACAGACTGCCCCTTTCTTCCGCTGTGTATGCGCTGCGGGCTGGGCTGGCCCGCGTTGCGAGACCCCCTCCCCAGCCGCTGAGGTCCCCGAGGAGCCGCGGTGCCCGCTAGCCGCCTGCCAGGCCAAGCGCGGGGACCAGAGCTGCGACCGCGAGTGCAACAGCCCCGGGTGTGGCTGGGACGGCGGGGACTGCTCTTTGAGTGTAGACGACCCCTGGCGGCAGTGTGAGGCACTGCAGTGCTGGCGCCTCTTCAACAACAGCCGGTGCGACCCGGCCTGCAGCTCTCCAGCCTGCCTCTACGACAACTTTGACTGCTACTCTGGGGGCCGTGAGCGCACCTGCAAGTGAGCCCCCTCGCCCTGACTCGCCCCTCTGTTCATGTTGCGCTGTCTTGTCAGTGAGCCACCTGGCAGTCCGTCTGGTGAGCTGTCCCTTCATTTTTCACACCTGCCTACCGCCACACCGCCTGTGGCTTCATCCATCTGTACCCGCTGATGTGTCTCATCTTTGCCCATGTATGTTCTCTTCTGCATATTTTGCCCACTTGTTTCTGTCTGCCTGAAGTTACACATCCCATCTCTCCATACTTAGGACTCATTAATCTGTCTTTCTTAAAAAAATTAAAAACCAGCCGGGCGTGGTGTCGCACGCCTTCAATCCCAGCACTCGGGAAGCAGAGGCAGGCCGATCTCTGTGAGCTCGAGGCCAGCCTGGTCTACACAGTGAGTTCCAGGATAATCAGGCTACACAGAGAGACCCTGTCTCAAAAAACAAACAAACAAACAAACAAACAAACAAACAAACCACAAACAAATGAACCAGAACCAAAAACTAAGCTGGGTGTAATTGCTCATACATTTAATCCCAGCACTTGGGAGGCAGAGGTAGGCAGATCTCTATATGAATTCAAGGCCAGTCAGGTCAATGCAGTGAGTTCCAAGCTGGCCAAGGCTACACAGTGAGACCTCCTTGTAGGAGTCTCCTCTCTCACTCAGTAGGTCCTGGGGCCATCTATATGCCTGGCTCTCTGTACTTTTTCTTGTTCTTTCATCTGTCTGATTGCTAGCCTGTTTCGTGTGTGCCATCTGTCTGACCATCTTTGTGTCCTACTTGTTCATCTATATGCCTCTTCTGGTCATCCTTTTGTCCCACGGATTCTCTGTCTCCCTGTCTCCCTCTGTGTGCCTTCCATCTCCTTGTTCCCCTGTCTGTCCTTTCTTCTTGTTTGTCTCTCTCTGTCCCATACATTCTATATCTCAGCATCCTTTTGTGCGAACTCTGTCTGGAACCCTCTCCTACCTTTGCCTCCCTATTTAT
>CAJQZJ010032834.1:1665764-1680687 GCA_907164525.1 Lophiomys imhausi
GGGGGTGGCGTTGCAAAATTGCACCTCGGGTCTACTGCTACTGCTTCCACCAGGAGAGGCAGGTTGTTTTCAGAGCAGTTAAACGCATGTGTGGGCTTTAAAAATACCTTTAATTAAAAAGTATTTATTATTGCTGGGCAGTGGTGATGCACGCCTTTAATCCCAGCCCTTGGGAGGCAGAGGCAGGCAGATCTCTGAGTTCGAGACCAGCCTGGTCTACAAAGTGAGTTCCAGGACAGCCAGGGCTACACAGAGAAACCCTGTCTCGAAAAACCAAAACCAAAACCAAAAAAAATATTAACGTGTGTTGTATGATGTGTGTGTTTGCACAAGTGGCACACAGTCATGGCACTGCGTGCATGTAGAGGTTAGAGAACACTTTTGTGGGGTCACTTCTCTCTTTTCAACTTTATGTCGTTGCCAGCCCTTCAAATCAGGTTGTCAGGTTTGCCCACTGAGCCGTTTTGCTAGCTTGTTTTGCTTTGTTTTCCTTCTTGTTTGTTTTCTTTGTGTTTTATAGGCGCTGGCCTGAAGTTTGCTCTGTAGCCCAGGTTGGCTTTCAACTCATAGTGCACCTACCTCAACCCTGCTGAGTACTAGGATTACAGGCATATACTGTTACCTTTAGCACATTCTCTCTCTCTCCCCCCCACCTTTCCCCGTCTCATGAAAGTTGTAGAATTTGCTCACTGGTGACCTGGTAGGAGGCGTCTGAAGTGGGAGAGGCCTGTGTTCAGGGTGTACCAGGGCCTGAGGATTGGGTCCTCACAAGGAAAGGAGGGCTAGACTTTCGAGATACTGTGGTTTGTGGGTTCTGATTGTGTGCATCCTGATTTTGATGTGGTGCATGTGCCCTTGTTGGCTAAAATGGCTTAGTGATGTGGACACAGAGTGAAAAGCAGGGTGTGTGTTGGAGCTTTCTATTCTTAGGGGTTTTGAGATAATGGGGAGGAACTCCAGGAGATGGCTGAAGGCTGAAGACAGATACAAGACAACTGGGTATTGGAGGTCTTTGGGTATTGGTGGTCATTGGAAGGAAAGAAGGGAGACTCAAGGAAGTTGTAGAGAAGGAAATGAAGAAGGAATATGGGTGCCCTGTAACCTGAAGATTGAGGGATTTTAGAGCATGTGGCTCAGTGGTAAAGTACCTGCCTTACACATTCAAGGCCTTGAGTTTATCTCCAACACCACAAAAAAGGCAGAGGAGAAAAAGCAAGCTTTCAGAGAAGCTATGACATGGGTGACTGTCCCAGCAGAGGGCTACACCAATAATCTGCACTTGGGGGAATAAAGACATTATTGAATTTCACAGCTTTGGGACAGTGGTGATCAACAAGACCTGTTGGGAGAGACAGTGGGGTTGGATACCAACTGGGAGTTGGATGGGTTGTGGAGCCATGGAGAGTGGAGGTGGAAGTGGCTCTCTGAGGTTTGGTGTCTAGACAACTGTGGAGCCTTTGGGTCCCTCTGCTTTGTTCCCACAGCTCTGTAGTGATGTTGGAGATTGATAACCGGCTCTGTCTGCAGTCACCTGAGAATGACCACTGCTTCCCTGATGCCCAGAGCGCTGCTGACTACCTGGGAGCCTTGTCAGCAGTGGAGCGACTTGATTTCCCATACCCACTCCGGGATGTGCGAGGTGAGGTGGGAAGAGGACAGGGCCATTAGAGCATGTGGCCCCAGAGAGTGTTTGGATCCTAGAATATGGTTGAACCCCTGTGAGTCAAGGCCTCTTTGCCAACTGACTTCCAGCATGATGACGAGAACCTGTCTCATAGCTAAGCTCACCCCGTGGGTAAGAGTCACTCAAAACAGAAACCTTACCTCCATCCCTGCTCCATGGCTAAAGCCCCGAGTCATAGCTAAGCATCACCCAAGAGTGAAACCCTACTTGGTTGTTCCTGCCCTGTTACTTGCCTGCAGGCTCACCTGCTGCTTCCTTCCTACAGGGGAGCCCCTGGAGCCTCCAGAGCCGAGCATGCCGCTGCTGCCACTGCTGGTGTCAGGGGCTGTCTTTCTCCTGGTCATCTTCATCTTGGGTATCATGGTGGCCAGGCGCAAGCGCGAGCACAGCACCCTCTGGTTCCCTGAGGGTTTTGCATTACACAAGGACATAGCAGCTGGCCACAAGGGCCGGAGGGAGCCTGTGGGACAAGATGCACTGGGCATGAAGTGAGAACCTTGTTTGCTCTATATCACTAATTCTGGGGTCCTTGTAAGCTCTGGATCATACCTGCCTTGGTCATATTCCAACCTCTGACCCAACCTAACTTAAACTACAGAGTCCATCTAGGGCTTCAGTGTTATTCTTCTTGACCTATGACTCCCGTGATCCCAGAGGATTACTCATGACCCTTGACCTTGACCTTATTTTCTATTTCTATCCATTTCCTGACTCATATCTTTCCCTGACCCCATCCTGAACTAGCCTCATAGAATTCATCCTGATTCATTCCCACATGACTACTGACCTCAAGCTTTTTGTTGTCGCCCCTGACCAGGAGGACTGTATCTTTGATTATCCCTGAATCACCTATGGCGACCACCTGTACCTTTGACTTCATCTCAGACCCCTGTTGCCACCCAATCCAGTGTTTATTTCCCTGTGATCCTCAATCCCACGCCTCCAACTTGACTTATCACTCAATACCTATAACTGTATTCTGATTTTAACCGTTTTCTATGGGTCAATGATCCCTGACTCCTCATCATGACACTTTCTTACTTACTTACTTTCTTTCTTTTTTTTAAAGGTTTTTCGAGACAGTTTTTCTGTGTATCCCTGGCTGTCCTTGACTCACTTTGTGACCAGGCTGGCCTTGAACTCACAGAGATCCCCCTGCCTCTGCCTCCGAGTGTTGGGATTAAAGGCATGCACCACCATGCCTGAAAATTACAGACCGCTGTGAACAGCCATGTGGGTGCTGGGATTTGAACCAGGGTCCTTTGGAAGAGCAGTCAGTGTTCTTTACCACTGAGCCATCTCTCCAGCCCCAACACTTTCAATCCTGGCTATCCACACTGTTTGTCACTCTCCTCTATACACTTCAGTCTGCCTCATCTATCTATATTCCACGTGTGTGCCACTCCTGAGTCCGAGCTCACCTTAAGATTCTGTCTGCCTGGGGCATGAAGGGTGGCTCAGTACTTTAAGTGATCGCTGAGCAGGTGGGAAGACCAGCGTTTGGGTCTCTAGAATCCATATAAATGTCATAAATTCCCTAAATGTTCAGTGGGCATGGCAGCCTGCCTTGGAAGGCGGAGTCGTGATCCCTAGAGCAAGCCGACTAGTCATTATAAGTGAGCTCTTGGTTTGATTGAGAGACCGTGCCTCAGTGACCAAGGCTGAAGAGAGATTGAAGATGATTCCTATTTACCAACCTCAGACATGCACACTTACATGCACACCTGTATACCCAAAACACACACGCACATGCACGTATACACACAAATGAATAAAGAAAAAAAATTTTTTTTTTTGTTTTTTCAAGACAGGGTTTCTCTGTGTATCCTTGACTGTCCTGGACTCACTTTGTAGACCAGGCTGGCCTTGAACTCACAGAGATCTGCCTGCCTCTACCTCCTGAGTACTGGGATTAAAGGTGTGTGCCACCATGCCCAGCAAAATAAAACATTTTGATTGTTACCTGACACGAATTACTGCAACTTCATTTCTATCCTTCTATCCCTCATTGGAATCTTTGTCAACAACCCGAGGCTCTTCCTCAGTTTCTGACCCCTAACTGCTTCTATGACCTCCGCTTGACTCAAACCCTAAATCCTCCCAGGTCAGATGTTTCTAGTATACTTTCTCATGTCTTTTCCTTCCTGTTTTCCTCAAGGAACATGTCCAGGGGTGAGAGTCTGATGGGGGAGGTGGCCACAGACTGGATGGACTCAGAGTGTCCAGAGGCCAAGAGACTGAAGGTATTGTATGCTTCTCTGACTCTTTCCCTCAGGGTCCCAGGTTGGGTCTCCCTGGTCAGCTGGAGAGCCCAGGGAAGTCTCCATTCTTTCTATTGCTACAGCTCCAGACAATTGCCACATCTGTGTGACCTCATTTTCTTCTTAACGTGGCTCTGTTGCCTTGTTAGGAGGAACAGATTTGTCCTGAGTTTCCTGGGTTAGTGGGAGTTCCCCTTCTCCATCTGGTTCTTCCTCACACAGGTTCCTGCTCTCAGACCTGCCTGGGGTCACCCTAGAGCAGTGGCTCTTAACATGTGCGGGGTCAAACGACCCTTTTACAGAGGTTACCTAAGACCATGGGAAAACACAGATTTTTACATTACAATTCATAACAGTAGCAAAAAAAAAGTTAGAAAGTAGCAATGAAAATAATTTTATAGCTGGGGGTCCCCACAACATGAGGAACTGTATTCCTTTAATACACCACTGCTCAAGGGAATACCCTGGCCCACAGAATGACTGCTCTTTCTGTTCTTTGTCCAGCATGCCCAGCTTGAAAGTGTCCCCAGCTGGTCTTGGGTTCCATTCAATTCTAGGAACCACAGCCATTGAACTGTGTTCTCCATTTTCAGATTACTCAGTTGGTAAAGTGCTGAGGTCCTGAGCTTGATCCCTAAAACCCACATGAAAAAAAAGCAAGCAAGCAAACAAGCAAGCCAGATGCTGTGTGGTACACTCGGAATCCCAGTGTTGGTGAGGGGGAGACAGCAAACTCCCAGCTGGTTTGTTAGCCTAGCCTACTTGGCAAGTTCCTAGTTTGTGAGACCCTGTCTCATAAAGAAAGTGATAAGGGCCAGGTGGTGGTAGTGCACACCTTTAATCCCAGCACTCGGGAGGCAGAGGCAGGTTGGTCTCTGAGTTCAAGACCAGCCTGGTCTACAGAGTGAGTTCCAGGAGAGCCAGGGCTACACAGAGAAACCATGTCTCAAAACAACAAGGGCTGGAGAAATGGCTCAGTAGTTAAGATAGTTCAATTCCTAACGCCCACCCGGTGGCCCATAGCCATCTGTAATAATGGAATATGATTCCCTATTCTGGTGTGCATGAAAACAGAGCACTCCTGTACATAAAATAAATAAATAAATCTGGCTGGGTGTATTGGCGCACGCCTTTAATTCCAGCACTTGGGAGGCAGAGGCAGGCGGATCTCTGTGAGTTTGAGGCCAGCCTGGTCTACAGAGAGAGTCCAGGACAGCCAGGGCTGTTCACAGAGAAACCCTGTCTCGAAAAGCGGGGGGTGAGGGTGGGGTGGGGTGGAGGGGAAGCAAAACAAAATAACAAAACAAAACCAACCACCACCACCAAAAAGATGTACAGTGCCTGAGCAATGACGTGGCGTGTAAGGTGGTTCTCTCTTCCATGGACACACACACACAGAGACACACACATACACACAGCAACATACACACAGAGACACACATATACAGACATACACACACACAGACACACTACCTGAGGGGTGGGTAATGTATAAAGAAAAAGTCTTTGTGCTTCAGTTTCTCCAGTAGCTGGGATTACAGACTTGTCTGGCAGCCTCCAGCCTCCATTATTTTTCACTAGGCATCTGTAGTTTCCCAAGTAGAAGGACCTCATTTAATTTCCAAATATTTTGCTCTCTTTATTTATTTATATTTATTTTTAAAAATTGGAGGCTGAAGAAAGAGATGGTTTACCAATTAAATGCTGGCTGCTCTTCCAGAGGACCTGTGTTTGATACCCAGCACTCACACAGTGGTTTACAAATGTTTGAAACCCCAGTTACAGTAGATGGGATCTGAGGCCTCTTTCTGGTCTCTGAGAGCTGCAGGCATGCGTGTGACACTAAGATGAAAAGGGACCACACCCATGCACATAATTTAAAATACATTTTAAAAATCACATCTTATATATTTCATGTAGTTGTGGGTACATGTAGCACAGTGTTTGTATGGAGGTCAGAGGACAACATGGAAGGATCAGTTTTCTTCTAACACCACGTGGGTCCCTGTGTTCAAATCAGGTCATTAGGGTTAGCAGCAAAGCGTGCTTACCTGCTGAGCCGTCTTGCTAGCTTAGAACTGAATTCATAGAGATTCACCTGCTTTTGCCTCCCAAGTGCTGGTGGAATTAAGGACATGTGGTACCTTGCCCAGTGTTGTTGTTCTTCTTCTTCCTCTTCCTCCTCCTCCTTCCTTCTTCTTCTTCCTTTTTCTTTTTCTTCTTCTTCCTCCTCCTCCTTCCTTCTTCTTCCTTTTTCTTTTTCTTCTTCCTCCTCCTCCTTCTTCCTCCTCCTCCTTCTTCCTTCTTCTTCCTTTTTCCTTTTCTTCTTCTTCTTCCTCCTCCTCCTCCCTTCTTCTTCTTCTTCTTCTTCTTCTTCTTCTTCTTCTTCTTCTTCTCCTCCTCCTCCTCCTCCTCCTCCTCCTCCTCCTCCTCCTCCTCCTCCTCCTCCTTCTTCTTCTTCTTCTCCCCCCACCTCCTTCTTCTTCTCTTAATATGTAGGCGAGACTGGCTTTAAACTTTATCCTTTGGCTTCAGTTTCATGAGTGATAGATTACAAGAGTGTACCACCATGACAGCTTGATTTTGTTAATTTAAAACGTTTACATTTATTTATTATTTATTATTTTTTTGTGTGTGGGCATGTGTGCCACATTATGTTTGTGGAGGTCAGAGAACAACTTGTGGGAGTTATTCTCTCTTTCCACTATGTAGATTTCAGGGAACAAACTCAGGGCATCAGGCTTGGTGACAAGTTATCTCTTGGTTTGATAATGTAATTCAAAATATATGTTTTTTTTTTCTTTTAAAAATATTTATTTGTTTTTCGTGACAGTGTTTCTATGTGTAGCTCTGGCTGTCCTGGAACTCACTCTGTAAACCAGGCTAGCTTCAAACTCAGAGATCTGCTTGACTCTGCCTCCCAAGTGCTGGGATTAAAGGTGTGCACCACCACCTCCTAGCTGAATATTTATTTTTTGTGTATACGTGTACATGTTTGCACGTGTGGGTGCATGTGTGCCATGGTAATGTGTGGAGAGCTACATCTATTCTGCAAGTACGTTCACCTGCTGAGCTCTCTTCCCAGCTCTATTTTATTTTTTTGAGACAACAGATTGCCAACAGTCTCTTACACCTAGATATAGCCTCATCAGCAACACCTGTGTGACTGCCCACCCCCTTTCCGGGGCTGCCTCTCCCACCACCAAATGGGAAGTCAGAGCCGGGATCTGTGTTCCTCCAGGTAGAGGAGCCAAGTGTGGGGGCTGATGAGCCTGTGGACTGTCGCCAGTGGACCCAACACCACCTGGTCGCTGCTGATATCCGAGTGGCGCCAGCCACGGCGCTGACTCCACCTCAGGGTGATGCAGATGCTGATGGCATGGATGTCAACGTACGTGGCCCTGGTGAGTGCCCCTCCCCAAAGAGGCCCCTCATGGGTCCTACCTGTGATAGATCGAATATGGGCCTGAATTCTGGGAGTGCCTGGGCTTCCGTGCCTGGTATGTGTGTTAAGCCCGACTTGAGGTTGTAGTTGATAGGAATCCAACGCAAAGTAGTTTAAGTAAGAAAACATATGCTGGCATGTAACTGAAAACCGTGAGGAAATGGGTACTGAACTTTTAAATGACATTCAGATTTCCTTCTTTCTTTTCTCTCTCTTTTCTTTTTTTCCTTTTTTTTTTTTTTTTTTTTGGTTTTTTGAGTTTCTCTGTGTCACAAGCCCTGGCTGTCCTGGACTCACTTCATAGCTTTGTAGACCAGGCTGGCCTTGAACTCACAGAGATCCACCTGCCTCTGCCTCTCAAGTGCTGGGATTAAAGGTGTGCACCACCACGCCTGGCCTTCTCTCTCTCTCTCTTTCCTTCCCCCACCCCCTTTGGTTTTTTTGAGACAGGGTTTCTCTGTGTAGCCTTGGCTGTCCTGGAATTCACTCTGTAGACCAAGCTGGCCTCAAACTCAGAGATCTGCCTGCTTCTGCCTCTAGAGTGCTGGGCTAAAGGTGTGTGCCACCACCCCTCAGCTCACTCTTTTTCCTTCCTTCCTTCCTTTTTTTGAAACAGGGTTTCACTATACAGCCCTGGCGGTCCTAGATCTCTTCACTTAGATCAGGTTGTGAACTCAAAGAGATCCGCCTGCCTCTGCCCCCCAAGCACTAGAACTAAATGTGTGTGCCACCACCCCCGGCTGGGATTTATTTAAAAATTACACCTATTTGTATGTATTAGTGCATGAGGAAGTCAAGAGGACATCTTGCTGGAGTTGATTATCTCCAATCACTGTCTGACCCCTAGGGACCGAATTCAGGCAGTCTGATTTGGTGGCAGGCACCAGGTGGCCAAGCTCCTGGATCCTGGATGTTTGATTCCCCCCCCCCCCCCCCCCATTAGCTCCAGCTGTACAACTTGTCAGGAAGGTCTCAGAATAGTTCTGGCTGGGTGGACTAGAATCACTTACTTATCCTTGGGTCAATCAATGTGGCTAGGGGGCTGTAATAAACCAGTCCTTGTCTGCTCTAAGTAGGACTTGCTACTGGGGAATGGGTGAAAAGGATACCAGGGATCCATTTTGTGATAAATCATGTAATCTTTGTAGGTTGGCTTTGCAGTTGGCAGAATTTACCTCTGTCTTGAGGTGCTGTGTGTCCCAGTTGCACCTAGTACAGCGCCTCTGACATTATGCCCCAGGAAGACCCCATGCCTGTGACACCCACCCTCTTTGTCCCTGCAGATGGCTTCACCCCACTTATGCTGGCCTCTTTCTGTGGGGGTGCCTTGGAGCCGATGCCAGCTGAGGAGGATGATGCAGATGACACATCAGCCAGCATCATATCAGATCTGATCTGCCAGGGGGCCCAGCTTGGGGCACGGACTGACCGCACCGGCGAGACTGCCCTGCATCTGGCTGCCCGCTATGCCCGCGCTGATGCGGCCAAGCGGCTATTGGATGCTGGGGCGGACACCAATGCCCAGGATCATTCGGGCCGCACCCCTCTGCACACTGCAGTGACAGCGGATGCCCAGGGTGTCTTCCAGGTGAGACAGGCCTGTCTCTTCAGACTGTAGAGCTGTTGGGTGGGCATCAGACACACCCAGATTTGAGCCCTGGTTTGTCTTGCAAAGGTTGTTTTTGTCATTTGGAAGTAGGATTGTTTCGGACACATTGCTTGTTAAGAATAGGTAGTGGAGCCGGGCGGTGGTGGCGCACGCCTTTAATCCCAGCACTTGGGAGGCAGAGGCAGGCGGATCTCTGTGAGTTCAAGGCCAGCCTAGTCTACAAAGTGAGTCCAGGACAGCCAAGGATATACAGAGAAACCCTGTCTCGAAAAAACCAAAAAAAAAAAAAAAAAAAAAGAATAGGTAGTGCCTGACCTAGATTATTATTATTTTATTTTATTTTTTTCCAAAATGGACTTTCTCTGTGTAACCCTGGCTGTCTGGAATCACTCTGCTTCCCAAGTGTTGGGATTAAAGGTGTGTGCCACCACTCCCTGCAATTACAGATAGTTGTGAACTGGGATTTGAACCCTGGTCCTTTGGAAGAGTAGTCAGTACTCTTAACCACTGAGCCATCTCTCCAGCCCAAAGTCTGGCTTTTTACATGGGCTTGGGATCTGAAGTCAGGTGCTTGTCCACTGAGCCATCTCCCTAGCCTCCTATGTATTATTATTTAAGTCCATTTTGAATGAGGATATTTTTGATTTACAATGTGCTTAGCAGGAATCACCCCATTTTAAGTCAGGAAGTGTCTGTACCTCATGGGTTTCAAGGTGGTGGGGTTTGGGGCCCTCAGAGTGCTCATGAGTGATGTCCTACCATGGCTTTTGTTGCTGTTAGATTCTCATCAGGAACCGCTCCACTGATCTGGATGCCCGAATGACAGATGGTTCTACTGCACTGATCTTGGCGGCCCGCCTGGCCGTGGAGGGCATGGTGGAAGAGCTCATTGCCAGCCATGCTGATGTTAATGCAGTGGATGAGCTGGGTAGGTGTTGAGGAAGTGATAAGTGGGGCTGTGGGCGCTACTGCTCTCTTAATGTGAACTCACACCCATGTTGATACCAAGTATATGCTCAGGTATGCACACCAGTGCTCCTACATGGATGGAACAGGACCCATAGGGTGCCTCTAGTTCATAAAAAATGTAGGGTCTCCAACACATACTCCTTACTTCTCCTTCCCCTCCCCTCCCTTCCCTTTCTCTACCCTCCTGTTCCTTTTCCCTTCCCCCTTTTTGACCCTGATCCTCCTCCCGTACCACTGTGATCCTCTTCCCCCTTCCTCCTGTTCTTTCTAGAGTCCACATTGTTGATAAGCACGAAATACTTGTCTTTTGAGTTTGCCTTATTTCACTTACGATGATGGTCTGCAGTTCTATCTGTTTCTTGAAAATTGTATAATCTGACTCCTTCTGTTTTGAGACAGGGTCTTATGCAACCTAGGCTTGCCTCCAACTCACTATGTAGCCAAAGATCTTGAAATTTGGATCCTCCTGCCCCTGTCTCCCAAGTTAGGCATTTGCCACCACACCCAGCTTAACTTCCTTCTTTGTTTCGGCTGAGTAACTCTCCATTGTCCGAAGTACTGATTGATGGGCACCTAGGCTGATTTCACAGTGTGGCTGCTGTGAACAGCGCGGTGGGTGCCACAGTTGGCATGGGTGTGCAGGTGTCTCTATTGTATGCTGACTCAGAGTCCTTCAGGCACAGACCCAGGAGCCCAAGAGTGCTGTAACTGGACCATAGGGCAGTTCCGCTGCATGGTAATTGCCTTCTTACCTTGGACCCGTCATGAGCAGAGCCACAGCGTCCTTGTAGCCAGTGGCCTCACACAGCTGTAGACACAGTGAGACCCTTACAAACACTCACTTGGAGTGCCCTTTGGCTCTCCACTTCGTGAGCCTTGGCATCTGTGTTGGATAATTCTTGGTCTACGTGTTGGATGGAGGTCTGTGCTGTGCACCTCAGCATGTGGGGCAGCATTCCACCAGTAGCATCCTTCAGCTCCAGCACAATTGTATTAGAGTTTGATAGAAAAGCAACAGAGCAAGCGAGCTGTCAATCCTGCTGGAACAGAGAGATGGAGAGGAGGAAGAGAAATTCAAGACTTTTGAGATGTGGCAGGTGGGAGCTGCCGGAAGGGTGAGCTTTAGAGGACAAGTGAGAGGGCTCAGAGAATCAGGCGATTGTATGGAAAGAAAAGAAGGAAAAGGGGGGGGGGATTTAAAGCACTTGCTATGCAAGGGTGAAGACCTGAGTTCGGATCTCTAGAAACCCATGCAAATGCTAAGTGTGTGTAATGGCCACCTGTAATTCCAGAGACAGGCGATCTTTAGAGCAAGCCATCTAAGGAGATTAGCCATATTGGTGAGTTCTGGATTGGATTAAGAGCCCCTGCCTCAATGAGTATGGTGGAGGATTCAGCCTCCACATGCACACACTCATAAAATCATGCATACACAGAAAAGGCAAAAACATTCAGAACTGCATAGTGGAGACTCCAAAGTGCTGCCTGATGGAAACTCTGCAAGGTGCCTCAAGGGAGGGGCTCCTAGGAAGGAAAAGTACATTATGTCATTAAAGGAATAATTAGTCCTCTCCTGGTCTTAGCATGTCTTCAGGTGACTCAGATTTCCTGGAGGGGCAAAGACAGACTCCAGGAAAGAAAACTGATAGGTTCTATTGTGCTACCTTTAAAAATTATTTATTTTTATTTTATGTATAGGGATGTTTTACATGCATGTACACCACATGCATGCAGTGCCCACACATACCAGAAGAGGGCATTGGATCCTCTGGAATTGGAGTTACAGACAGTTGTAAACTGTCATGTGGGCGCTGGGAACTGAACCTGGCTTTTCTGGAAGAACAACCAGTGCTCTTAACCTCTGAGCCATCTCTCCAGCCCCCCCCCCCACCGTTAACTCTTAACAGGAGCAAGTCATATGTAGCATGACTTAACAGGAGCAAGTCATATGTACCAAGGACCAGAAGTAGAACTCAGATTCTATTTAGGAAGCAGCTTTGTTTTAGTGGGCCACAACAAATTCAATTACTTCCAATTTTTTAAATGGTAATTTGAGTTTTACTGTTTTCTGTTGTTACCAGGGCAATGGGAGGTGGGCTCCAAAGCTTCAATGTCCTCTAAGACTACTGTAACAGACAAATGACCCTGGGTTGGGGAAGGAAATCATTCATGCTTGATGTTAGATGTTTTTAAAAAGCAGCTATAGAGAGACTTAGGCAGAGAGGTGGGAGGAGGGATCTTGTCACCCAGGTGTGTGGATGGTCAAAATGCCTCCAGGGGAAGATAGGATATGGCCTCTTCTAGGTGTGGGAATGACTTCCATAGTCCACAAGTGAAGCTAGGAAGTGTAGTCTTTCAGCAGGAAATTCATTTGTAACTCTGAGAGGATATAAAAAATGCAGGCAGAGTGTTCTAGCTGTTTTCTGACAAAGGAGGGGGTTAGGTCTGGGTCCAGTGAAGAAGGGGTCATTTGGTCATGTAGCAGGGGAGAGGGTTAACTTGATGAGCTGTGATGGCTCAGGGGATTGTCATCCTGCATTACTGAAGGGAATTGGAAACTAATATAGAGCAGAACTGAGAGATTTTCTGGGAAGATTGGGGGGGGGAGCAGGGGCAGGAGCGATAGAATGGGACAGTGAGAGAAGGTGGGGATAGAGCTGATTCATGGTGACAGTGGCTGGTGTGAGGTGCCCTAGCAGAAGTAGCAGGGAGTGGCAGAGGGACAAAGGAAAGGAGAGGAGGCAGCAAAGAACTAATACGAAAACTTGTTTCTGGCCTGAGATGAAAGTGATGAAAGTCTCTTTTCTATACAGCTTTCTTTTTTGGATACAGGGTTTCTCTGTGTAGCCCTGGCTGTCCTGGACTCACTTTGTAGACCAGGTTGGCCTTGAACTTACAGAGATCTGCCTGCTTCTGCCTCCCGAGTGCTGGGATTAAAGGCGTGTGCCACCATGCCCGGCAACTACAGACAGCTGTGAACTGCCAAGTGGGTGCTGGGATTTGAACCCAGGTCCTTTGGAAGAACAGCCAGTGCTCTTAACTGCTGAGCCCCTTCTCTAGAACTTCTAAAAGGTCTTTTTGCAGATGTGTCAGGAACAAATGGAGCTGCTGTAGGGTGACAGTCATTGGGAGAGCTCTCATGGATCATTTTGTTTGGGTGTAGGGGGAGTTCAGTAAGTGAAACATATAAAAGTCAGGGTAAAAACATAGGTATGAGGAAATGAGGAGGAAAGGGATGACCAGGGGAGGACCCAGAGTGGGAGGAAGCCAGAAGGAATTTTTGTATGGTCCCTGTGCCTTTAGGCCTCATTTCAAACCAGTTAGTATCTGCTGGTGTGGACACAGAGCTGTTTGAGGAGGGTGCAAGTCCCATCCGTAGCAGCAATCAGAGCTGTTCCTTTCTCACTGTGGATCACTGCAGCAGCAAAGGAGTCCAGCTGGGAGTAAAGGCTGTTAACCCGATCTGAGCTGGTCAGACAGGTTAACTGATGCCAAGTAGGCCTCAGTCCAGATGTTTCAGTTCTGAGCCCTGAAAACAATGTCCAGGGAGGTGAGAAGAGGTGATTGGATGATTCATGGCCTGTTGAAGCAGCTGGAGAAATGGCTGCCTCAGGTTCCGTAGGAGAAGGTGATGTAATCAGCTGCTGCTGGCAGCTCAGTGATGGCCATTAGAACTTCTCTGAGGATTGGAAGAAATACCTGTCGGCCCAGTTCAGTTTGGCTGCCAGTGGCCACCTGTGGCTGTTGGGCATTTGAAAACTGGTTTGAACAAAACTAAGTTTTCCTTTAGTTCATCGAATGTTTAAAACATTGGACTAGGGATACAGCTCAGTTGGTGGAGAGCCTGCCTAACATGCACAAGGTTCCAGGTTCAATCCCTACCATCGCACATAATTGGACATGGTAATCCTGGCAAGCTTGTAATCCCAGTGCTCAGGGCCTACCTGGACTCAGGAGGATCAGAAGTTCAAGGTCATTTTCAGCTGTGCAGTGAGTTACAGGCCAGCCTAGGATACTTGAGACCTAAGTATCCTTAGGTATACTCTAAAACAACAGTAACAACAGTAACAACAACAAAACAGGGGATGGCTCAGCAGTTACAAGCATATATTGTTCTTGCAGAGGACCTAACTAACATAAGTTCTCACCACCTTATGTTGGGCAACCCACAACCACCACAACTCTAGTTCCAGGGGATCTGATGACCTCTTCTGGACACTGCAGGCACCTGCACTTACATGCGCCTCCCCTGTGCAAACGCATAATTAAAAAATAAATATATTTTAAAAAAAGCTCATCCAGAACAGGCAGTATAGGATATAAAGACAGAAAACATATCAAGAATGGCATAAGGTTTGGCACGAGAGGGGACTGACCAATGATGGATAATTAAGGCGGGGAAAATGTAAAAGTTTGCTTAATTGTAAATTATTGATTGTAAATTATGACTCAACAAAAAATATATTTTTCTTGTACATATACAAGAAAAATATTAAAAATAAAAGTTTTGAGACATAGTCCTAGTCAGTATTAACTGTCAACTTGACCTAGCCTAGCGTCACTGAGTCTCAGTTGGGGGATTTCTCAGATCTGTGCGAGATTGTCTTGGTTGTTAACTAGTGTGGGAGGGCTCAGCCCTGTTTTCTGGGCATGTGATGCTGAGCTGCAAAAGAAAGTTAGCGAAGGATGAACCTGCAAGTGAGCCAACCAGCTAGCACGCACCATCCTATATTGTTTCTGCTGTCCTTTGGCTGTGAAGTGAGCATCTTCGTTGGAGGTAATGCTGTATAGAATGGCAGGCAGGCCTGCCTTCAAGTTACTGCTTTACCCCACCCAAGGGTGGGCTGTGATCTAAGAGTGCAAAGGCAAACAGACCCGAAGCTTGGGATTACAGGTGTGTGGGATTACACAACCCACTTACGCGGTGCTAGGGACAGCCCACAGCTTCAGGGGTG
>CAJQZJ010032834.1:1680697-1700162 GCA_907164525.1 Lophiomys imhausi
GCTTCAGGGGTGCTAGGGACAGCCCACAGCTTCAGGGGTGCTAGGGAAGCATGATGCCCCGGTGCATGTTCTGAATTGCCTATATTAAAAAAAATTCATTATATAAAACCTTGCAAGGAAAGCCGGGCGTGGTGGCGCACACCTTTAATCCCAGCGCTCCGGAGGCAGAGGCAGGCGGATCTCTCTGAGTTCGAGGCCAGCCTGGCCTACAGAGTGAGTTCCAGGACGGCCAGGGTCTCACAGAGAAATCAAAATGTATTTTAATTATCTCTCTGTGTGTGATTGTGTTAGATATATATATGTATATGAGTGTGTGTGTGCTCAGAGGCCAGAAAAGAGCTTCAGATCCGTTACAGGTGCTTGTGAGTCACTTGATCCAAATTCTTGAGGACTGGAGTGACGGCTCGGTGGTCATGAGCACTGACTGGTCTTCCAGAGAATCTAGGTTCGATTTCCAGCATCCACATGATGGTTCACAACCATGTGCATTTCCAGTGCCAGGGATCTGATGTCCTTTCTGACCTAGGCACACACATGGTGCACAGATATACATATAAGCAAAACACTTCTACATACAAGATTTTTATTTATTTATTTGTTTGTTTATTTTTTTGTTTATTTTTTGTTTTTTTTTTTTGAGACAGGGTTCTCTGTGTAACATGTGTAACAGAGCCCTGGCTGTCCTGGACTCACTTTGTAGACCAGGCTGGCCCTGAACTCACAGAGATCCGCCTGCCTCTGCCTCCCAAGTGCTGGGATTAAAGGCGTGCGCCACCACTGCCCGGCTCCCAACAAGATTTTTAAAAAAAGGTTTACACACTCCAGTTTTCATGGTAGAACAGAGAATGCTTTTAGCCACTGAGCCAGCTTTCCAGCCTCTAACCTTTATTCCCTTGATGGTATCCTTGGAAGAGTAAGTTTCAGTTTTGGTGATGAGCTGTTTATTTTGTTGTTATTATTGAAATTCCCACTTATGGGGGTTTGGGAGCTAGAATTCAGGTCTTCAGGTATATGCAGTAATTGCCCACTGTTGCTTGTTTTTGATCACTTTCACAGGCACGCTCATGCAGCGGGCATTCCTTGGTCACAGGAGTTCTATAGATCTGCAGATACTCAGACCTAACCACAGGAGCTGATACTCAGGGCATGCCTGGAACTGTCCTTTCCTCTGTCAGGC
This sequence comes from Lophiomys imhausi, assembly GCA_907164525.1. NCBI lineage: Eukaryota > Metazoa > Chordata > Mammalia > Rodentia > Muridae > Lophiomys > Lophiomys imhausi. The sequence continues at coordinate 1,681,875 of CAJQZJ010032834.1, forward strand.
CATCCTCTAGACACTTCTGCCTGTCCTGTGATGAGGAACCTGACACGGCCCGACTCTGATGTTTATGTCCCTACAGGGAAATCGGCCTTACACTGGGCTGCAGCTGTGAACAATGTGGAGGCTACCTTGGCTCTGCTGAAAAATGGGGCCAACAAGGACATGCAGGACAGCAAGGTGAGCCCTTGGGGGCTGGTACTGCCATAGCCCCTGTATATGACACAGTAGGGTCAGGGATAAGCCTTTTGGGGTCATCCATCTTGCCTGCAGTCAGCTTTCATAGTGGGATTCTGGCCTAAAGGCTCTGACAGTAGATCAAAGGAGAACACTTGTGGTAGTCGCTGTGTGACATTGAGCAAGTTAAACATCTCTGACACTCAGGGTTCCCAATGACTGGGGAAGCGGCAGCAGCCACTTGCTTGGACTTGCTGAGCTTCCGGCAAGCCGACTCATTTGCACTTAGCAGATTCTAGGGAAAGAGAAATGTTAGAGTGTCAAAAACACACATGCCAAAGGACCGAGTCATAATCTCTTTTACTTTGTTACATTTATTTATTGTATATGTTTGTGTGTGCTTGCTACAGCAAGTGTGTGGAGGTCAGAAGACAACTTGTGGGAGCCATTCTCTCCTACTGTTTAGGTTCTGTTGGCTTGAACTCAGGTCATCAGTAACCTTTACCTGCAGACCTGTACATACATATATATATATATACATACCTACATATACATATATATACATACCTACATACATACATATACATACATATATATATATACATATATATATATATATATATATATCTTTTTTTCTTTCTGTTTCTTTTTGATACTGGCTTTGTACCCCACATTGGCCTTGAACTCACAATTCTCATGTATCTGCTGCCCAAATGCTGATATAGGCTGTCGTGCCTGGCTATTTTTTTTCAATGATATATTTTATTTTTAAATAGTGTGTGTGTATGTCTAGGTAGGTGTGTGTATGTGTGTGTGTGTATATGGTATGTGTGTATCTGTGTATGTGTATCTCTGTGTGTGTCTGTCTGTGTGTGTGTGTGTATATGGTATGTGTGTATCTGTGTATGTGTATCTCTCTGTGTGTCTGTCTGTGTGTGTGTGTGTGTCTGTGTGTAGGTATGCGGACATGAATTGCAGGTTCCCTTGAGGCCAGAAGAGCGTGTTGAATCCCCCTGGAGCTGCAGTTACAGGCAGTTGTGAATTGCCTGTGTGGGTACCAGGGATGGAACTGAAGTGACCAGGCTTGGTGACAAGTACGTTTACCCACTGTGCCATCTAGTCAGTCTTTACTTTGTTACCTTTTCTTTTTGAGACCAGATCTTACTGGTTATTTTAGATGAAGATGGTTTCAAACTCTTGGTGAGTCTTCTGCCTCAGCCTCCCAAGTGCTGGGATTATAGGCTTGAGTTACCACACCTGGCTTTTTGGCCTCTTCTCTCCTCCTCCTCCTCCTCCTCCTCCTCCTCCTCCTCCTCCTCCTCCTCCTCCTCTTCCCCCTCCTCCCCCTCCCCCTCTCTCCCTCTCTCTCTCTCTCTCTCTCTCTCTCTCTCTCTCTCTCTCTCTCTCTCTCTCTCTCTCTCTCTCTCAGACAAGGACTCACTATGTAGACTAGGCTAGTCTGGAACTGGAACTCACAGAGACCCCCTTGCCTTTATCTCCTGGATGCTAGGATTAAAGGTGTGAATCAGAACCACAGTTCCAACGCTTGGCTTTTTAATCCTTTACAAACCATTGCATCAGCATGTGATTTATTTTGATGACTGGAGGTTTTGATACCCCTTTAAATTTTGTGCTTAAGGTAAGTTCTAAGCCAGATGCACCTGCTACAGGGACATGGTTGAGAGGAGAACTTGTTTCTTCCCCAGAGCTGGGATCCGAACACGGGCTCATTCATCTTCAGGGTTTCAACTTGTAGTTCTCAGGCTGCCCTAGGGACTAGAAACCTAGGTGTTGGCCAGAGTGACTAATACCTGTGGGTTCTGCCCCTCCCTTACCTCAGGAGGAGACTCCACTGTTTTTGGCTGCCCGCGAGGGCAGCTATGAGGCTGCGAAGCTGCTGCTGGATCATTTTGCCAACCGGGAGATCACAGATCACTTGGACAGGCTGCCCCGGGATGTGGCCCAGGAGCGGCTGCACCAGGACATCGTGCGATTGCTGGACCAACCCAGTGGCCCCCGCAGTCCCCCTGGTCCCCACGGCTTGGGGCCATTACTCTGCCCACCAGGAGCCTTCCTCCCCGGCCTCAAGGCGGTGCATTCTGGGACGAAGAAGAGCAGAAGGCCACCTGGCAAGACGGGGCTAGGGCCACAGGGAACCCGGGGTCGGGGCAAGAAGCTGACACTGGCTTGCCCAGGCCCCCTGGCAGACAGCTCTGTCACACTGTCGCCTGTGGACTCGCTGGACTCCCCAAGGCCTTTCAGTGGGACCCCTGCTTCCCCTGGAGGCTTTCCCCTAGAGGGTCCCTATGCCACCACAGCCACTTCTGTGTCCCTGGCACAACTTGGTGCAAGTCGGGCAGGGCCTCTAGGGCGCCAGCCTCCTGGGGGCTGTGTGCTCAGCCTGGGTCTGCTCAACCCTGTGGCTGTCCCCCTCGACTGGGCCCGGCTGCCTCCACCTGCCCCTCCAGGGCCCTCATTCCTGCTGCCCCTGGCTCCGGGACCCCAGCTGCTCAACCCAGGAACCCCAGTTTCTCCCCAAGAGCGCCCCCCACCCTACCTGGCTGCCCCAGGACATGGAGAGGAATATCCTGCTGCAGGGTCCCACACCAGCCCCACCAAGGCCCGCTTCCTGCGGGTTCCCAGCGAGCATCCTTATTTGACGCCATCTCCAGAGTCCCCAGAGCACTGGGCCAGCCCATCCCCTCCCTCACTTTCTGACTGGTCCGACTCAACACCTAGCCCAGCAACTGCCACTGGCGCCACAGCTGCTGGAGCCCTGCCTGCTCAGCCACACCCCATGTCAGTTCCCCAACTCCCTCAGTCCCAGACTCAACTGGGGCCCCAGCCAGAAGTCAACTCCAAGAGGCAGGTGATGGCCTAAACTCTTGTATCTTGGAGGGGGTTGAAGTGACACCACTTCCTGGCTTCTTTCTCCCTCTCTTTTAATCTTATTCTTATCCCTTTCTCTCTGTACCAGCCTCCCTGCACTTCTCAAGGTGGTCACCAGCCCAGACCCCTAGTCTTCCTTTATTTATAACAGGTAGGGGCTGACCTCCCACCACCTCGGCCCTGAAGGGGTCTGGAACCTCCTCTTGATCCCTCACCCTGCCTCCACTTCCCTCTCCCCTTTTTTTTGGCCTCTTTTTGCTTCTCATTTTCTCACTCTGACACGAGTGAATTATTTTTTCTTTTTTACATTTTGTATAGAGACAAATTCATTTAAACAAACTTATTATTATTATTATTTTTTACAAAATATATATATGGAGTTACTCCCTCCCCCCCGCTGTAAATCCCTCCAGCGCCGCCGTGGGGCTGAGTCTGTGGGCCCATTTGGCCAATCCGAACTCTGTGTACCGAGTACACAGACATGACTAGGGTCCCACGTACTGAGTATGTGGCCCTGGTATGTACCAAGTAGCCAGCCTTGGGCACACCCTCCCCTGGGGTCAGGGCACACTTGGGAGCCTCCTTCCCTTCCCCATCCTCCTTTCTCACTTCACTGCATTCCAGATAAGACTTGTAGACTCACTGGGAAAGGAGTCTTTCCTGCCCAAAGGTCCCCCTCCCAGAGCCTGGCTCACCTTTTAGGGCCTGGGGGCCTGCAGGGGAGATGTATTTCGTATGCATTCCACTTCTAATTGTAAATACAGGGCTGAAGGTGGGAGTAACACTCCTGCTATTCCCTTGGCTCAGCCTCACTGCCTAATAGAAACGTTTTTATAAAATGACACCTCATCACAGTCCATTTGTAGCTGAATTCCCAGCTCCTGCATTGTACAACCCTCACCTCCCCAGTTCCCTTAACCTAATAAAGGAATAGTTTAACACCCAGTGTCCTTGGTTTCTGTGTGAGGACCAAAGCAGACGGTTCTGGACCTCTGCCTCCACAGGGCTAATTTGAACTCCGGTCTTCGGGCAAAGCCATGTGGTTTGCCAGCCCACCATTGACTCCTTTTTTTTGGCCAGGTACCTAGCTTCATTTCTGTTGCTTTAAACAAATACCTAACAAAAAAGCAACTTAGGGGAGAGAGGAGTCTATTCTAACTACAAATTCCAGGTTGCAGTCCATCATTGTGAGGAAGGCAAGACAAGAACTCAAAACAGCTAAGTCATGTCACACCCACAGTCAAGGGCAGAGGGGAGGAAATGAGTGTGTGCATACTTGCTTGTTTGTGTTCATCTGGACTTCTACACTCTTACCCAGTTCAGAAACCCTTGCTTAGGGAACAGTGCCACTCCAGTAGGATGGATCTTTCTGAGGTCAAGCTGATGTAGACAACTTCTCTTTCCAAGTGATTTGTAGGTTCTGTCAAGCTGACAAAACTAACCATCACACCAGGTGATTCCAATTTTTGAATTTTGGGTGGATACCTGCCTTTAGATGAACCAACAGAGTGCCTTGCTTGAGAACTTTTCTTCTCTCTTTCTCTTTCTTTTTGGTTTTTCGAGACAGTTTCTCTGTGTAACAGCCCTGGCTGTCCTGGACTCGATTTGTAGATCAGGCTGGCCTATAACTCACAGAGATCCACCTGTCTCTGCCTCCCAAGTGCTGGGATTAAAGGCGTGCGCCATCACACCCAGCTCTCTTCTATTAAAGGCGTGGGCCATCACACCCACCTCTCTTCTTTTAAAAAAAATTATCATCATCATAATTATTGTTGTTTTGAGACAGGATTTCTCTGTGTAGCTTTAATTGTCCTGGAACTCGAGCTGTAGACCAGGCTAGCCTTGGACTCAGAAATCCTCTGCTTCCTGAGTGCTGGGATTAAAGACATGGGGCATCAAGCCTGGCTTAAAATTCATTTATTATTATTATTATTATTTTGTGTATGATGTATGTGTGTGTGAATGTGGGCAGAAGTGTGACATGCAGTGCATGTGGTGATCAGAGGAGAACATTTAAGAGCTGGTTCTCTCCTTCCATTGGGGTTCGGGGAGCAAACTGAGGTTGTCAGGCTTTCTAGGCAAGCACTTTTACCTGCTGAGCCATATCAATCACCTGAGAAAAAAATTGTAAAGCTATGTGTTTTATTATATATTTTTTAAGATTTATTCATTATGTAGACAGTGTTCTGTCTGCAGGTATATCTGCAGGCCAGAAGAGGGCACCAGATTTCATTATGGATGGTTGTGAGCCACCATGTGGTTGCTGGGAATTGAACTCATGACCTCTGGAAGAGCAGCCAGTGCTCTTAACCGCTGAGCCATCTCTCCAGCCCAGCTATGTGTTTTATTACAAACTTATTTATTCATTCTTTTATTGATGTATATGAACATGGGGGTCATGTGGACTCAGGTCCTCAGGCTTGTTTGCAAGTGCCTTTACCCACTGAGTTATCTTACCAGTCACAGAGAAGTTTCTTTTTTATTTCTTGAAAAAATTTTTTATTTTGTGAATTTCACATCATGCACCCTGTTCCTGCCCATTTTCCACCTCCCCCCAGACACACCTTCCACCCTTGCAATCTGTCCCAGCATAACAGATAACAGAGGTGGAGTTACACATGCCCATACCCAGTTTTTACATGGGAGCTGGGGATCTGAATGCAGGCAGGCATTCATCCTTATGGCAAGTGCTTTGCCAGCTGAGTCATCTTCCCAGCTCTGTTTTCTTTCTTTTAAAATTTTATTTGATTAATTGTTTAGGTCAAAATACAAAGTAATGGCCCCAGCCCATTATGGGTGGTGCCATCCCAGGGCTGGTGATCCTGGATTCCAGTAGAAAACAGGCCGAACAAGCCATGAGGAGCAAGCCAGTGAGCAGCATGCCTCTGTGATCTCTGCAGCAGTTCCTGCCTCCAGGTTCCTGTCCTGCTTGAGTTCCTGTCCTGACTGCCTTCAATAGTGAACAGCCATATCTCTCCCCCAACCATTATGGGACCCCTCAAAAAAGTAGGAGAATCTCACAGGTGCTTGCAAATAGGTCAGCTGTATAGGTACAAGAGTGGGCTCCATGTATGGGACACTTTAGTTTACATAAAGCCAGAGTTGTGTGACACAGAACAATGACATTTTCCTCATCTGCACAGCCCGAGGGGACAGAGGCTTTCTCCTTGCCTGAGTGTCATTGCAGTTTTCAACATTTACGCCCTGGAGTTTACTCATGCACATAGCTAAAGGTGGACTTCTTTGGGCCAAGGATTCAAATACAAGGAATTATACTTAGAAAAATCCTCTCAATTAGGAATTCAAGGTCAGCCTTGGCTACATATTGAATTTGAGTTCATGAGACTCTGGGAAGAGAGAGGGAGGAGAGAGACATATAAACCATTTCCTCCTCAAGTTGCTTTGGTTATGGTGTTTCATTTCAGCAAAAGAAACCTTAACTAACACACACACACACACACACACACACACACACACACACACACACACAGAGAAAGAGAGGGGGGGGTGGTTGTTGCACATCTGCAACCAGTACTGAAGGTGGAGGCATGAGTATCCTAGGTTTGAGGCCAGCTTGGGGTAAAAAGTTCAGGGCTAACTTGGGCTACATATAAAGACAATGTCTCAAAAACAAAACAAACAGAAACCACAAAGAGCAAACAACTACAACAAAGATGAGTGCTCACTTTGAAAATGAGCCCCCCTTCACTAGTCCATTAATCTCATTAATCTGTGAGTCAAAGACCTCATGGTCCCATCATGGCTCCAGGGCTCTGCTTGTGAATGCTACCACACAGGGGGCCAAGCCTTCACCATGAGAACCTTTTCAGGTGTTTAAGAAGAAAGAGGTGATTTGTGGGAACAGCCTTCAACAAACCAGAGCATGGCAGTTTTGGCACACACATGTCCTAACCTCCTTGCCCTTCCCTAAGGGTAATTCCGAGGTTGATCCACAAGTCCTTTGAGGAATGTCCTTTGAGTCTGATTCTCAGTTGTCCATGGAGGTAACCTTCCTTTGGAGCTGTTTGCAATTCATTCTCTCTCTCTTCGCAGAGTCTCATGGACTCAAATTCAATATGTAGCCAAGGCTGATCTTATTTGCAAGCACCTGTGAGACTCTCCTACTTTTTTTGAGGGGTCCCATAATGGTTGGGGGAGAGATCTTAATTGGGGATTAGGAAGCTGTGATAGTTGGTGTTGGGAGATAGGCCTCTGGGTATGCCTGTGGAGGGTTACTTTGATTGTGTTAATTGAAGTGGGGGGACCCATCCACTCTTGTTAGTGATATTCCTTGGCTGGACTGTACAAGATTACAGTCTTGGGTGTGGAGAACAGAACTGGTGGGATTCAAAGATTCTGTCTCAGCTGGCTTTGTTCCACCTCCCCCCCACCCATATAATCCTTCACCCACAATCATGTAAACGATGCTAGCTAAACTCATTGAGTCAACAGCAACAATGACAGACATGAAAATAGAAAGGGAAGAAAATAGTTGGGAAGAGGAAAGGGGTCAGCAAGAGTGGGAGGGAGACAAGAAAGGGTAACGTGAGAGAGTGGCTGTGATCAAAGTATTTTAGTATACATGATTGAAAATGTCACACCAAAACCACCACTTATATGTGATTTTTATATGCTAATGAAGATGAAATGATAAAAACTTCTATTTGTGACTCTGGTAGTGGTGGCTTATACCATAATCCCAGCACTCAGGAGGCTAAGGTGGGATGATCCTCCTCAGTTCAAGGTCAGTCTGGGCTACAGATTGTCTCAGCAAGCTCTGTTAATGGAAATCTATGCTATTTTAGTGTGTTTCTTTAGCTCCACCCTCCCTCTATTTATGACTCAATTCTAAAGCCTCTTTCCTATTTTCAGGTATTTACTATGACATCGCACCCTGGTACCAAGTCCTTCCTTAGCTTTTCCCGAACTGCCCCTAAAGGAGACCACATATCTGGTAATATATTAAGGACATCAATTTATTTCTTATGGTTCTGGAAGCTAGAAAGTCCAGGAGGGAGGGGCCACATCATGTTGTAAAGATCCAAGAATCGCTGAAGAACCACCCCAGACTCAAATAGTATGCAAAAGCAAAGAGCATTTATTCGGCAGAAACAACCAGCTTGCAGGGTCACCAGCTATACAAAATGGCCACCACCAACAAAGGCATGCAGGCCTTTTACAGAGAATCATGGATGGATGAGTTAATCTCTATTCTGATTGGGCAGCTAACGAGCAATCACATGAAGCACAAGCTGATTGGCTCAGACCTGTCTTGGGCTTTCCCATGGTAGGAATACTCATGGGCTCAGGTTATTCCTATTTCACATCCTGTTTAATTTTAAGCCAGATAGATGGTCTGGCATTTTCTGATTGGCAGCCCACAGTTTATGGTTTCTCTGAGAGGTCTTAATCATTCTCCAGATAGTGGAACTTTGACCTAAAGCAGAACCTAACTTGATAGTAAAATGGAGCCTGCTTGTGTTTGCTGATTTGAGTTCTTCATTCCCCCTTTGGAGTTTATACCATCTCAAATCCCTGAGAAGGATCTAGGGGCTGATATTGGGACTATAACTATCTAATCTTCAACCACATCAAAGACCCAAGAAGGATAAATAATATCTAAATAAATAGGAAGCATAGAACAAGCAGCTTCCAAAATTATAGAAATGAAAGGCAGAGCTGGCTGCTTGGACAGTCCCCAATTCCTCTCAGTAACATTGGAGCATCTATCTTCAGCCTACTGGCCCAGTATATCTGACCAACATTAATTGTACAACAGGAATTATGAAGGGTTGCTTATCCTGTCTTGGCAGAGCTTGGCAGTTGACTTTGCCTGCTTCCAAATGTGCACATTTTGGACAACATTCTGTCTATAGTCGAAGCAAGGGATTTTTTTTCATTGTCCAATGGCTGGTTTGTCATTAATGCAGCCAGCTCCAAATGGAGCTTCTTTGATGCTCATTATCTTCTTTGAAGTAGAGTGGGGGTGCTGCCAGGAGCTGACATGTCTGCTTGTTAAAAAAAGTTTTAAATCATCTTTAAATAAATAAAACATCTTGTCATCCTCCAACCTTAGTAATGGGCTTACCAAAGCATAACACCTTCTCATACCCCCAGACGTTTTCTTAGAAGCTTTCCTTCATAACTTGCATACCTTAACTATCCTAAAGAGTTTGTGATAGTAACTTTCAAAATGACTAGAACTTTACATTTTATTTTAAAGAATTATATAGGTACAATACCTTACCCCCTAACTTTGCATCAGCATAAAAAATTTTACATTGCATATTAATTAATCAGCTGTTTAGGTTTTTCCAAGTGAGTCTACTTTTCCAGAAAAAAATGTTGTCAATTTAAACAAAGCAAAACAAAATCTCCCAGTCCAAGTGTCTCTGAAGACTTTTATATCCTATATTTATATAAAGTTATCTGAGTGAGTAGGAAGTACAGGCAAACTGTATATTTTAAACTATTTACTATCTGTTTAACCTAGGAGGCATATTTTTGTGATAAATTAAGACTAGTATTTGACATGACCATTAGCTTGACTGGCCAGCCATCAACCTCCATTACTCAATCTCCTCAAATAGATTGCCATAGCAGTCCATAAAAAGATTGGACGTAACCCTGTACTTTTAAATGAGTTGCACAGGCACCATACCTTATATGAAAGTTGAAATATGCATATATGTGTAATCATGAGTCTGTGTCAATATGTAAAATCCTATATCAATGTATCAAAATTAACCTTATTTAGAAAATAACAATAGCTCTAAGTTGCATAGAAAATTCAATGATCTACTCTTATATCTTATCATTTCTATATTGTATATCCATATTCCCCCTTCCCCCTTTTAATTTGAGTTAAGTTCAATCTTAGCCCATTTAAGCTATCTTTTAATGTTATTCCCCAAATAAAATCCTAATATATACAAATGTCACCTTGGGCTGTTATTCTCCATGCTATGCCAATGTTCCAGGTCATGTGGAATAATGTTCTTCTATCTAACCTATGGCCTGTTGCTCCTTCCTCTACAGTGCACTCTGATGAATCCAGCTGAGCTGCCAGCTGGCACCCAGTTCTTATTGGCATCATCATAAACCATCACAGCAGCTCTTGTCTGGCAAATACTCTGATCACTCATTGTGCTGGTGGCAACCAGGCTTCCCTGGAGAGGGAGGCCGAGTAGAGGGTCTCTCCTCAGGCGGGGAGGCAGACACCTCGAGGCCACTGGAGCAGAGGGTGGGCAGGTCCCCGGCTGCCGGCGCCTCCTCTGCCCGTGTCACCACCACCTCCCTGCCGTCCTCTCCGCTGCCTGAGCCAAGCTGGCCGCAGGGCATCAGGCGCGGAGCAGCGGAGGAGCAGGCAAGCTCTGCTATACTTTCTTGCATTCTTTGAGTTCCTTCCTTTCACACCCACTTGACTTTTTGCTTTCCAATCTCTCTGAGTTGTTGTTGTTGTTGTTTTTAGATGTTTTCCAGCCATCTCCTGTTGTCTTTCTGGGACCGCTCTCCATCCATCTGTCAATTTTGGTTCCCTGGTTTCTGACGCGACAGCTTTATCCATGTCTGGGTACCACCTGCTGGGGCCGGTAGGAGCCTAGTCTCAAATAAAATGGATCCAGCCCTGGGGCTTGTGGCTCTGGAACTTGTGGCTAGTGACACAGAAGCGAAGGGCAAGTACAGCCCGCTGCTGACCTAAGGCACCCGAAGGCAAAGTGGTCTTACTATAGCAGGGACCACCTCAGGAGGCTGGCGATTCCCGAAGGCTGCGCCAATCTCCCGTGCTCCAGCGGGCTCTCATGTGCCTCTCATAGGCCAGGTCCAGCTTGCGCTCCCCACCCCCAGGTCACGGGCGCGCCCGGCGGGCACAGCACGACGAAGTGGGGCAGGCGTCCCACTGCAATTGCACCTGCACGTGGCAGGGCACCTGGGGCGGTTCCCACGGGTGGAAGCGTCGTACTATATGGCCAGTGCCAACGCATTGGTGAAACGCAGCAGAGCGGGCCCTGTGACCCGGCACACATCAGGGCCGGAGCACTGAGCGAGTGAGGAAAAGGTCTCAGTAAGGCCGGTGATCACAGGCTGCTCCTGCCCCCTGCCAGATGCCCATTGGCTTGCCGGCAAACAGGGCAGCTGGCCATCGGGAGGCAGTGGACAAGAAAATACAAAGTGACGACAGCGCATGGGACAGAAACACACAGACCGAACCAGACTCCCTGGGGATCAAAAAGAAACCAAAACAGTGATGGTGGCCTATCCTGGAATCAGGCTCCACCTGGTGGGTGCGACCCACCCCTTGTAAAAATAGATAAGAGGTTCCCTTATCTATCGGGAACCCTCTGGCCAGGAGGAAGCGCATCTGTCCATCCTTCCAGTGACCTCCAGAATGTCTGGACAGCAGAACAGTACCACACAGAAACAGAGCAGACTGGAAAACAAAGACCAGACAAAGTCATGCCCTAACTCACTGATCACCAGAAAACACTCTCCTGAAAATGCCCTACTATTGAGTTGGGGGGTGTTTTCCAGTGATCCTGGATGAGCCCCTAAATATAGGAATCCAAGAATCGCTGAAGACCCCGGTATGCAAATACTATGCAAAAGCAAAGAGCATTTATTCTGCAGAAACAACCAGCATGCAGGGGTCACCAGCTATACAAAATAGCCACCACTAACAGACATCCAGGCCTTTTAAAGGGAATCATGGGTGGATGAGCTAATCTCTGTAAGAGAAATTTTTTATTTAAAACACTTATATTTATTAATACTTAACAAACACCTGTAAAAACCCTATATACCTAATACCTAAAACCTAATACTGAGAGGAATAAAAATTTTGGAGACCCCCGTGGCAGGCGGTGGAGTCAGGCCAGCCACGCTCCAGGAACTGGCTAACCACAAAGCCGATGGTGAAGTAAAATTAAATTCATTCCTGAGAAAAACAGGTATAGGATGTTTCCTGCTGACTAACTAATGGGCTGGTACATTCTACCTGCATTTCCCCTCACCCCCTTCAGTTATGGTAAACAATGGGCTGGTACATTCTACCTGCATTTCCCCTCACCCCCTTCAGTTATGGTAAACAATGGGCTGGTACATTCCACCTGTATTTCTCCTCCCCCCCTTGGGTTGTGGTAAACAATGGGCTGGGCTGGTACTTTCCACTTGTATTTCCCCTCACCCCTTTGGGTTGTAGTTTAAATACTCTACTCTTCCCCAAATTGTCGTTGCGGCTCCTACCCCTGCGTGGGATATGGGTGGCGCCCTCAGTGCACTGATCCCCCCCCCCCCTCTGAAATAATCCTCTTGCAATTGCATCAAGAAGGTCTCTTGCGAGTTTTTGGGTGGCCGTGATATCCTGAGTGTCGGGAGTTGGGAGACGGACTTCCCTCCCCCGGGTCTTTCAATACCTATAAACACTTAATATCTAAAAACACTTAACCAATACCATTTTAACTCTCTTAAAAGAATATTAATATTCTTAGCATAGGTCTGTGTAGGATAACTTGGTTTTGGTAGTCTGGGTGCAACAGTCATTGCAGATAGTCTTTTCAAAGCTTAGCATCCGTTGGGCCTAACTTTGCCAGCTCGTATACCCAGTTTATTTCAACTGCTAGATTGTGGACGGTTTTGAGACCAGTCTATTTTAACTGCTAAACTTGAATTCGGCTTCCTCCATCAGCTGAGACTCGTTTCTATAGTCTCCTCAGTCCATATATGTTTCACCACCTAAGTTCTCACCACGGCCTCCAAATTCCTCCTGCCATTTCTGCTAGTGAAAAGACTTTATCTTGGACGCTGCCTCTCAGTTTATGATCATTATAGTCTCAATACCCATGAAAGGCATACCTTGCTGTACACTTCTCTAGCATGTGTTGATTTCTCAGTCTGTGAGGGCAAGAGGAAGAAGAAGAGAGCTCTTTTTGGTTTATATATTGCATCATCTCATGATTCTTGGCGGTCTCGAGGGCCCACAAGATCTCTTGTGATGTCAAGTGGTCCTGTGGCTTTTCTAGGTGACCAACATCATCTGTGGCTTGTGTGGATTTTTAGCCATGCCCCTTCAATAGGGCATTTTGTGTTTCTCATGGAACTATGTCCTCAGCTGGGCTCTGTCCATGTCACTCCCAAGGGATGTCAAGCTCTTCCCTTATGTGCTGCCAGACACTGAGCTGAACTGCATGTTAATTCATTAAAGAGGCCTAACTTCTACCACAAATCCCTATTCTGATTGGGCAACTAGCAAGCAATCACATGAGGCACAAACTGAATGGCTCAAACCTGATGGGGTGGTGTTAAGCATTCTAAATGTTAATTGGTCCTGTTTGCTGTCTGTTACTTAATTGACTCTGATTGGTTAAATAAATGTTGAGGCCTGGAGATTGGACAAAGATAGAGGTAGGCAGGACTAAGGTTCACAGGCTTTTGAGAGAGATACAGAGCATCTTAGGAAGAGGTCACTGGAGAAGAAGCCAGGAGTAAACAAGGAAGACACGCCATGAGGTAGATTAAAGAAGATCTTTCCACGTGGCCTGGAACATCGGCTTAGCGTGGAGAATAATAGTCCAAAGGGACATATGTATATATGGGGTTATATTTGGGTGATAGAATTATGAGCTAGCTGAGATGGGCTAGGATTGCACAACCCAGGCCTAGGCTTGTTAAGGTCCACCCAGTGTCTGTGTGTATTCATTTATAGTGGTGGGTTAAGGATTTACACCACCAAAACAATTAAAGATAATATAAATACTGGGTAAATAATTTAATTATTTCTACAAATGGCACCCAACGTAATTTAATTAATTTTTTTCTACATATGGTGCCCAAAATGGGGCAATTAGAATCCATGCTTACGCCAGGCGGTGGTGGCACACGCCTTTAATCCCAGCACTTGGGAGGCAGAGGCAGGCGAATCTTTGTGAGTTCGAGGCCATCCTGGTCTACAAAGTGAGTCCAGGACAGCCAGAGCTGTTAAATAGAGAAACCCTGTCTCGAAAAAACCAAAAAAAAAAAAAAAAAAAAGAATCCATGCTTACAGCCTGAGAAGGCCTGGGTAAAAAATAATTTCCTAGCTAAAGAGCAGGGAAGGAGGCTCCTTTAACAAAAGCTACTGCCTTACAGCAAAGGTGGAAGCTTAGCTGTCTTTATATGCTAAACAAATGGCAGCCTTCTAAACAGAACTTGAGAACGGAATTAACCGCCTAAATTAAAAATGGAAAAATTCATACTGTCTCAATATGTTTGGATTCCATTGAGTTTGTTTCTCTTAACATACAGATAACTTTTACAATTGTGGTTTTATATATACTTTTTGAGAAAGATTTGACTAGGATAGGCTTAAGGATATCTGTAAGGGAGAGAGTTTACAGATGGAATGCTAAGCTACTGATGATAACAATGGGGGAAGGAAAGAGGCCTGACCTGATACAAAAGATGTCAGTGGGAGCTCACAAGTGCCTGAGAACTAGGTGCTTATCGAGAGTATCTGGGAAAGGCCCACCAAGGATATAGTCAAAGCTAGATTTCAGGGATTATAGACAAAACTTTGATTACAACACGGGATGACACAATTAGACTAAGGGTTTTGGAATGTTGTTTCTTTGCTTAAATTTTGTTTGGATGTCTTTGATTTTCCTATATGGGGAGGTAAAAAAGATATTTTTGTCATTTGACAATGCTGAGATATAAGAGATTTTAAAGATATAAAGAGAAAGGGGTCACATTAGACCCTAGGGGAGATACCTTAATCCTTGGAAGAGATTTTAAAGATATAAAGAAAAAGGGGTCACAAACCAGTCTCCTTAGATGTGGGACACCCACTAGAAAACTGGTTTCAAGAGAGATATTAGACCCTAGGGGAGATCTGTTGGGTGTAATGGTACATGCCTTTAATCCCAACATTTGAAAGACAAAGACAGGTGGATATCTGACCTTCGCCAAAGTCAGCCTGGTCTACAAAATAAATCCAAGACAAGGATATACAAAAAAATCCTGTCTCAAAAGAAAAAATAGAGAGATATGTTAATTTTGAGAAATTATATATTTTCAGAGCAAAGGGACCAAACACCAAGAAGACAAGACAAGCCCAGATGCTCCAGCTCACAGACTATTCCAGCCAGGACTTCAATGAAGCCCTGAACTTTCCCACCCAAAGTTTAACTTTGGACTACAAATTGCTCAGGACATTCAAATTGCTGAGCACATAGAGACTGGACAATTAACCAAAATTTTTTCTATTTTATTTGGACCCCCCAAACAGGTTTTCTACATCCCAATTCAGCAGGAAGCAATTTTAAGAGAGCGACACCCCATTCCCAAAAGGTGAGGTGGGTGATTTTTTTTTTTTTTGGTCATTTGATATGTTATAGATGTTGTTTAGGGAAAATGGTTACAAATTGTTAAATGGTCTTATAGATAGATTTATAAATAAAATAGTAAATGTCTTCAAAACCCTCAGAGGCCACAGAAAATGGCATTCAAAGATGTTTTTATTATTTTAAGAATTGTTTGACTTAAGACAGTCAGCTCCTGTCAGCTCCCATTTGACTTGGAAGAAGACAATGAGCATCAAAAATAAATCTCCCATCAGGAGATAATTCCTCAAAAAGAAATCTCCTATCAGGAGATAATTCCTATTGGGCAAAAATGCCCCTGCTTTCTCAACAGACTATATTCAGTCCAAAGATGGACTAGAGCTTAAATGCAGGTAAGTTGATGTCCTGATTCTGCAGAGACAGAATGGGAAAATCCTTATTTCCTGCTACACAATTATGTCTGTAAGATATGCTTGGCCAGAAGGCTGAAGATGATGCTCCAATGGTATGGAGAGATATTTGGGACAGTCTAGACAACAAACTTCTTTTTGGAAGCTGCTCTTCTATGCGTCCTATTCACTCAAATAATACCCTTATCCCTCCTTAAGTCTTTGATGGGGTTGAAAACATAACAGATATAAAATTTCAATTAAGCTTGAGTTATTTAGGATTTAAAAGAAAATATATGATATGATAAAACATTTATTTAGGTTCAGAACTTTAGACACACCAAGATAGATGATTTTTTTTCTTCCTCAAGATTGTCTGATACAAATGGGCTAAACATTATGTGTGTACCTTTTATCCTTTTTATTAGACAAAAAGAGGGAAATGATGGGGTGGTGTTAAGCATTCTAAATGTTAATTGGTCCTGTTTGCTGTCTGTTACTTAATTGACTCTGACTAGTTAAATAAATGCTGAGGCCTGGAAATTGGACAAAGACAGAGGTAGGCAGGACTAAGGTTCGCGGGCTTTTGAGAGAGATACAGAGCATCTTAGGAAGAGGTCACTGGAGAAGAAGCCGGGAGTAAACAAGGAAGACACGCCATGGGGTAGATTAAAGAAGGTCCTTCCACGTGGCCTGGAACATCGGCTTAGCGTGGAGAATAATAGTCCAAAGGGACGTATGTATATATGGGGTTATATTTGGGTAGTAGAATTATGAGCTAGCTGAGATGGGCTAGGATTGCACAACCCAGGCCTAGGCTTGTTAAGGTCCACCCAGTGTCTGTGTGTATTCATTTATAGTGGTGGGTTAAGGATTTACACCACCAAAACAATTAAAAATAATATAAATACTGGGTAAATAATTTAATTATTTCTACAATGGCACCCAATGTAATTTAATTAATTTTTTTCTACATATTGTGCCCAAAATGGGGCAATTAGAATCCATGCTTACAGCTTGAGAAGGCCTGGGTAAAAAATAATTTCCTAGCTAAAGAGCGGGGAAGGAGGCTCCTTTAACAAAAGCTACTGCCTTACAGCAAAGGTGGAAGCCTAGCTATTTTTATATTGCTAAACAAACGGCAGCCTTCTAAACAGAGCTTGAGAATGGATTCCTGGCTTCTTCTCCGGCGACCTCTTCCCAAGATGCTCTGTATCTCTCTCAAAAGCCCGCAAACCTTAGTCCTGCCTACCTCTGTCTTTGTCCTTCCACGTGGCCTGGAACATTGGCTTAGCATGGAGAATAATAGTCCAAAGGGACATATGTATATATGGAGTTATATTTGGGTAATAGAATTATGAGCTAGCTGAGATGAGAGCACTTCTGGGGCAACTAAACTAGTTCAGTAATAACAGCATTAACCCAATCAAAAGGTTGGGTCCCTGGTGCTAGGGAGATGGTTCAGTGGTTAAGAGAGCTCAGTGCTCTTGCAGAGGACCTGAGTTAGATTCCTAGCACCAACATCAGGCAGATCACAACTGCTGGTAACTCCAGCTCCAAGGAGTCTAACACCTTTAAATGCTCATACCTACTCACCCATACTTACTTATACCATAAATAAAAATAAAATAAGTCTCTTAAAAATTAAAAAAGAAGTTAAACTGCTCTATGACTCCCCACACTACCTTTCATGTATTGTCCCCTTTGTCTCCAAGGGACAGCACCTTGATAAGTTCTATCCACAGTAGAAGGTTCTACTTGTCAAGACCAGTTGGATGGAGGATTAAGAAGCCAACCCAGATCTGGTGTTGATGGCACATGTCATTTATTTATTTCTCTGTCTGTCTATCTATGTATCTATGTATCTATGTATCTATCTATCTATCTATCTATCTATCTATCTATCTATCTATCTATCTCAATCCCAGTTTCTCTGTGTAGTTCTGGCTGTTCTGGAACTCACTTTGTAGACCAGGCTTGACTGGGACTCGGTAATCTGCCTGTTTCTGCCTCCTACATGGTAGGATTTAAGGTCAGGGCCACAACAACCAGTGGTGGCACACACCTTTAATCCCGGCATTCCAGAGGCAGAGTTAGACAGATCTCCGTGAGTTCAAGGTGAGTGCAGTCTACATAGTGAGTTCCAGGTTAACATAGTGAGATTCTGTCTCAGACAAAACAAAATTGTAAACAGGGGCTAGAGAAATGGGTCTGTGTTGCTTGCCTCTGTCCCAGAGGGACAGGGTTCATTCCTAGTACTCATATCAGGAGTTCCCCAACTGTCTATAACACCAGCTCTAAAATATTAATGGACCTTTTCTGGCCTTTGTGGGTACACAGACAAATAGTATACATCTAAACAAAACAATACATACACTGACCTATCGAAATGGCTTTGGTTTTCCGAGGGGGGCTGTCTAGTCTAGGAAGGGAAATCATTAATGCAAGCAGAGTCAGCAGCCCCGGGTCAGGCTCTTCCTCAGGGCTACCCTCACCTCCTTGTTCCTCAGGGTGTATACCAC
>CAJQZJ010032834.1:1700172-1710338 GCA_907164525.1 Lophiomys imhausi
GATGGCCACATACCTGTCATAACCCATCAGTGTAAGGAGGAAACAGTTGTTGCAACCCAAGCTGAGGAAGAAGAACATCTGGGCTCGACATCCCGCTATGGAGATGGCCTGGCTTTCCACCAGCAGATGGACCAGCATATTGGGAATGGTGACCAGTGTGTAGCAGGTTTCAGAGAGAGAGAGCACAGCCAGGAAGCGGTACATCGGTGTGTGGAGGGTGCAGTCCACCTGGATGATGGCGATGATGGTGGCATTGCCACTGAGTGTGACCAGGTAGGTGAGAAGGAACAAGGTGAAGAGAGTAGACCTCAGTTCTGGGAGGTTGGAGAATCCCACCAGCACAAACTCTGTCACCAGTCGGGTCCCATTGTTCAGCAGCTTCTCAGGAGCCTGAGAGGAGATAGAGTTACTGGGACAAGGGAAGGCAGTGAGACCTGGCTAGGCTCAGGTTGGGGATAGGAGAATCAAATCATTCTTGGTTTGCAGACAGGACAGAGGGACTCAGGTGTGTTGGTGTGTGACTGTAATCCCAAAAGCTGTTAGATGGGAGGGGTGGTGGTTGGGGAGGACTTTGAGTTCCATATCAGCCTGGGCTACAAGGGGAGAGATATCCTGTGTCAAAGAAAGAAACCAGCCAGGCGTGGTGGTACACACCTTTAATCCCAGCACTTGGGAGACAGAGTTAGGCAGATCTCTGTGAGTTCGAGGCCAGCATGGTCTACATAGAGAGTCCAGGACAGTCAGGGCTCTGTTACACAGAGAAATCTTGTATCAAAAAACCAAAAAAAAAAAAAAAAAAAAAAGAAGAAGAAAAGAAAGAAAGAAAGCAAAGGAAGAGGAGGAGAGAAGGGGGAAAGAGAAGATGGGAGAAAAGAAGGGTGTTCTGCTTCCTTGCTTTGAAAAATGAGGCATTGGCTGGGCATGGAAGATCATGCCTGTAATCCCAGCATTCTGAGACAGAAGGAGACTAAGCTTGAGCCAGACTGAGCTACAGAGTGAAATACTGGCCCAAAGGAACAGAAGACGGTGGAGAAAAGAGGGAGGAAAAGGCAGGCTAAGATTGTCAGGAAAGTGTGTTGGTTCAGATGGTAAAGACAGCTGCAATAACCCAATAACCTGAGTTTGATTTCCCCCAGGACCAACGTGGTGTAAGGAGAAAATCAGGGGCTGGAGAGATGGCTCAGCGGTTAAGACCACTGGCTGCTCTTCCAAAGGACATGGTTTCAAATCCCAGCACCCACAAGGCAGTTCACAGCTGTCTGTAATTGCTAGGAGTGGTGGCTCACACCCTTATTCCCAGCACTCAGGAGGCAGAGGCAGGTGGGTCTCTGTGAGTTCAAGCCTAGCCTGGTCTACAGAGTCCAGTACAGCCAGAGAGAAACTCTGTCTCAAAAAACCACCTTTATGATGAACTGGAAAACCAGATTCAAACACAGAATTCAAGGTACTAGCATTTTGACAGCTAAAAGAACCAGATAAAGAAGAAGTGAAAACACAGGACCAGATTCTTGTTATTTTAGATGATAAGACTGACTGATCCAAGGAGTTACTTAATGGGACTTGCAATCTTCTCTGCTCACTTGGAACCTATGTAATCTGCACCTAATAAAGGTCCCAGAACAGTGCTTGCCTGTAGTGGTTACCTGTGTGTGCTGAGTTCAGGGACCTGACATGGTCATCCACACTCTGACAGCCAGAGACCCATCGTCCTTCCTGAGACGTGTGGGAGGGTAGAGAGCCAGGAATGCTGGGGAGAGGGTCTGGTCCCTCCTGCCCTATTTCTTCTCATCAGAAACCCCTAAGGCTGGAGCACCTTCACTGCTACTTCCAGCTCTCACCCTACAGGAGTCTGTGTGCCCATTTTTCTCTGGGTTGCACGAGCATGTAGTCACACACACGCAAGCCCACTCATCTCTTGTCTCACCACCACCTGTGCGCCAGGATTCTGTGTGTACAGTGTTCAGAGCTGCAGGGGCTCCCTCCTGTTCCCTTCTGAGCACATTGAAGATTCTCCTGGTCCCCAACAACTCAACCCCAAACTGGAATTAAACACCTTTGAAACAAGCTCCCTGGCAGGATGTCACCTTTCAGACAATCTGAAATGTTTCCCTCCCTCCATTCACTTTTTGATAGGAAGTGGCTTCTGCAACCAGAAGGTGACTCACCATGGCCAGGAGAGGCTCTCACATCCCTTTGAACATCCCTGTCTGCCTAAGAAGGGAGGGGCTGGGGACTCACATTGTCATATCCTGGGGTCCCTGGAACTGCTGTCCCAGAGGCTCTGCAGTCACTAACAAGTCCCCCAGGGCCAAGCTGTGAGGATCTCTCTCTCCCTTGGAACTAGAGACCCCAGGGTCTTCTTCTCCAGCATCCAGTCCTGAGCCTCAGAGTATGAAAGGACTAATTGGAATCCTCCTCTGGGGACAGCAGTCACAGACGCATCTCTCACCCCACCAGTGCTCCTGACGGTCTGCAGTGAGTGCCACCGCAGCTGGTCAAGGCTGCTTCCCAAAGGCTGCCTTTGTGGAAGGAAGAAGCAGGTGACTTGGTATTGTAACTCAGGCTGCTCAGAACTAATTTGGAGACCTACAACCTCCACATGTCTGTTCTTTCTAGGTAGTTTGTAGCCACTGAACACCTTAGTTAGGGTTTTATTATTGTGAAGAGACACCATTGTAACAGAACATTTTAATTTATAAACACTTATATTTATTAATATTTAATAAACATCTATTAAATGCCTAAACCTTATAACCTAAAACCTATAATCTAAAATCTATCTAAAAAAATCTTATACCTAAAAACACTCTAATACCTATCTAAAAACACTTAAAATTATTTTAAATTTCTTAAAAAGATATTAATATTCTTAGTGTAAGTCCGTGCAGGATAGCTTGGTTTGCGGCAGTCCCAGAAGGCAGTCCCTTTCAAAGATTAGTGTTTGTTGGACCTTACTTTGCAGTTTGTAAGACCAGCCCATTTCCACTACCAAATGGTGGCTGGTTTATAAAATCAGTCTGTTCGAACCGCCAACTGAGGGCGGCCTTTTCAGTCAGCTATGACTTGCCTCCAAGATCTCTTTGGCCCGTGCAAGTCTCAAAGCTGAAAGCCTCTCCAAGCGACTTCTGAACTCTACTTGCCTCACTCACTTTTCTGGTGCTCTGGGGCCCCAAGACAGACAGACACCTTCAAGGAACTCTCTGCAGTTTTTATGCCAGGCCTTTTCTTTGGGCTATAACAATCTAAACTCTGTTAATGGCGTACCTTGCTATGCTCTTCTTCAGTGTGACTTCTCAGTAGATGAGAGCAAGACCAGATGGAATTCTCTAGCTTACCCATCACATTATCTCACCATACTTGGTGGTCTCAAGGGTCCACGAGATTTCTCACGATGTCCAACAGTCTCGTTGTTTCTCATGATTACTGATGTCATCTGTGTGGCTTCTGCAGTTTCTTAGCCATGCCCCTTCAACAGGGCATATTGTCCGTCCACA
This sequence comes from Lophiomys imhausi, assembly GCA_907164525.1. Classification (NCBI taxonomy): domain Eukaryota; kingdom Metazoa; phylum Chordata; class Mammalia; order Rodentia; family Muridae; genus Lophiomys; species Lophiomys imhausi. Next base: position 1,703,667 of record CAJQZJ010032834.1, read on the forward strand.
ACCTGGCTTTGTCCACCCCATCAGGCAAAGGGATGCCAAGCTTTTCCCCATGTGCCAGATGCCAACCCAAACTGCTCACCAATTTCACCAAAGAGACTCAACTTACCAGATATCCCCATTTCAATTAAATAACCAATTTTTCTGTAATATTAATATATATCTATAATAAAAATAATTATAAGAATTACATATACAATATAAATGAATTGCTTGCATACAATACATAAATATACATTTCTATCAATATATATATATAGTACTATTTAAATCTTTTAACAACCAAAATACATTAAAGCAAGATATAAACAAAGCAATTTAAAATTCCTACCAATAATATAAAATAATATATACAAAATAACCTTAATTTTTACAAATATACAAAATAATACATCCAAAAAGCCTTAAATTTCATCAATAAACATAAAATAATCTTATATTTAAAATAGTCTTAAATTTCTATAAATATGAATGAAATAATCTTAATTACTTTTTAATAATGTAGAAAGAGAGAGAAAAAAGAAAGGAAGAAAGAGATCTCTAAGCCCACCCCTTCTTTTTGTCCGTTACCAATACATACTTACATCCATTCATCATATTCATTCATCCTAGATGACAACAATCACAACACATAACATATAACAAAAAAATTTTCATTCTACCTCTTGGGAATGGAGGTGAAAATATTTTTTGAGTACCCTCTAAAAATCGAGACATCGACCAATTCCCAGGATAGCTAGCTATAGCTTTTTTGTCCAGTTTCTGTATGATCAATCATTTTGTGCTAGCCATTTAAAAATTGATTTGCATGCATATTTTTGAAAAATTAGTGATTTAAATAGTCTGTTAGGCTGAATCATTTGGCCTATTTGCTTGTCATTATTGCCATTTAGTCTTTGGCTCTGAAAATAAATTTCTGCTCTAAATTTAAGCAAGTGAAAGGCATATAACAACTTTGTAAGTCCATTTAAAGCATAAACTCCATGCATGCTGGGTGAAAAATTGGAATATCATGAACACTAGACAGTAAAGTACCCTTACCATGTGAAGACATTCATGTCTCAGCTAATAGGAGGTTCTCCCTGGTCAGATCTAATTTTTGTACATTTTGTTGGTAACCACATTTTTTTTTTTTTACTCCCTGTGGACACATAGGCATAACCATAACCACGACCCCATCTTAAAATTATTGCAGTTTTCCACTCTAAAGTTAAAATATCCTTATAATATATTAGTTGATTTAATTCCTCAGTTTTTTGTATAACCTAGTGTCTCTCAGCTGCAGTGGTAGCCTTTTGACCAACATTTAGGAAATTCAATGTTAGCAATGCATTGTGTAATCTATCCCTGGGATTCTTTAATTCTCCCTTTTATTTAATAAGCATCTCTTTTAAAGTATGATTAGCTCTTTCTCCAATTGCTTGTCCTGTAGGATTGTGTGGTATACCAGTAACATGCTTTATATTATAATATACAAAGAATTGCTTCATCTTATTAGATACATATGCAGGCACATTATCAGTCTTAATGTGTGCAGGTATACCCATAAATGCCATTATTTCTAACAAATGTGCAATAACACAATCAGCTTTTTCAGAACTTAAAGCAGTTGCCCATTGAAATCCTGAGTATGTATCAATGGTATGGTGTGTGTACCTTTGTTTTCCAATTTCTGCAAAATGAAATACATCCATTTGCCAAATTTCCAAGTACCTCTAGGGTTACTATCAGTAGGTCAGTAGGTGTTGGAGTTTGGTTATAGAAAGAACATGTAGGACATTTTAAAATTATTTCTTTGGCTTGTTGCCAAGTGATAGAGCATTTTCTCTTTAAACCTGAACTGTTAGCATGATATTTTTCATGAAATTTTGAGGCTTCTAACACATTTCCTATTAGTAATTGGTCAATATCCTTATTACCTTATGCCAATGGACTTGGCAAACCTGTATGAGACTGAATATGAGTAATATATAATGGGTTACTTCTACTTCTGATGATATGTTGCAACTGTATAAATAAGTTAATTCTGTGTTATCAGGAATAAATTCAGCAGTTTCTATATGCAACAAACTCTTTCTGCATATAGATAATCAGTAATTATGTTAAGAGACTCAGGAAAATCTAATAACACCATAAGGATTGCGTAAAATTTTGTTTTGAACCAAGGTATATGGAGTTTTGATCACCTTGCTTATTTTGTCTGTTTTATAGCCTGTCATTCCCTGTTTGTTTGCATCAGTATAGAAAGTTAATGCATCAGGAATTGACGTTCTCTTTACAATATGAGGAAGAATCCAATTAATTCTTTTCATAAATTGTATATGTTTGCTTTTTGGAAATTTGTTATTAATTTCTCTCAAGTAGTTACTGCAAGCTCTTTGCTGATCTTCATTGATTACCCACAATGACATAATCTCAGCATTAGTAAGAGGCACTACTATTTTGGCTTGGTCCATTCCTGACAATTGAGTAGTCTTATTCTACCTTTTACAATTAATTCAAATATCTTTGCTATGTGTGTATTTAGGTTTTTGCTTTGTTTATGTGGTAAGAAAATCCATTCCATAATACTATCTTCCTGTTATATAATGAGTCCTGTAGGAGGATAAGTTGATGGTAAAATGATCAAAATACAATCAAGTTTAGTATCAATTCATTCTATATATGCATCTTGCAATCTTTGCTCTACCAGAATTAATTCCTTATCTGTTTCAGCAGTTAGATATCTTGCACTGTTTAGACTCAAATCCTCTTGTAATACTTTATCCAAGCATATGTCTCAGCCAATTAATATCTACCATTAATTTTTGAAAATCATTAAGAGTTTTCAATTGGTCTCTGTCTCTATGGATCTGTACTTTTTTGTGGTCATATTCTTTATTGACCTATCTTATATATAATTGAATATCCTCAATGTATCTTTTCATGAGCAATTTGTAACCTCCAAAGTAGCAGCATTTTCTGCCTTTCCTTAAATAAGGAATATTTTCCTTAAATAAGGTACTCTAAAGTACCTGCATCAGAATCAGCCAACAAAATATCATCCATATAATGATAAATAATAGATTGAGGAAACTGCTTATGAATTATTTCTAATGGCTGCTGTACAAAATATTGACTTAGAGTTGGACTATTCAACATTCCCTGTGGAAATACATTCCAATGACACCTTTTTATTGGTCTACTGTTATTAAGAGTAGGTACAAAGAAAACAAACCTTTCATTATCATTCTAATGTAGTGGAATTGAGAAAAAGCAATCTTTTAAATTAATTACTATTATAGGCCATGACTTTGGTAATAGAGAAGGTAAAGGTATACCAGGCTGTGAAGGACCCATTGGTTGAATTACTCTATTAACAGTTCTTAAATCTGTTACCATTCTCCTTTTGCCTGGTTTCTTTTTAACCACAAACATGGGAGAATTCCATGGGCTGTTAGATTTTCTATATGATGAGACTTCAGCTGCTGTTCTTTTTTTTTTTTTGGTTTTTTGAGACAGGATTTCTCTGAATATCTCTGGCTGTCCTGAACTCGCTTTGTAGACCAGGCTGGCCTCGAACTCACAAAGATCCGCCTGCCTCTACCTCCCAAGTGCTGGGATTAAAGGCGTGCGCCACCACTGCTGGCTGTTCTTTTTTTTTAATAATTTATTTTTTATTTCTTCAAGTTACATCTCAATCACAATCCCCTCCCTACTCCCCCCTCCAATCCCACCCTTCCACCCTCCTCCCCCTCAACCCCCCATCCTCTTCCCTTCTTTTTTTTTTTTTTAGTTTAAGGTATTTCTTTTTCCCCCCAAAAGCTCTCCCTTTCAGTCTAAAAAATGGTTCTTTTTCTTATAACTATAAATACAATGCAAAACAACAGAAATAAATAGGCCACAATTATAAGAGTTATATGGCTTAGCATACATTCCCAATGTCCAGTCCATATGTATTTGGCACCACTTTAACATTCTACTGTCGCGTCGACCTCGACCAGCAAGAACGTCGCAACTCGCAAAAGCTCTTCTCAAGCAGTGTATTCAGGTCCCTTGAAAACAGTCTTCCGAATCATCGGGCAGACCCAACCCACAGGCTAAATACTATATGAACAGCCAATCAAGTAAAGCCACGTGGTGCTATCTTACAGGCCCACGTATGTGGAAGCAAGCCAGATCAGCGGTCTTAACCAAATATGGACTTGTTTACCACTGAGAGCGCTCACCATCAGGCTGGTGGAAGGCGGAAACCAGCGCCATCTTTAGGGCGCGGCATGTCACAGCTCTCTACAGTTCCTCCTTTTTTGTTTTTTGAAAAATGTTGGTAGAAGTCCCTGGAAAGGCTTCGTAATCCTCATATCTGGGGATCTCCAACTGTTCTATTAGAGCATGTAGCTCCCCTTCAGAATCCGTGCCCTCTGAGTCCTCAAAATCTCTAAAATCTCTAAGATCGGGATAGAGAGGGACCTTCTTTTTGCTTCCCTTTTCACTGTCTGCCTGCTCAGATCTTTCCCCTTGCAGCAGTTCCAAGGCTGATTCTCCCTCCTTGATTGCTTTACAGCATCTCTGATCTTCTAAACAACTCCTCACCATCTTCCAAACCGGTTTTACTCCATGCTTCAGAGCACCTTGCTCCCAAGCAAAATCCAAGTCCCTGCCTAATTTGTCTCAGCAGGATACCGTAAGATTCCCGGACACCGCAAACCACGGAGCCACGGAGTCGCATTCATTCAAAAATCTCTCTAGGGTTGACTTCCTAAGTTTCAAATTCCTAACTAAAAGTAGCTCCTGAAGAGCCAGAAAAATTGGATGTGACTGAGACGATCCCATGATTAAAAATTTACTTTCGGTTTGCAGTTTCCCGCGAAACTTTACCTTTTGTTCGCTATTTCCGTGAAACTTTACTTTTTGTTCGCAATGTCCGCGAAACTTTACTGTCCCAATTTATCCCGGGAACTTACCAGTGCACTGCCCCTGACTGCAGGAGTTCTGAGTCTTTTCTGGTTCCCCGTACGGGCCACCACTTGTCGCTTTGACCTCGACCAGCAAGAACGACGCAACTCGCAAAAGCTCTTCTCAAGCAGTTTATTCAGGTCCCTTGAAAACAGTCTTCCGAATCATCGGGCAGACCCAACCCACAGGCTAAATACTATATGAACAGCCAATCAAGTAAAGCCACGTGGTGCTATCTTACAGGCCCACATATGCGGAAGCAAGCCAGATCTGCGGTCTTAACCAAATATGGACTTGTTTACCACCGAGAGCGCTCACCATCAGGCTGGTGGAAGGCGGAAACCTGCGCCATCTTTAGGGCGCGGCACGTCGCAGCTCTCTACATTCTACTATCTAGCCATCTCCATGAGTTTAAAGTTCTATATCTAACTCAGCTTTCATACTAACTTGCATCCCAATTTTAAAAATATCTTCTTAGATCCAGAACACCCTCTTGATTCCTAAAAAACTCAAAATTTAACTATGAGACTCTAGCTATCTATTCTTCAACCACTTCAGAGAACTGAGAGGGATAATATATATCTGATTATATAGGAAGTGCAGGGCCTGCAGCTTCCAAAACTAAGACATGACATACCAGTGGCTGCCTGGACAGTTCCCATTTTCTCTCCATACATTACAGCATCAATCTTCAGCCATTTGGCCCTGTTTCTCTGGCAGACATTGATTGTAGAGCAGGAATTATGAAGGACTTACCTACCCTGTCTTGGCAAAGCTAGGCTGTCGACTTATCTGCTTCCAAGTTTTGTCCTTTTTGGACAGAAGTCTGTCTACAGTTGAAGCAAGGGGTTTTTCTTGCCAAGAGAAAGGCTTACCACCAATTCAATCATATCCCACTGGAGATTCTTCGATGCTCATCTTCTACTTGGAGTAGAATAGGGGGTGCTGTCAGGAGCTGACATGTCTCAATATCAAAAAATCTTAAGTTAAGAAAACATCTTTGAATGCCATATTCTGCAGATATCTTGAGGTTTTTGAAGATGCCCTATCCATCTCTTATATTTAGATAAGCAAATATTGCTTGTCTCTTAGCAACTTGATTTCTGAGTAGCTTAGAAAATAACTGTGATAGACTGTCATAGTAACTAACAAAATGGCATGTTTTCATGACTATTAGTTTCCATTTCTTAATTATCCTAAACAGTTTATGATGGTTGGTAGCAAGAGGCCAAAACTTGACATTTCATTTTTAAGCATTAGTAGGAACAATGCCTTTAAGAAGCGTTACCCTTAATTTTGTATCAATATACAAAGATCAATACCAATGTGGCCAAATATAATCTTAATTTTGTATCAATATACAAAGATCAATACCGATGTAGCCCAATACAATCTTAATTTTACATCAATATACAAGGGTCAATACCATTGTGGCCAAATATAATCTTAATTTTGTGTCAATATACAAAGATCAATACCGATGTAGCCCTATACAATCTTAATTTTGCATTAATATACAATGATCAATACCAATTTAGCCAAATATAATATTAATTTTGTATCAGTATACAAAGGTATAAGGCCATATTCAATAATCTGTCCTTTTTCCTTGATCTTTCCTATACTATGTCTATGTCCCATTTTTCTCAAGTCTGTTCACTCCTACATAGGAGACAAAGAAGGATACAGAAAAGAAAAAGAGAGAAGTCCCTGGGTCTAACCTCCAAAACCCATTTAACA
>CAJQZJ010032834.1:1710738-1813454 GCA_907164525.1 Lophiomys imhausi
GTAAACCTGTTTGGGGCCCAAATAAGAATGGAAAAATGGTTAAAAATATTAATAGAATCATTTGATGTCCAGTCCTTTTGTGCTCAGCTATTTGGATGTCCTAAGAAGTTCATAGACAGAAGCTGATCTTCAGAGCTTTACTGAAGATCTGGCTGGAGTAGTCTGTGGAGCTGAACGATCTTAGCGATTTTGAGTTGTGGTTGTAGACTTTTGAGGAAACTGCTATTGAAGAAGTCTGCAAGGCTGGATCATCTGGGCCACTTGTCTTCTTTGGTGTCTGATCTATTTTCTGCTGAGGTTTCCATTGTCCAGTTGTCCCTGGATTTCTTGAATGGATGCTTTAAATCTCCTTTGCTCTTGTGGTGCAGCTGTTTTTCCCTCTTGGGTGTACAGGTCCGAGTGCAGGCTGGATATCAGACAGGCGGGGCCGCTGGTCTGTGGCTGGAGCCGTGGGCTGGATCCACTCCTGGGCTAGATCTCTTCTAGCTGGAGCTCCTCTCCAGACCAGTGATGGAGCTGGCTGATCTCAGGGTGGTGTTCCCGGGAACTGCGTGGGCTGTTTTACCTGATGACCGGTCTCAATGTTTGCCGTGGAAATTCAGACACTGTCTGTGTTTCACTGTAGGCTAGGGGACCTCACATTCACTCCACAGTGACTAATCTCATTCACCTACTACTCAGATGCACTGCTCTATGGTCAGCACCATCTTGGATTCTCTCTCAGCTGCTGTTCTTATACTAATTTTTCTAATGCCTGTAATTTTTCTTTCATTATGGACCACTGCTCTTGCCACACAGGTTTATTGTACAGCCATTTCATGGGTAGGGTTGCTGAAATTTCAGCAGTGACCCCTAGTATAAATTTGGAAACTCAATACCTGGGGTGTCCTGTATTTGGAAACTAGACATAGCTTGCAATTGGTCTTCAGTATTCATATCAATATCTTCCTCAAAAGCATCTATAATGTCAACATTTGTTATCTCTGAAATTGCAGGAATACTATTTTGAGTACTCCCATTGTTTGTAAAAGATTCCATACCCATAAATTTATGGGTGCATCTGCCACATAAGGTCTCAGCTTCTCTGTTTGCCCTTCTGGTCCAACACAGTTAATCCATCATACACTTTGCTTTATATGTGATAATTTACCAATTCCTATAAACTGTGTATGGACCTTGTGAAGTGGCCATTTTGGATTCCAAGATTCCTGTGAGAGGATAGTGACATCAGCTCCTGTGTCAAGCAATCCTTCTATTTTAATATCATTCATTTGTATTTTTAATTTTGGCCTCTTATCATTCACTATTGTTGCCAAAATACATGTTTTCCAGTACTCCCAAATGCCCCTGTTCTTTCTATTGGAGCAGCCTTTCCCTTGATGTAAGGAAACAGCAGCAGCTGAACAATTCTATCCCCATCTTAATTGTCATTTCTTTCCATACAGATACCATACTTTTAATTTCTTCCTTGCAATCTTCATCCACAACACCTGGATGCACAAAAAGTCCGTTAGAAGTTAAATCATTTTTTCCAAAGATTAATCCTATTGTCCCTGATGGTAAGGGACACATAAACACCAGTGGTTAACATATAACATTCATCTGTTTTGAATAATATAATAGACTCATCTGTGGCCAGATCTAAAGCTGCACTACCTTTAGTAGCATGCAAAAGATCGGCAATAGTTAATTTTATTCTTCCTGTCTGTTTGTTACCCTCTGACTGGCTGATGGATGACGGTCCATATTTTTTTTTGATTTGGGGACTCAAACTGGTAAACCCCTCCCTTTTCCCTGCAGTGGGTTACCTCTGACATCTGTTTTGGACCTACAATCTCAGGACCAGTGTTTACCTCTTCCACAATGACTACAAAATCCTGGAAGTCTTGACATTCCATTGTTATTAGAAACCATTTGTTCCCTGTTATGACCATGTTCTGTGGGGTCAAGATATCTGTCATTTTTAGCTCTGAAATAAATTCGAGCTCTGGAAGTTGTAGCTCTACAATCTTTTTGGAAATGACAGAATTCACCACATTTAAAACATCAGTTAACGATATTAGCCTTGATGACTAATATCAGTTGTTTATCTTATCCACTTATTTATTGGTTCTCCTCAAGCCTTTAATGGTCTAATTTGACCAAAATGTCTCTTTGACATTCAGCATTGACATTTTCAAATGTCAAGGTATTTATTAACTCTTGTCTGATATCAGGGTTTGGTACATCTCTCTCCACAGCTGAAGTCAACCTCTGTAAAAAGTCAGTAAAGATTTCTCCAGGACCTTGTATAATCTTAATATATGAAATACACCATTTTCCATTTTATGCAACTTTATCCCAGCTTCTTAAAGCTGTATTATGGCATTGTTCAATTGGAATATCATCTATATGAATTTGTTCCCTTAAGTCAGCATACTGTCCCTCACCAAGCATTTGATTGGTTGTGACATTTATTCCCCTTGCCATATTTTGTTGTTCTAATTTTGTGGTTTCATGTCTTCACCATGAAAACCATTGTAACTGCTGGCTACCTTCTAGCAAAGCTGGCACCAATACCTTCCAATCTTGGAGATTAGCTCTATTCTGCATTGTCCAGTTATTAAGCATTTGCTTAACAAAAGATGAATGCATACCATAAGACATAATAGACTCCTTGAATCGCTTTAAATACAACATGTCTATTGGATACCATGTTATTTCCTCATTGGGTTGACTTTCATTAATACCAGGCCTATTTTGGATAAATCACTGGGAAAGCTAATGGTGTCTGTGGAGTATCAAGCAGCTCCTCTGGGAGTGCACTTGGTTCCACATTACCAATGTCATCAACTTCTGTTGCCACAGGTGGTGGCTTTGCCAACCTGCAACCAAAGGTATGTGGGGCAGGATGAGGTCACAATATGCATTGTAACTCTGCCTGATTCCCTGTTACATCCTGTGCCAATTTTTCAATTTCAATAACCAACACTGAATGATTATTTTTAATTTCCTCATTGTGCATTTGTAAGCTTTTTAATTGCAAAGCCATGATATGGTTAATTTTTTAAAATAAACCAATAAAGGAGAAAAAAGAGAGCAACATAACATATCCATCCTGATTGAAAATACTCAGCAATAATTGCCATTATGTTGACAATCTCTGGCATACCTTCAAACCCTGTATTTTTCTCTACTGCTTTGAAAACCAAGTTAGCCATAATGCCTAACTGACATTGTGCACCACCTACCTATAACAGAATATTTTTATTTATAAACAATATTAATATTAAACAAATATCTATAAAATACCTAAACCTTATAACCTAAAACCTATAATCTATCTAAAAATACCTTATAAATACAAACACTCTGATACCTAGCTAAAAATATTTAATACTATTTTAACTTTCTTAAAAGGATATTAATATTCTGAGTGTAGGCGCATGCAGGATGGGTTGGTTTACAGCAATCCTGGAAGGCAGTCCCTTTCACAGATTAGTGTCCGTTGGACCTTACGTTGCCAGTTTGTAAGACCAGTCTATTTCTACCACCAAATGGTGACCAGTTTATATAATCAGTCTGTTTCAACTGCCAATTGAGGGCAGCTTTTTCAGTCAGCTAAGACTTCCTCCATGGTCTTTTTGGCCCTCGCAAGTCTCAAAGCCGAAAGCCTCTCCAAGCAACTTCTGAACTCTGCTTGCCTCACTCACTTTTCTAGTGCTCTGGGGCCTCAAGGCAGACAAACATCTTTAAGGAACTCTCTGTAGTTTTTATGCCAGGCCTTTGGTTTGGGCTATAACAATCTAAATTCTGGTAATGGCGTACCTTGCTATGCTCTTCTTCAGTGTGACTTCTCAGTAGGTGAGAGCAGGAGGAAGAGCGAGACCAGGTGGAATTCTCTGGCTTACCCATCACATTATCTCACCATACTTCGCAGTCTCGAGGGTCTATGAGATTTCTCACGATGTCCAACAGTCTCATTGCTTTTCACAATAACTAACGTCATCTATGTAGCTTTTGCAGTTTCTTAGCCATGCCCCTTCAACAGGGCATATTGTCTGGCCATATCCTGGCTTTGCCTAGCAGGCAAAGGGATGCCAAGCTTTTCCCCATGAACCAGATGCCAACCCAAACTGCTCACCAGTTTCACCAAAGAGATCCAACTTCTACCACACACCATGACTACAGCAACTTTTATAAAGGAAAACATTTAATTGCTCACAGAGTTTAGTCCATTGTCATCACACCAGGAAGTATGACTGCGTGTAGGCAGACAAGGTACTGGAGAGATAGCTAAGAGTTGTACATCTGGATCTTCAGGCAAGAGGAAAAGAGAGTGACACTAGGCCTGTCTTGAGCATCTGAAACCTCAGTGCCCACCCCCTTTGACACACACACTTCCCCCAACAAGGCCACACCTCCAATAATGCCACTCCCTATGAGTCTCTGGAGGCCATTTTCATCAAACCTCCACATCCATGCTCTCCCCATGTTCTCCCAACCCCTCAGAACCACACTAGCTAATGTCTGAGCTGCTGCAATTGACTACATGAGGCACCCACCACTGTCACCTCCTGTCCCTCCACTGCACCAGGCTCCAGAACTCTAACTCTCTCTGGCTGACCAGTACTACCTGTCCTTGCTACATTGTCATCACAGTAAAGCTTAAAACTGTTCATCTTGAACTACAGAAATGACTTAGCTCAGATGCTGTTCTTCCAGAGGACCTGAGTTTAACTCCCAGTACCCATGTTATAAGTACATGTCCAGGAAATCCAACATCCCATCTCTTTCCTTTGTTTGAAATCTGGCTACTGCTCCACTCAAACCTGTTCATTCTTTTTGTAGATTAACAATAAGATGAAACTTGAATGTGGTAGTATGTTCATGTGAAACTGCAACTTAGTTATCAATTATATTTATTAATAAGTATAAACTGTAATATTAGGCCTGTGGAGCATCTAGTGGGCTGGTGGGAGGCCAGGAGGCCTGGGTGGCCTTCATAGGCAGCCTGACTAGTCCTAGGGGTAAATCCCTGGACCAATGGTGGCCTTCACCCCCTACAACCTAAACTCTGTTAAGTAATATATTTATTAATAACAATAAGTTGTTATATTAGGCCAGGGGAGCAGGAGATTGGTGGCCTGACTTCCTTAGAGGCCTATAGGCCTGGCGGAGCAGCCTGGTGGAGCAGCTGCCAGATATTTATTAATAACTTTAAATTATATTAAGCCAGTGAAACAGCCCGAGATTCCTCTGTGTAAAATCCTGAATTCCTTTCTCTTTCTCAGGAAGTCCCACCTTCCTATACTCTTTCTGCTCAGCTAATTGGCCATCAGCAACTTTTGTTAACCAATCAGAAAACTCCTCAGAAGGAACGGTAACCAGAAATCAGCCTCTCAGGACCAATGTATTAGACCTTTCTCCAACATTCTTGTCATCACAGCACTGGGGAGACTGAGGCAGCAGGATTACTATGGATTTGAGTTAAGTCAGTGTTACAGAGTGAGACTCTATCTCCAGGAAATCAACAAACCAAAAGCAATAATGGGCAGGCCAGTAGTGGCACATGTCTTTAACCCCAGGAAAAGGCAGTTGGATCCCTCTGAGTTGGAGGCCAGCCTGGTCTATATAGTGAATTCCAGGAGAGACAGAGTTACACAGAGAAACCCTGTCTCAAACAAGGAAGCAAACAAACAAAAAATCAATGAGGGAGAGAATGCACACCCAGCCAACTCAAACTGTTTGTCCTCAGGTATTCATGCTGCTTCACATCATCTGACCCCTCTTCTGCTAGGGGACATGAGGGATACACAGGTACTGCAGGAATGGCCCTCAGCAGGCTGTCCTACCCCAGAAGATGGCCAGTCTACTTTACAGAAGGTTTTCCAGGACAGAGCTGGACATTACACTTGTCTAACTAGCCTTTTCATCACACAGTATAAAGGTGTAGGCTTACTCTGTTGCCCACCTGTGTCTTCTGTTGGATGGCATTCACACATAAGAGGAAAGGATAAGAAATTTCTGTTGGTTTCATTCACTTCGCCCAGGTGCCTCTTGGCATCTGGCCAATTTGTATTTGCATCTGGGAGGGGCAAAAGGCCCAGAGCTAGGATGCAATCCCTCATTTCCCCAGACATACATATTAATATGACTCCAGCCCCCCCAATGCTCAGGAGTCACTATGGAGCTGTATTTTTTCTTCCTAACAGATTGTTCTGATAGTCTAGGACTCTTGGAAGATGATCTATCCTTTCTCCCACCAAAGAGGTGGGTTAACCAGATATCCAAAACTAAGTGAACTCAGGTTTTTACCAGTCTGATAGGCAAAATTCACCGACCTGATTCCTGGAGCTGGTGTCCACTGTGCTTTGGTAAATTGGTCCCAGCGTTCCAGGAGGGCCAATCTCCTATGGATAAAATAGCCCACTGATATCAAGCGAGCAGCTGCTCCCAGTGCCCTGGGAAACCCAGCACTATGGAGACAAGAGAGGTGAAAACACTGTCTCATTTCCTATCCAGAACACCAGAAATATAGTAAAGAAGGACAAAGGGATTAGATGTCCAAGTTGAAAGCCAGAAGCAATTTATTGTGTATGTGTAGGAGACCCAGACATCAGTCTCAAAATAGAGCCCCAAGTTCAGTTAAAGAGACTTTATTTCCCTTTTGCCCTATTATCCCTCCACATAGCAATCTTGAATAGTATCTTTTTGATTAGCTGAATTAAGTTGGCTTGAATTAAGTTCTCCATGACCAGAGATTTTTCTCCAAGCATCAGAACTTACCACAAGCTACTTATAATGTGGAAGAATCAGGGTGGGGGAGAACTGGGTTTCACAAGAGATGTGGGACAAACCTTGAACCTCAAGGGAGCTGAGCAATCTGCTGCAGATCTTTTCTGTCTTTCAGGGTTCCCTACCAAATTTCCACACCATTTAGATTGAACTCTGGCTAGACACATGACTGCCACATTTGCCTTCATGTGGCCTGGACAGACCTCTGTCTGCTTTGTTCTACTTTCATGGACTCTTGATTGCTTTTGTTCTTTACAGACCAGATTTATATGCTAGTCCAAATAATTAAGATCTGCCATAACCTCTCCTGTCTCTCACTGGGCTCAGCAAAGTTACTAAAAATCCTACCCCAAGAAATCTGCTGAATCACTATCTTAACCATCCCATGAGCACAGTCCTCACACCCTCATGGCCGGCTCACCCATATCCCCTACATCCAGGGCCAGCTGCACTGTGCTGCCCAGTTGGGATGCAGCGCCTGCTCTCCTTAGTGGTACAGCATGTACGGGATAGGGACAGCTCCCTTGCTCTTGTGACCCCACTGGGTCCAGATCTCCTGTGGGAAACACTTTATTATGTCAGCACAGGTGAAGGTTTTCTTAGAGAAGGCCAATAACTCAGAAACTAATAGGTAGAGCTGATGAAAATACATAAAGTTAAGAAGCTTTGACCTATCAAAGCAAAAATCAATGAGCAACAGACAGACCACAAAACAAGAAACAGATCTATTGCACACCAGGAAAGAGGGTAATACCTTGGGTGTACAATGAATTAAAAAAATTAAACACTGGAAAACAAAATTACTCACTTATTGAGCTAATGAAAAACTCTCAAAACAAATAACAATGTTGAGTGAATAGTTGAAAAAAATGTAGCACATTCTTAATATTCAAGGAAATGCAAATCAAATCTGTCGAGTCTATCCTAGTCCAGTCAGAGTAGCTAAGAGAACAGAAATAGGCGCTATAATTATTGTAACTACCAGAGGACAGGGAGGACCACAATTAAACATTGTTTTCTAAACATGACATGGCCACTGAAAACATGAGCACACAGCAGTTGTGACAAAACATAAAATTAGGAGGGAGACTATCTGGGAAGAAGAGGGTGATAAGAAGTGCTTGGAGGTATGTGGGGAGCAGAGGAAGCCCTGAGAGAATGTGTGCTGTTGATGGACAGAGCCACGTTAAGAATCTCAAAATCTCAGACACATGGGAATTCCAAAGTCTTCCCTGGCTTGGCTTAGGGAAATGACAGGGACTTCCCCCCTGGTTTGACTATCAATGTTGACTTTTAGAAATAAGAGTGAGGAGTTACTTACAGACAGAGAAATAAATCAAAGGCAAGCCTACCCCAGCATAGCTCAGAAACTCACAGTACACTGCACAGCCTGTAGGCAGCTCACAAGGTTTGAGAATGTTCTTTCCAGATAGTTCAGTTGTTCTGACATTCTTCTAGGCAATTTGGCTGGTCTCTGTTTCTTCCAAGAAGTTCAGTTGGTCTTTGATTCCTCCAGCTGGTTAAGCCAGTCTATGTCTATTCTAGGCAGTTCCATTTTTCTGAAAGTGTCTCAGTAGTTCTTACAGTTTGTATATGCCTAAGGAGGGAGGAACTTAGTGAGTCCAATAAGTTTCAGGGAATGCTTGAAGCTCTTGTGTTGTTTCTTCTTGTGCATAATGAGCATCATTGTAGGATGGAATGTTTCAAATCCTCTTAAAACAGCCTGTTGTTTCACATCCCCTTTTAACATCCCAAGTCTCTTTTTTAAAGTTTATTCATTTTACATCCCTATCTTAGCTCTTTCCCTCCCCTCCTCTGGGTCACACCCTCTCACTCTCTTTTCCCATCCTCCCTACCCTTCTCAGAAAAGGGGAGCCCCCATACCCTCCCACTCCAGCACATCAAGTCACATCAGGACTGAGAGCACCCTTTTCTATTGAGGCCATGCACCAAAGCCCCATTAGGGGGAAGTGGTCAAAAAGCATCAGAGTCCATGTCAGAGACAGCCCCCACTCCAATTGCTAGGGGATGGACATGATGACCAAGCTGACCATTGGTTACACATGTGTATAGGGCCTAGGTCCAGTTCATGCATGCTCTTTGATTGTTATGTCAGTCTCTATTAGCCCCCATGGGCCTAAGTAAGTTGTCTCTGTTGATCTTCTTATGGGGTTCTTATCCCCTCTTGGTCTTTCAATTCTTCCCCCATTCTTCTACCAGACAGTCCACACTCCTCCTAATATTTGGAAGTGAGTCTCAGTCTCTGTTTGGTACCTCTGCAGCATAGTTCTCAGAGGACAGTTCCTGTTTGTAAGCATGTCAGAGTATTGCTAGTAGTGATAGGGATTGGCACTCTCCCCTGGGGTAGGTCTCAGGTTGGACATTCCCTCATTCTGGTATATTTTTATACCTGCACTTCTGGTACACAGGGTAACTTTTGAATCGAAGATTTTGTAGGTGGGTTGGTGATACCCTCCCTCCCGTAGAAGTCTTACCTAGCTAGAAGGAGGCCTTTTCAGTGTCCAGATCCCCCACTGCTAGCCATCTCAGATAGAGTCTCCCCATACCCTCCCAGGGGCCTACCCTGTTGTTGGTCTCCAGCTTGTCTCAGAGATGCCCCCCCCCTTCTCAGTTTCCTATCTTTCAGCCAAACTTCTCACTTCCCGCCCCCTCTCCCCATAACTGATCCCCCCTTTCCCTCTTCTCTCCCTCTCTTACTCAGTTCCCTTTCTTTATCCACTTCTACTGTCTGTTCTATTTCCCCTTCTGATTGGGATTCAAGTATCCTCCCTTGGGCCCTCTTAGTTGCTTAGCTTCTTTGGATCTGTTGATTGTAGTATGGTTTGTACTATATGGCTAGTATCCACTCATAAGTGAGTACATACCAAGTGTATTTTTCTGTGTCTGGGTTACCTCACTCAGGATGATCTTTTCTAGTTCCATCCATTTGCCTGCAAAATTAATGATTTCCTTGTTTTTAATAGCCGAGTAATATTCCATTGTGCAAATGTAGCACATTTTCTTTATCCATTCTTCGGTTGAGGGACATCTGGGTTGTTTCCAGTTTCTGGCTATTATGAACAAAGCTACTATGAACATAGTTGAAGAAATGTCTTTGTGGTATGGTATGGCATCTTTTGGGTATATGCCCAGGAATGGTATATATCTGGGTCTTGAGGAAGGACTATTCTCAATTTTGGGAGGTAGACTGATTTCCAAAGTTGTACAAGTTGGCATTCTCACCAGCAATGGAAGAGTGTTCCCTTTTCTCTACATCCTTTCCAGCATGTGCTGTCCCTTGAGTTTTTGATCTTAGCCATTCTGATGGGGGTGAGATGGAATCTCAGAGATGTTTTGAGTTGCATTTCCCTAATGACTAAAGATGTTGAGCATTTCTTTAAGTACTTCTCAGCCATTTGAGATTCTTCTGTTGAGAATTCTCACAGTTCTGTACACCATCTTTTAATTGGGTTATTTGGTTTGTTAGTGTTTACTTTACATATATAATATAATATAATTAATACAATATAATATAATAAATATAATATAATATATATGTTGGATATTAGCCCTCTATCAGATGTAGGGTTGTTGAAGATCTTTTCCCAATCTGTAGGCTGCTGTTTTGTTCCCTTGACAGTGTCCATTTCCTTACAGAAACTTTTTGATTTCATGAGGTTCCATTTATTGATTGTTGGTCTTAGAGCCTGAGCTATTGGTGGCCTTTTCAATAAGTTTTCTCCTGTGCTAATAAGTTCAAGGTTGTTCCCCGCTTCTCTTCTAATAGATTTAGTGTATATGGTGCAACAGAAGATTTTTATTTAAAATATTTTATTAAATTTATTTATTTAACAAAATTTAAAAAAATTATTTATATTTATTAACACTTAACAAACACCTAGAAAACATCTATATCCTATAACCTTATAACTAATACCTAAAACCTAATACCTATAAACATTTAATCTAAGAACACATTACCAATACTATTTTAAGTTTCTAAAAAGGGCTTTAATATTCTTAGTGTAGGTTTGTGGAGGATAACTTGATTTTAATAGTCTGGGTATGGCAGTCACTGTAGACAGTCCTTTCAAAGCTTAGCATCAATTGGGTCTAACTTTGCCAGTTCATATGGGCCAGTTTATTTCAACCACTAGATTGTGGCCGGTTTATGAGACCAGTTTATTTTAACTGCTAAACTTGAATTTGGTTTCCTACATCAGCTGAGACTCATTCCTATAGTCTCCTCAGTGTGTGGATGTTTCATGGCCTAGTTCCTCACTGTAGCCTCCAAACTCTGCCTGTGTTTTCTACCAGCCTTATTAGTCTGACTTGCAGTAAAGGGCCAATCTCTGACTAACTTGTGATGAAAAGTCTTTATCTTGGACTCCACCTCTCAGTTTGACCATTGTGACCCCAATGCTGACAAAATGCATATCTTGTACACTTCTCCAGCATCCATTGATTTCTCAATCCATGAGGGCAAGAGGAAGAGGAAGAAGAAGAGAGCGCTGTATGGAGCCCTGGTCTATATATCACATCATCTTGAGATCTGTGGTGGTCTCAGGGGCCCACAAGATCTCTTGCAATGTCCAGAGGTCCCGTGCCTTTTCCCAGCAACTGACATCATCTACGGCTTGTGTAGTTTCATAGCCATGCCTCTTTAACAAGGCATTTCATGTTTCTCACAGGACTATGTCTTCAATTGGGCTGTGTCCATCTCAGCCAAAGTTCAAGGGATGCCAAGCTCTCCTTATACGCTGCCAGATGTTAGGTTGAACTACATACTAATTTAAGTAAAGAGACCTAAGTTCTACCACAATATGATTCTATGTTGAGGTCTTTGATCCACATGGACTTGAGTTTTGTGCAGGGAGATAAATATGGATCTATTTGCATTCTTCTACATGCAAGACACCCACTTAGATAATTTGTTGAAGATGCTTTCTTTTTTCTGTTGTATGGTTTTGGTTTCTTTGTAAAAAATCAAGTGTCTGTAGGTGTGTGGGTTTATTTCTGAGTCTTCAATTCAATTACATTGATCAACCAATGTGTTTCTATGCCAGTACCATGCTGTTTTTATTATTATTACTCTGTAGTACAACTTGAAGTCAGGAATGGTGATGCTCCCAGAAGTTCTTTTATTGTGGAATATTGTAGAAAGAATTCATTAAATTATTTACTTAGCATTTATATTATATTTACTTGGTCAGTGGTGTTATCTTTAACCCGCCATTATAAATGAACACACAGGGACACCTGATGGATTTTTAACAAGCTTTGGCCTGAATTGAGCAATCTTGGCCCATCTAAGCTAGCTTTTAATTCTATTCCCCAAATATGACTCTGTAGGTACCTGGGAAATGGAGGCTTGTGAGAAATGCCTCATGACTGGGAAAATGAAAGTAACTTGTGGAAGATATCTAAGATGGTGCTGGCCCAAAGATGCTGGGAAGTTGAAGCCCGATCATGGGTATAGCTGATTGGGTGAGCAAGACTTCCGTGCTCATGACCAGTGCATGATCTCCATGTTACCAGGCTTGTGCTATGTGATGTAATAGGATGACCTTAAATGTGATTGGCCCATGTAGCCTCATATGGAAACACCCATTTGGTTCTGTATATAAGCTAGGGGATGAAATATTAAAAATGGGAAATACTTAGACATCACCCCTGTTGCATCTGTTTGTCTTAGGAATGAAGGCTGGAGAGTTGGGCAGGCAGTGTACGCACCTTTCCCTGAGACCCCCTTTTGTGGTGATCACCCTATAAGGGCCCTGCAGTATAACTGGCTCCTGAATGTGGGGCAGGAAGAGTTTCGTTTACATAAGGGACAGGAGAAGATGGTCCAGGGCCAATTGGTCAGCGAGGTGAGTGATCCCCGAAAGAATGGGGCAAGCAACTTAAAAAGCTAAAAAGCCTGCTCTTAAAATGCTGAAATATATGCTTAAAAGCAGAGGTTTGGAACTTTCCGAGATCCAAGCCACCGAGGTCTGGGAGGCAGTTCTGTGAACCGTGCCATTGGTAGACTCTATAAACTTGTTTTGTTGGGAGACATGGGACTGAATTGCATGCTTTGCGGCAAGGCAAGAGATTGAGCAGGATGATTTCCCCCTGGGATTTTCCCCAATACTACTGGCCTTAAGGCCTGTTTTCAACAGCAAAAGGATGAGGGAGACTCCTTGATTTCCCAACCAGCTTTAGAGACAGAGTGGGACCAATTTACTCCCCAGAGGCCAAGGGAAGAAGGGAAACCAAAAACTCCACCTCTTGGCTAGCAAATTACCCTGGAGAGAATGAGGGAGAGGAACAAAAGGGAACAGGCCCTCCCCCCCCCAAGGCTATACCTTAAGCTACAGCTGTCAGTCCTGCTCTGCCATTTAATGAGACTCCAACCCCTTGTGGGGGAAATTATCCACCCCCAAGGGGCCTCTGAGGTTTGACCCTCAGGCATTTCCAGTTAACCCCGACTCAGGAGGGACTAGGCCTGCCATTTGGTATCCATGGAAGGCAGGCAATTTAAAGGAATTTAAGAAGGCAATAGCAGAGGATGGGTCTAATTCTCCTTGGGCAGAGACTGTCCTGCAGGGGTTGGCTCATCAGCCATGCACCCCACTTTTAAACTAGAGATGGGGCAACCTCCAGCCCCGTTAGCCCAAGGAGGAAAATCAGAAGCCTAAGGGCCAATTAAATTATCTAAAGGGCCAACCCTGCTTGCAACTCCACACAGAGGGCCCCTAAGAATGCCCATGAGGCATCCAGGGTGAATTGGATGGTACCCTTTGTCCTGGGGATAAGGCCCAAAATGGACATTACCATTGCAGGAAAGATGTTCTTTTGCCTGATAGATACTGGTGCTGACCAGACTGTGTTAAGAAAAGAGGAAGTTCCTCACAGCTGGGAACTTGTTCCAGGCCTTCAATATTAGGAGTCTGAGGGAACACCCAGTCAGAGGAAAGCCAGGACTGGCTTCTATGGAAGGATGTGGATGGATCCACAGGGGATGTTAGACTTTCGGTTGTTTCAGGGCTCAACACAAACCTGTTAGGTCAGGATATCTTGGGCCAGGCAGATGCCTGCATTACCACGGATCATAAAACCTTTTATGATGACATTTTGGATGAGAAGGAATCACAGCAGCTGCTGAGGGAGCAACAGGTTATTTGGGAGAGGCTTCCCCCAATCCTAAAGGCCACTGCCCCCCCCCCCCCCCCCGCCCCGTACCTCTTATTAAATGGAATCCCGGACTCCCAACCTGGGTGGAGCAGTTGCCCCTCCCTTTGGCTAAGTTAAGGGCATTAAAAGAGCTTGAGGCCAAACTGTTATGGTTGGGACATAGTCAACCATCCCTTAGTCCATGGAGTACTCCTGTGTTTGTAATTAGGAAGAGGTCTGGTAAATGGAGAATGCTACAGGATCTTAGAAAGATTAATGATTGGCTGGTCATACAAGGTACACCCCTGTGGGGGCTCCCTTGGATACCTGTCATTCCAAAAGGCCTTCTGTGGTAGGTTTAGTGTTAGCATATATATAGCATAAGGAACTTGGAATAAGGCTGGACTTTTAAGATAAAAGACTTTATCCAAATGACATGTCCTTGGGAACTTACCAAGGACCAGGACCTCTTTGATCTTGTGGCTGGAGGCAGGACATGCCCCTGAGGTGCCCGCCCTCTGAAGGTCTGTTGTCATTTCACAGCTCTCTGGGAAAAGCATCTGAATGACATGCCCTGAGGCACCTGCCCACATCTACTGATCACCTGTGAATTCACGCCCCTCTGCAAAAAGCTTTTTTGAAAAAGACTGAGCCCCTGGAACTAACTTTAAAAGTGCACAAAAGCTTCTGATGACAGGTGAAGATATATAAGGCAGGATCCACTTGAGTGCTGGGCAGGCTCTCTCTCCTGTTCCTGATTCATTCACGGTTTCCTCGACCAGCGAAAGAACATGCATCACAATCTCACCTGAAAGTTTCACCCTCTGATGTTAATCCGTTTTGGGTCTGGAGCAGAGACAGATTCTCTCTCAGATTCGGGAGTGCTCAGACACGGAGCCTTTGCAGGGCATAAGCATCTGAATCAGTGAGCCGCCTGGGAAACTTTCATGTGTTAATTGGCCTTAAGACCAGAAGGGGATGAACGAAATTCAAAGACTTTAAGAGACTTTAGAACTGAAAAATTGTATGAAGACTAGCCATCCATCAGGACCCACGCTCAGAGAAAAATATCCTTTTAAGAAAACTTAGGTTAATGTTAAGTGTTTGTATTTATAGATACTAAGAAGTTTTAGGTGTTAGGTTTCAGAGTTAGGGTTTGGGTTTAGGATTTAGGAATTTATAATTATAGACAATTGTTAGGTAATTGTTAAGTATTGATAAATATGTATGTGATAAATTAAATTTATGTTACAGCCTTCATTTCCTGGTTATTGATATTAACTGCTTCTTCTCCATTCCCCTACAACCTCAGGACTGTGAGAAATTTGCCTTCTCTGTGCCTTCCCTCAATTTTGGGGGGCCCTATGAGTGGTATGAATGGAGTGTGCTTCTCCAGGGCATGGGCAATAGCCCAGCCTTTTGCAAAAATTATGTTCAGGTCCTCCTTAAACTTGTTCAAGAACTAAAATATATTAGATTGTATGTTTATATGGATGATATCCTCCTTGGTTCCCCTTCCCCGGAAACACTGGGGAGGGTATACAAAGTTTTACAAAGATGTTTGCCTGAGGGAGGCTTACATATTTTCTCGGATAAGGTTCAGACTCTCCCCAGTTTCAAATATTGGGGTCACAGTTGTCCCTGGAGGGTGTGAGTCCTCTAAAGCCCCAGCTCCATATTTAAGACTCTTACATCTTAACAGACCTCCAGAAGGTTCTGGGAGAGATCAATTGGCTCTGAGCCTGGATACCTGTGTCCACAGGACAGTTGTTACCCCTCTTTGAGCTCCTAAAGGATAGACAAACCACAGACATCATAACTTTGGGGCCTGCCCAAAGGCTGCCTTTCAAGTTGTTCAAAAGGCTCTTGACAAAGCTGAACTAGCTCAATATGAGCCTCATGAAGACCTTCAGCAATGAATTCTGCCCATGTTGCTCTGCTTATGTCCCTGGTTGTTCAGAGGGCTCAACCATTACAATGGGTTCATGCTGCTTTGGGAGGTACGCCCAGGGTCTATGACTCATTGGACCAGGTGGCTGATTTAATTATAAAGGCTAGGGATATCATACAGTGCCATTATGGGTGCAACCCAGACAAGATTTTAGTTTCTTATTGATTGGCAGACTTTGAGTAGGGTTGAAGAAATAATGACAGGCTGACCCTATCTCTTGAAGGATTCCTTGGAAAGCTAGACTACCTACCATTGTGGGTCATATAAATGGGTTACTTCCTTTAAAAACCTGGATTGGAGGACTCCTCAATTATTCAAATTTAAGCCAGTTATGGGGGCCCTCAACATATTTACAGATGGGGTTAAAGAAGGGGCAGCTGTGGTCATATTTCAGGATGGTGACTCAAAGATATATACACACCCCTGCGAGGGCTCAGCTCAGTTTAAAGAACTGTTTGCAGTCATCCTAGCTTTGTCCAAGTTCCCTCAATCTATGAACTTGTTCTCTGACAGCCAATATGTGGTAAATTTGCTTCCCTGGCTGCCTCAATCCTATATAAAATTGGATAGTAATCCCATCACCCCTTTAATGATTCAAGCACGAACATTACTGCTTGACAGGATAAATGTTGTATATGTACACCATCTCAGAGGCCATCAAGGGCCACCTGGCCTCATGTCCTTAGGAAACTGCCTTGGTGATGAGAAAGCTTCGTCTAGGGTCCAGGCTGCTACTCTACCGGTGGCACATAGTCTTCATTATTTAACCCACCTTACTTGGAGAGGGCTTCGCAAAAGATTTCCCCAGATCCCGATTGGAGATTTAAAAAAGATTGTTCATACTTGTAAATCCTGCCTACCTTTTCTACAAGTCCCTCCTTTACAACTGATGGGAGTAAATCCTCTTGGCTTAAAACCTAATACACTATGACAAACTGATGTGACACACTATGCTACCTTTGAAAAACTTAAATACATATTTGTCTCTATTGATACTTTCTCTCACGCCTGCTGGGCCACTGCCCATATGGGCAAAAAGGCTAAACATGCACAAAGTCATTTTTTTAAACAATGTTTTGCCACATTAGGCCTACCTCATCAGGTAAAAACAGATAATGGACCATGCTTTGTTAGCAGGGCCCTTCAAGACTTCTTTCACCAGTGGCAGATTAAACATACTACAGGAATTCCCCATAACCCTAGGGGACAGGCAATCGTTGAGAGACATCACCAAAACTTAAAAACCCAACTACAAAAACAGAAAGGGGGAATGAGCCCTCATCAACAGTGTGGGCTGGCACTGTTTACTTTAAATATTCTAAATTTTTCAAAAAAAATGAGACTTTTTCATGTTTTCAAAAACATTGGTCCACTTAAGATCATAAAATAGACATATGGGTAAAATGGAAAGATCCTGCCACAGGATTGTGGAGGGGACCTGACCCGCTTATGACCATGGGACGAGGATTTGGATGTGTGCTCCCAATAAGAGAATGAAGCCCTATATGGTACCTGCTAGGAACCTTACATTTCTCCCACAGGGTGGAAGATCCCTTGCATTTGATGATGCTAACACATCAGCTGAAACAAATGACCAATAAGGAGAGAAATGCTCTCTGGTGGCTTCAAAACCACATGGCCAGATTAGGCCAAAGTTCCCACAAGAGGAGAAAAAGAGGAAAGAGGAGGAAAAAGGCCAATAAACACCTATTACAAAAAGCTCCAGGACTAAAAAAGATCCTGAGAGGCTATTTTTTCATCTTGTCTTCCAGATGGTGGTGTGCGTGGCTTAGTTGTTGATTGGAGAGTTGAAGATCCCACAGGTGAGAATGGAAGGAAGTAGAGGCAGGAGGATCGCAGTTCGAGGCCAGCTATTCCTGTTGGACAAACATCCCCAACTCTGCCTCTGCTGCTACCATAGCTGTTATGACCCTGACATGAACCACCATTATGGCTCAAACCTCCAGATGGTCGTCCATGATGTCTCTGGGATACAACAACAGCAGCAACTTTCCCTGGCCAATCATCTTACTTAACTCGCCTTGTTAATCCTCAAAATAGAGTAAATTCTACTGCTATGATTGCTAATTTGTCTACATATATGAAGGGGTCTTGAAATGATAAGTGGTTACAAATGTCAAGATTGCTACTTAATGATGTTATAAAATTTAATGATGGTATGGTCCTGATTATCCCTACTACCACCTTCTTTCAAGATATCTAGAGTGAATTGGCTTCATGGTTTTAATTGACTAATCTGACATTGATGGGGTTAATTCTTATTTATGCTTTAATGATTTGGGGGCTATATTGGTACTGGAGGTACCGCCAACAAAATGTACAACTAAGTCACAAGCTGGTAATGCTTGCTCACGTGATTAAGGAGGTTTTCCTTAATGGGGTCCCTCACAACCCTTGGATTAACATGGTCCTTAACAAGTCTATGTGAGACTTTTGAGGGGTAATGAGAACTCATAAAGGATGATGAGCACAGCACAGGTCCATCCCTGTTCTCTTGCTTCAAAGTTAATGAGCAATGGGCAAGTGGTTGGTCTCTCACTCCGAGAGTCTCTCCCCTTGAGAGTTTCTCCCCCTCCCTATTGTCTAAACAAATAAAACAGGGGAGATGTGGGCACCCAGGAAATGGAGGCTTATGAGAAATGCCTCATGACTGGGAAAATGAAAGTAACTTGTGGGAGATATCTAAGATGGTGCTGGCCAGAAGATGCCAGGGAGGAGTTGAAGCCTGATCTGGGTATAGCTGCCTGGGTGAGCAAGACTTCTGTGCTCATGACCAGTGCAATGATTACCATGCTACCATACTTGTGCTATGTGATGTAATAGAATGACCTTAAATGTGATTGGCTCATGTAGCCTCATGTGGAAACACCCATTTGGTTCTGTATATAAGCTAGGGGACGAAACATTAAAAACAAGAAATGCTTAGACATCACCCCTGTTGCATCTGTTTGTCTTAGGGATGAAGGCTGGAGAGTTGGGCGGGCAGTGTACTCACCTTTCCCTGAGACCCCCTTATGTGGTGATCACCCTATAAGGGCCCTGCAGCATGACCCCATATATACATACATCCCCTGGGCTGTTATTCCCCACACTATGCCAATGTTCCAGGCCACTTGGAATGATGTTCTTTTCTCTAACCCATGGGGTGTGTCCTCCTTTCTGCTCCTTGTTTTGCTGCTTATCTTGGAAGCTCCTTCTGCCCTCAACTTCTCTGCCTTCGATGTCCAAGTGCCTTAGTCCTGCCTACCTCTGTCTTTGTCCAATCTTAGGTCTCAGCATTTATTTAACCAATCAGAGACAAGCAAGATAACACAGCACTACTTGAAATACAGCAAGCGAGCTTCTGGGAACAGGTTAATTAATATTTAGAATGCATAACATCACTCCATCAATTCCCTCCTTTTGTCCAAAAAAAAGTAAGTTTTTAAAAAAAACTCATAGTAAAAACAGTAAGAACAAATATGAAACAACCAAGAAAACCATATAAAAAGTTAAATACATAATGTTTAGCCTATTTGAATCAGGCAATTTGGTAGAAGAAAAAATCATCTATCTTGGTGTGTCTAAATTTCTGAACCTAAATATTTTCAATCCTTTCCTATATTTATAAAACCAAAGATTTTATTTAGACTTGAAAATGTCCTCTTAAATCCTAAACAACACAAGTTCAATTGAAATTTTATATATATTATGTCTTCAAGCCCATCAAAGACATAAGAAGGAATAAAGTTATTATATGAGTGAGTAGGAAGTATAGGAAAGCAGCTTCCAAAAAGAAAAAAAAATGACAGCTTGTTGTTGCCTAGACTGTCCCAAATATCTTTCAATACTATTGGAGAATCATCTTCAGCCTTTTGGCCAAGCATATCTCACAGACTAAATTGTGCAGCAGGAAATAAGAAGGATTTGCCCACTCTGTCTCTGCAAAATAAGGCCATGACTTACCTGCATTTAAGCTCTAGTCAATCTTTGGACTGTATATAGTCTGTTGAGAGAGCAAGGGCATTTTTGCCCAATAGGAATTATCTCCTGATGGAGAGTTTTGATGCTCATTGTCTCCTTCCAAGTCAAATGGGAGCTGTCAGGAGCTGATTGCCAAACAACCCTTAAAATAATAAAAACATCTTTAAATGCTATTTCTGTATGCCTCTGAGCATTTTGAAGACATCTATCTATATCTATTTATCATCTATCTATCTATCTATCTATCTATCTATCTATCTATCTATCTATCTATCATCTATCTATCTATGTTCAAACAAGCAAACTGTATATTTTTAACTATTTAATATCTGTTTAACCTAGGAAGCATATATTTGAGATAAATTAAGACTACTATTTGACATGACCAGGAGCTTGGCTGGTCAGTCATCAACTTGTATTACCCAGACTCCTAAATAGTTTGCAATGGCAACCCATAAAAGGATTGGAAGTAAATCTGTACTTTTAAATGAGTTGTATAGGCACAATACCTTACATAAAAGTTGAAATATACATAATATGTGTCAAAATATAAATCAAAATTAACGAATCAAACGAATCAAAATTAACCTTATTTTTATATCAATATATAAAATTCTATACCAATGTATCAAAAGATAACCTTATTTTGAGAATAACAATAGCTTTAAGTTTCAGAGTAGATTCAATAATCTACCCTCATATTTTATCATTTCTATATTATATGCCCATATTCCCCCTCTTCTTTCTTTTCAAGTCTTCTCCCCCTATATAAGAGAGAAAGAAGAATAGAGAAAAGAAAAAGAAAGAGCAGTCCCTGAGATATTCAGAATACATAACATCATCCCATATGAATTTAAGGATTATTCTTTCAAGATCAATGATGTGTTTTGTTGGTGTTTTGATGGTTATTGCATTGAATCTGTAGATTGCTTTTGGTAAGATGACCATTTTTATTATGTTAATCCTACTGATCCATGAGCATGGAGATCTTTTCATCTTGTGATATCTTCTTTGATTTCTTTCTTCAGAGACTTGAAGTTTTTGTTGTACAGGTCTTTCACTTGCTTGATTAGAGTTACACCAAAATATTTTATATTGTTTATGGCTATTATGAAAGGTGTTGTTTCTCTAATTTCTTTCTCAGTCTATTATTTGTGTAAACAAGGGCTACTGATTTTTTTGTGTTAACTTTGTATGCAGTCACTTTGCTAAAGGTATTTATCAGCTATAGGAGTTCTCTGATTGAATTTGGGGGGTCGCTTTTGTATACTATAATATCATCTGCAAATAAGGATACTTTGACTCCTTTCTTTCCAATTTGTATTCCCTTGATCTCCTTTAGTTGTCTAATTGCTCTAGCTAGAACTTCAAGTATGATGTTGAGTTGATACAGAGAGAGAGAGGGCAGCCTTGTCTCTTGTCTGTGATTTTAGTGAAATTGCTTTAAGTTTTTCTCCATTTAATTTGATGTTGGCTATTGGTGTGATGTATATTGCCTTTATTATGTTTAGTTATGGGCCTTGTATCCTTGACCTCTCCAAGACTTTTACATGAAGGGATTTTGTCAAAGGCTTTTTTAACCATCTAGTGCCATGATCATATTAATTTTTCTTTCAGTTTGTTTATATGATGGAATAGATTGATGGATTTTCATATGTTAAACTATCCCTGCATCCCTGGGAAGAAACCTATTTGATAGTGGTGGATGATGCTTTTTTGTAAATTTATTTATTATGTATACAGTATTTGCTCTACATATATGCCTGGGCACCAGATCTCAATGTAGATGGTTGTGAGCCACCATGTGGTTGCTGGGAATTGAACTCAGGAACTTTGGAAGAACAGCCAGTGCTCTTAACCTCTAAGCCATCTCTCCAGCCCGGATGATGTTTTTGATATATTTGGTTTGTCAGTACTTTATTGAGTATTTTTTCATCAATGTTCATGAGGGAAATTGGCCTGACAATGTCAAGTCTTTGTGTGGTTTAACTATCAGTGTGACTGTGGCCTCATAGAATGAGTTTAGCAATGTTCCTTCTGTTTCTGTTTTGTGGAATAGTTTGAGGATTAGTTCTTCTCTGAAAGTCTGGTAGAATTCTGTGGTAAAACCATCTGGCCCTGGGTTTTTTTTTTTTTGCTAGGAGACTTTTAATGACTGCTTCTATTTTCTTAAGGATTATAGGACAGTTTAAATTGTTCACCTCATCTTGATTTAACTTTGGTAAGTGAAATCTATAAAAAAAAACATTCATTTCATTTAGGTTTTCCAATTTTGTGGAATACAAACTTTTTTTTTTAAAGATTTATTTTATTTTATGCATATGTGTGCTCTATCTGCATGTACACCTGCATTCCAGAAGAGGGCACCAGATCACATTGTGGATGGTTGTGAGCCACCATGTGGTTGCTGGGAATTGAACTCAGGACCTTTGGAAGAGCACTAGGCAGTGCTCTTAACCGCTGAGCCATCTCTCCAGCCCCGGAATACAAACTTTTGAAATAAGACCTAATGATTCTTCGGATCTCCTCGGTGTCTGTTGTTATGTTCCCCTTTTCATTTCTGATTTTGCTAATTTGGATAGTGTCTCTGCCTTTTAGTTAGTTTGGCTAAAGGTTTGCCTATCTTGTTGATTTTCTCATAGAATCACCTCTTGGTTTCATTGAATCTGCATATTGTTTTCTTTATTTCTAAGTTATTGGTTTCAGTCCTGAGTTTGATTATTTCCTGCTGTCTACTCCTTTTAGGTGTGCTTGCTTCTTTTTGTTTTAGAGCTTTTAGGTGTGCTGTTAAGTTGCTAGTATGAGAATTCTCCAATTTCTTTATGAAAGTGCTTAGTGGTATGAGCTTTCCTCTTAGCACTGCTTTCATTGTGTCCTATGAGTTTGGGTATGTTATGTCTTCATTTTCATTGAATTCTAAGAAGTATTTAATTTCTTCTCTGAACCAGAGGTCATTGTGTAGAGAGTTGTTCAGTTTCCATGAGTTTGTATGCTTTCTGTTGTTTCTGTTATTGTTAAAGTCCAGCTTTAATCCATGGTGTTCTGATAAAATACAAGGGGTTATTTCAATTTTCTTGTATCTGTTGAGGCTTGCTTTGTGACCAAATATATGGTCAGCTTTGGAGAAGGTTCTGTGAAGTGCTGAAAGGAAGGTATATTCTTTTGTGTTTGGATGAAATGTTCTGTAGATATCTGTTAGGTCCATTTGATTCATAATGTCTGTTAGTTTCATTATTTCACTGTTTAGTTTCTGCCTCATTGATATGTCAATTGGTGAGAGAGATGCGTTGAAGACTCCCATTATTAATGTGTAGGGTTTGATGTGGGTTGGAGATTTAGTAATGTTTCTTTTATGAATGAGGGAGCCCTTGCACTTGGGGAATAGATGTTCAGAACTAAGATGTCATCTTGGTGGATTTTTTTCCTTTGATGAGTATGAAGTGTCTTTCCTCACCTCTTCTGATTGATTTTGGTTGAAAATTTATTTTATTAGGTACTACAAGATATTCCTGCGTGTTTCTTGGGTCCTATTGCTTGGAAAATCTTTTTCCAGCCTTTTACTCTGGGATAATGTCTATCTTTGTTACTGAGGCATGTTTCCTTTCCTCCCCCTCCCCCCCCTTTTCTTGTTTTTTGAGACTAGGTTTCTCTGTGTAATAGCTCTGGTTGTTCTGAACTCACTTTGTAGAGCAGGCTAGCCTTGAACTCACAAAGATCCCCCTGCCTCTGCCTTCTGAGTGCTGGAATTAAAGGCATGCGCCACCACGCCCAACTGGAGATGTGTTTCTTGTATGCAGATCTAGTATCCTCTGTAGGTCTGGATTTGTGGAAAGATATTGATCAAATTTGGTTTATCATTGGATATCTTGTTTTCTCCATCTATGCTGATTAAAAGTTTTGCTAGGTGTAGTAGTCTGGGCTGACATATGTGGTCTGTTAGGGTCTGCAAGATATCTGTCTAGGCCCTTCTGGCTTTTAGAGTCTCTGTTGAGAAGTCAGGTGTAATTTTGATAGGTCTGCCTGTGGTGGAAGTTTGGAAGCATGGTTGCTTCAAATGAATGTGTTTTTTGTTTTGGTCTCAAGTGTGGGATCTGGGGGTGCTTTGTACACCACTGAAAAACAGACTCGTAGAAGTGTACAAAATATTCTGAAGAAAAAATGTGTGATGTTTTGCCAGCCAGAAAACTGTCACATGTAGGGAACATATTTACATCCCTTGATGGACAGACTCTCGGGAGAGCTCATGATCTTGGTCAACAGGAAGCACCTTGTGTGAGGGCGTGAAGTTGGCCAATTGGAAGGCATCCTTGTGCAGGTATAAAGAGGAGGCACTGGAAATGCAAAAGGGCTTTTTTACCTGACCTCATTTCTGCTCATCACTGAGTCTAAAGACTCCAGACAATGAACGCTTCAGTACTTGCTTCTTCTGAGACTTATTGCTTCCTTTGCTGCTGAAGATTGAAGCCCAGGTTGGGCTGAAGTGATCACAGCCCCAAACAGGGGTGTGGCAACTGTTGTCATCACTGCTACCAATACCAGAGCTGGAAAAGCTGTTGCTTCTTCAGCTGTCTTTGCTGGTGTTTGCTGTGTTCCTTTTGCTGACTGCATCTGTTCCTGTGTATGCTGATTTGGGGGGACAGCTGACTAGTTGTGCCAAGGACCTATGCTTGAGAATTTCTTCAACTTCTGTATATAATAGCATCTTTTCTTCCACACCTTGGATTGGTGGATTGGAAGGTGTTTATATCTAAGAGTACACCTTCATCTGCTTTTATATGTTACTTGATCTTTTCCCTTGCAGCTTTTAATATTCTTTCTTTGTTCTGTACATTTATTGTTTTTATTATTATGTGGCTGGCACATTTCCTTTTTTGGTTCAATCTATTTGGTGTTCTGTAAGCTTCTTGTATGTTTATAGGCATCTTTTTCTTTAGCTTGGGGAAATTTTCTTCTATGATTTTGTTGAAAATATTTTCTGGGCCTTGGTGCTGGGAATCTTCTCCTTCATCTAGTCCTATTATTTTAAGGCTTAGTCTTTTCATAGTGTCCCAGGTTTCTTGAATGTTTTGTGTCACGAACTTTTTAGATTTAGCACTTTCTTTGGTCAATGTATCCATTTCTTCAATCATGTCTTCTATAGCTGAGATTCTCTCTTCCATCTCTTGTATTATGCTGGTGAAACTCATGTCTGTAGTTTCTGTTCTCTTTCCTAGGTTCTGCAACTCCATGATTCCCTCAGTTTGTGTTTTCTTTTTTTTAACTCCATTTCCATCCTCAGATCCTGGACATTTTTATCGACTTCCTTCACTTGTTTACCTGTATTTTTATTTCTTTAAGAGATTTATTTATTCATATCCTCTCTAAGGGCATCTACCATCATTATAAGGTTGGATGTAAGGTCATCTTCTTTTACTTTGTCTGAGCAAGGGAGTTTCCATCAATAAGGACAGGAATAGGAACCTGGGCCTGGGAAGATAAACTTGTTTGACCCTGCCAGCAAGATGGAGAAGTTGTCCTTGAGACAGGTGGACTCAGACAACTTTTTCCTTATAACAGAAGTTGTTCAGCTATTGGGAAGTCCCCAGTTCCCTTAGGGTCTGGGACCTTGATCTTAGTTTCTCCCTATGATTAAATGAAGTCTGAAAATGAAATGGTAGTACTTAGAATAAGTTTCTTTTGCTTGTTACTAACACACATGTTGAGAATAAGTGACTTCAAGTGACAAACCATAGATAAGACATTTATGTCCCTGACCCTGACTCAGAGACTATCTCAAACTAGGGAGCAGAAAGAAGAGCTGGGGGACTGGGAAGAATGCTGACAAGAGGATTGGGACTCTGCAAAATGGAGACAAAATATAATATAACAATAGACATAATTATTCTATACAGGTAGCAACTACACACAATTTCTCTCTAATCTGAAACATGACATGGATGTCCTGTTCCACTCTTACTCAATATGGTGTTCAAATACGTACATAGGACAAAAAGAAAGAATATAAAAGTGACAAAATTTGAAAGGAGGAAATATTTACATATCTCATGATTCTTTACTTAACAGACTCCATTGCATCGGCCAGAAAAGTTTTGTATGTGATACATTATTCAGTAAATTTGCAGAATACAAAATAGTCCTACAAAAATCCAGTTCTTTTTATATGCATAACTGTTGGATGTACTAAGAAAGAAATTAGAAAAAAACATCTCATTCCTAAATGTTCTGATAAAAAACAACAAAATACCTAGGATCAAAACTCTCTACAAGAAAAAAATTAATACATTGAAAAAAAAAAGAGATTGAAGAAGACACTAGATGAGGGAAAGATCTACATGCTGTTGCATTGGCAGAATTAATACTGCAAACACTGACTATCCCTCACAACGTAATTGTAGAGAGCTGCGATGTGCCGCGCACTAAAGATGGCGCCGGTTTCCGCCTTCCACCAGCCCGATGGTGAGCGCTCTCGGTGGTAAACAAGTCCATATTTGGCTAAGACCGCTGATCTGGCTTGCTTCTGCATACGTAGGCCTCTAAGATAGCATCACGTGGCTTTACTTGATTGGCTGTTCATATAGTATTTAGCATGTGGGTTGGGTCTACCTGGGCATTCGGAAGACTGTTTTCAAGGGACCTGAATAAACTGCTTGAGAAGAGCTTTTGCAAGTTGCGTCATTCTTGCTGGTCGAGAGGGACGCGAAAAGTGGTGGCCTGTACGGGGAACCAGAAAAGACTCAGAACTCCTGCAGTCAGGAGCAGTGCACTGGTAAGCTCCCGGGGTAAATTGGAACAATAAAGTTTCGCGGAGATTGGGAACAAAAGGTAAAGTTTCGCGGAGATTGCGAACAAAAGGTAAAGTTTCGCAGGGAAACTGTGAACCGAAAGTAAATTTTTAATCATGGGATCGTCTCAGTCACATCCAATTTTTCTGGCTCTTCAGGAGCTACTTTTAGCTAGGAATTTGAAACTTAAGAAGTCAACCCTAGAGAGATTTTTGAATGAATGCGACTCCGTGGCTCCGTGGTTTGCGGTGTCCGGGAATCTTATGGTGTTCTGCTGGGACAAATTAGGCAGGGACTTGGATTTTGTTTGGGAGCAAGGTACTCTGAAGCATGGAGTAAGACCGATTTAGAAGATGGTGAGGAGTTGTTTAGAAGATCAGAGATGCTGTAACGCAATCAAGGAGGGAGAATCAGCCTTGGAACTGCTGCAAGGGGAAAGATCTGAGCAGGCAGACAGTGAAAAGGGAAGCAAAAAGAAGGTCCCTCTCTATCCCGATCTTAGAGATTTTAGACATTTTGAGGATTCAGAGGGCACGGATTCTGAAGGGGAGCTACACGCTCTAATAGAACAGTTGGAGAGGACCACTATTAGAAAAAGGGAAAAGAAAAAGGTAAAAGAGAAAGACACGTTGGCGGCAGTCGGTGTAAGTGAAGCCTTGCTGTGGCGCTTTCAATTCCCTCTCCATACCCAGAACCCATTCAGACAGATCAGCCTGTTCAGTCCCTGAAAGTAGGGAGATCTGTCTGCCCGGGGATGTGGACACAAGTAAGAACAGAATTACAGTTTGCCTATCTGGTATATCAAGACCCACAAGGGAACAGGTACGAGGAACCGCTTGATTTTAAAGTAGTTAAATCCCTTGCAGAGTCGGTTCGTACCTATGGTATTACTGCTTCTTTTACATTGGCTCAAGTGGAAGCATTAAGCAGACATTGTATGACCCCGAGTGACTGGAGTGGCCTGGCCCGCGCCTGCTTAAGTCCAGGGCAATACTTAGACTGGAAAGCTTTCTTGATTGAGTATGCCACTGAGCAAGCAGCCATTAATCAGAGAAATGGAAATCCAGCTTGGGATAGAGATATGCTGCTTGGGCAGGGGAGATTTGCCAACCAGCAGACAGGATATCCCAATCAGGTTTATGAACAAATAAATCAGACAGCTATCAAGGCTTGGTAATCCCTTCCTAACAAAGGGGAGGTAAGTGGGAACTTAACTAAGATTCTACAGGGCCCCATGGAGCCCTTTTCAGACTTTGTGGCACGATTGGTGGAAGCGGCAGGGAAGAGTTTTGGTGACCCGGATGCTGCCATGCCACTAATAAAACAGTTGGTCTATGAGCAATGCACCAAAGAGTGTAGAGCCGCTATCACCCCTTACAAGAGTAAAGGCCTAGAAGCCTGGATAAAAGTGTGTAGAGAACTTGGAGGGCCATTAACTAATGCTGGTCTTGCTGCCGCAGTAGTACAGTTGACCAGAAAAGGTGGAGGAAGTCCAGGAGTTTGTTTTAAGTGTGGCAAGATGGGACACTTTAAAAGACAATGCCCCTAGTGAAGGAGTACAGGAAGTACAGGAAGTGCACAACGCCCCAGGCAGCCGGGGTTATGCCCAAAATGTAAAAAAGGGAACCATTGGGCTAATGAATGCCGTTCAGTGACAGACATCCATGGCCAGCCTTTGACTCAAGGTTATGGTGGCGCTCGTCCAAAAAACGGACAGCGGGGCCAACGAACCCAGGGCCCACAAATATATGGGGCAGTAGAGAATCAGGACAAAGAACAGAATCAAGAGAGATGGCCAACCCTCTGCCATCCGAGAGACCGCGGAGAGCCACTGCAGGCTCAGCAGGATTGGACCTCTGCTCCACCACCAGACTCGTATTAATGCCCCAAATGGGGGTCCAGTTAATTGAAACAGATTTTAAAGGACCCCTTGAACCTGGTACAGTTAGTTTGCTGTTAGGGAGGTCATCATCAGCCTTGAGAGGACTTATTGTCCATCCTGGGGTTATAGATCCAGATTATACAGGAGTGGTTAAGATCATGGTAGCCTCCCCCCGTGGTATAACAGCTATCTCTCCTGGAGATAGAATTGCTCAGTTGATCATGTGGCCGAGCTTACATGATCGCTATGCGGCCAAAGAGTTGGTGGATGAACAGATGTCTTTAAAGCATATAAAACCATCTGTATCTCCCTGGAATACACCTATCTTTGTCATTAAAAAGAAATCTGGAAAATGGAGATTGTTGCATGACCTGCGTGCCATAAATCAACAAATGCAGATCATAGGCCCAGTGCAACACGGCTTGCCGCTTTTATCATCTTTGCCAGCCTCATGGCCAATTATAGTTATAGATATAAGAGATTGTTTTTTCTCCATCCCTTTGTGTGCCAAAGATAGTGAGAGATTTGCATTTACTGTTCCATCCTGAAACCATGAGGAACCTAATCAGCGGTTTGAATGGATAGTATTACCTCAGGGCATGGCAAACAGCCCCACTATGTGCCAACTGTGTGTGGGGGAAGCCATTGCTCCCTTGAGAAAGAATTTTCCAGATTTGAGATGTGTTCATTATATGGATGATATCTTACTGGCAGCTAAGAGTGAACAAATGTTAGATTGTGCCTAAGAAGAATTAGTTCAATTATTAAAAAAGAAAAGGTTGTTTATTGCTCCTGATAAGGTTCAAAAGAAAAATGTGGTTGATTTTTTAGGAGAGAAGGTTGGACCTGAAAAGATAATACCTCAAAATATTGAGATAAGAAAAGATAATTTAAAGACTCTAAATGATTTTCAAAGGTTGTTAGGAGATATATTTGGGTAAGAGGCTATTTAAAGCTACCAAAGTATTAAATAAGACCCCTATATGATATTTTGAAAGGTGATTCAGCACTTAATTCTCCTAGGCAATTAAGAGGAGAAGCAAGAAAAGCTTTATGTAAAGTGGAAGAAAGGTTACAGAGTGCCTTCCTAAAGAGATGGCAGGAAAGACAGCCCATTGCATTGTGCATATTTGCCACCTATGGTCAACCTACAGGATTGTTATGGCAGGACGGACCATTATCATGGACCTATTCAAAGATTTCTCCAAAAAAATCCATAGAACATTATCCCACTGCAGTTGCTTCTTTAGCATTGAATGGTATCCAACAATGTTTGCAGTCTTTTAGAGTTGCTCCTGCCAGTATAATAGTGCCCTTTTCCAGTCATCAAATTAAGATTTTGTGTGGCACTGTAGATGACTGGGCAATATTGCAATGTAGCTTTGAAGGAGTGATTGATAACCATTATCCTAAGCATCCATTGCTATCATTTTTTAAGGAGCACCCAGTGATATTCCCTAAGGTTACTTCAGCAGTACCACTTCAAGGGTCACCAAATGTGTTTACTGATGGCTCAAAGACAGGCTGCGGAGCCTATTTGATAGAAAGACAAGAGCCCGTGTTATGTCAATTTCAACCGGGCTCCCCCCAAATGGTAGAGTTGAAAATAGTAATTGAGGTGTTTAAAGATGTCAATTTGCATTCAATTTGATTTCAGATTCAGTCTATGTGGTCAACGCAGTGAAAGTATTAGAATTAGCAGGTCCCATTAAGAATAGTAGTACTGTATGTGCCTTATTACAAGAGTTACAAGTTTTAATCTGGCAAAGAAAAAGGTGTTTTTATATTCAACATATTAAAGCACATACAGGATTACCTGGACCATTAAGTGAGGGTAATGATAAAGTTGATCAATGGACTAGGATGACATGCATTTTTTGGAACTCATTCCTGGACCAAGGCAGACAGTTTCACCAATTATTTCATGTAAATGCAAAAACTCTACAGCAGAAATTCCATTTGTCTAGAGCAGATGCTAGACAAGTGGTTTTGGACTGTCCTCAGTGTGTGATTCATCATCATCCTCCCAGTGTGGGAGTGAACCCTAGAGGGTTGATGCCACTCAAAATCTGGCAAATGGACGTTACCCACATTTCAGAGTTTGGAACCTTAAAATATATTCATGTATCTGTGGATACCTGCTCAGGTATCATACATGCTACACCTATGAGTGGAGAAAAGGCTTGCAATGTCATAGGACATTGCATAGAAGCCTGGGCTGCATGGGGAAAACCACAGCAGCTGAAAACGGACAATGAACCAGCCTATACGGCTCAGTCCTTTGTCTCCTTCTGCAACCAGATGGAGGTACAGCTTAAAAACAGATTACCATATAATCCTCAAGGACAAGGAATTGTGGAGCGTGCTCATCGCACCGTGAAAGAATGTTTGCAAAAACAGAAAGGGGGAATAGGCCAAGGCTGTACCCCCAAGGAGAGAATGTCTTTAGCCTTATTTACTTTAAACTTTTTAAATTTGGATGTTCAAGTCCGCTCAGCAGTGGACAAACATCAGGATTCCCATGGTCCACCTAAAGGCATGGTGAAGTGGAAGGATATTTTGACAGGCTCTTGGCAAGGGCCTGACCCCGTGCTAACATGGGCGAGAGGGTCTGTTTGTGTTTTTCCTCAGGATCAACAAGATCCAGTGTAGCTGCCTGAATGCCTTGTGAGGAAGATTCGTCATGAAGACCTTCCTAGGGATCCTGGTGATAGTAGCAGTGAGTATGTCAGGAATGACCGAGCTGAGATGGGGGATCCTGTCGATATTCACAAAGCCGATGCCGGTCAGACATGATGCAACTGTGTTTCCACGCTTATTTAGCAGTAATAGAAGCTTAGGCTTATCCTACCTTCCCTTTGATGATCAGAAAAGCCCTATAGAGGGTAATAGAAATGTCAGTTTGAAGGGTAATCTGTGCTTTTTAATGAGCTTCAATAGGTCTGATAATACAGAATGCATTAAGTTTTCTCAGCAGTCAGCAGATTTTTTACCACAACTGAGGTTTGGGGGTAGGGGTAGTGGTTTGTTTTCGGGCAACGGTTCTCACCTTGAAGGATGGTGGCCCACACGAGTCTCTGACCGGGACCCCCCAGACAGCCACGCTGGGCACCTTTTTGTAGAGGATCCACAGGAGAGGAAGGACCTTTTCCCTGGACTGGATGTCAGGAGCGCAGAGCAGTTTGGGTTCAACAAGATTATTTTTCCTTTATCCCCATGATTAGTAATATAGTGAATAAGTCTTGTACAGGAATGCTTGATATATCTACTAGCGATCTTCAGCAGACTGTCACCAATCCTTTTGATTTGTGGCTTTTGTGTGGGGTAAATGGAAGTTGCATGGACTTGGGACCTGTCATTATGCTTGGGGGAGGAGTTTATCAAAGAGGTAATTTTTCCCTAGGGTCCGCTACCAAATTGGATCTTTCTAGTGGTAGTGGCTCTGGTCCTTGTAATTCTTCATTTCATTCTTACCACAATAAGACCTTTTCAGCTTCGCCAGTGTGTCTCTGGCCTCCTTTTCTGTGGATTGTAAGTAATGGGAGTGCATCCTTGGGTGAAGAAAAGTTAGTATGCACTCCGGACACATGCTTTTTTGCCCTGTGCTGGAATGCCACAGCCTTTCCTGTGGCTGTGGTGACTAGAATGCCTCGATATGTACCAGTTCCTGTAGAGGCCCCTAATACCATGATGCTATTCAGGTTTAAAAGAGATTTTGGCATCACTGCAGCTATTGTTACTGCCATCACTATTGCTGCTGTGGGGGCTACTGCCTCAGCTATTGCCTTGTCTAGTTCTATACAGACTGCCAATGCCCTGAATAACATCTCAGCCACTGTAGCACAGGCATTGGATACCCAGACCTCTATGAATTCTCATCTCAAAGGAGGCCTTATGATAGTTAATCAACGCATAGATTTAATACAAGAACAGATTGATTCTCTTTGGCAACTAGCACAATTGGGGTGTGAGTGGAAAATGCAAGGTTTGTGTGTTACTTTGGTGCAGTATCAAAATTTTACAAAGGCTGCTAATCTGTCTAGACAATTGTCAAAGTTCCTCTTACAGGATTGGTCGGCTGAATTTGAAAATTTGATGAGAGAGCTGAGAGCGACAATCGTCCACATCAACTCCACTAGGGTGGATCTGAGTCTGGCTACTGGTTTGACTTCCTGGATACAGACGGCTATGGATCATCTTAAGGAGTGGGCGGGCATAGGCTCTTTGGCGATACTGATGATACTAGCCTCTCTGGTTTGCCTATGGTGCATCTACAAGATGAGAGCCACACAAAAGCGAAATGCAGCCATGATTATACAGGCTCTTGTTGCCATTGAGGCGGGCCAGTCCCCTCAGGCATGGCTCGCTGCCATGAAGCCTTAAAATCTTCACTGAGCATAGTCCTTGCCCACTAAGGTATTCGTTCCATGGCTATTAGGGTCTGGCAAGTCAATGACGGAGTTGACGGGTAAGTCTCGGCCAGGGCAGCCCCGAGTGGAGAGGCTGACCCAGAGACAGGTAAGAGTTTGAGCATCGCCCTCCTACAGGCTCAGGCCCACCGTGAGATCCTCAGATATGGGGATTACGAAGCCTTTCCAGGGACTTCTACCAACTTTAGAAAAAATAAAAAAGGGGGAACTGTAGAGAGCTGCGACGTGCCGCGCCCTAAAGTTGGCGCCGGTTTCCGCCTTCCACCAGCCCGATGGTGAGCGCTCTCGGTGGTAAACAAGTCCATATTTGGCTAAGACCGCTGATCTGGCTTGCTTCCGCATACGTGGGCCTCTAGGATAGCACCCGTGGCTTTACTTGATTGGCTGTTCATATAGTATTTAGCCTGTGGGTTGGGTCTGCCCGGGCATTCGGAAGACTGTTTTCAAGGGACCTGAATAAACTGCTTGAGAAGAGCTTTTGCGAGTTGCGTTGTTCTTGCTGGTCGAGTGGGACGCGACACGTAATCTATAATTTTAAGAAATCTTCAAAATTCTGAGGACATATTCCACAGAACTAGAAAAAATATCCTAAAATTTGTATGGAAACAAAACAAAACAACAACAAAAACTACTAGGAGCTCAAGTAATTTTATGCAGAAAGAAAGAACACAACTGGAGTTAACTTACTCTCTGACTTAAAAAAATACATGTCACCTGCAAGGGAAAGAGGTAATAATGGGGATGAGGTTTAAATGAGGAAAAGAGTGGGGGTAGAGCAGAAGAAGATGTTGAGAAAGAATAACCACAACGATATTTGAAACAGCCATATGGAAAGCTAACCAGCAGTTGTGTTCAACTCAGAAACCATAAGTTGCTAAACAAAAAGTCCAGTGTCAAGTTAGGATACATCTACTCCAGTCATTGGTCAGAAGTGGCCAGACACTACCCTTGCCCATAAACAGCTCAGAGTTTTGCCATTATCCTTTGTTGCTTACCAGACATTTAGAGTAAGAACTTCCTGCTGAACATACCACCAAAAATGCTCACAACACACAAAGAAATTCAGTGCATACTAACCAGCATGCTTCCTATCTACTAGGTAGGTCTAAAATACTTCAAGGTGCTATCTACTTATTGTTGAAGA
This sequence comes from Lophiomys imhausi, assembly GCA_907164525.1. NCBI lineage: Eukaryota > Metazoa > Chordata > Mammalia > Rodentia > Muridae > Lophiomys > Lophiomys imhausi. Next base: position 1,744,844 of record CAJQZJ010032834.1, read on the forward strand.
GTCATCAATAGTCTTAGTTGACTGTGAATCCTGGGAACTACTCTAATGACCAGTGTGGTGACATAAGTCCATTGATACTACAGTGGCACAAATATCACAAGTCACTTTCTGCTTGTATTTATGGCTTACTCCACTGGAGAAAGCATGTGCCTGGTAATGTAAATATGTCCAAGAACCAGGGATTCTTGGGCTCACAGACTGCATGGATAAACCTACTATTATTATTTTGCTAAGAGGACATAGTATTGAACTGCCCTCTAAATTCATATTAACATAGCCCTGCCCTTAGTTAGTGCAGCTCTCAGACCTCAGCAGAGAAGTTTCCTTATGCATTAGAGAGTGGTTAATGTAGAAATGAACAACTGGCCAAAGTACAGACAATAAACAAGTGACTTTGGAGTGTTCAGCCACAAATGGGACATCTAGAGCATACTCCACTCCAAGGCTCTGAGATCATTATGGAAGAAGTGGTAGAAAGTCTTTATGACCCATGGGTAGAGGAGGACTGGAGTGGAACTGTGTTTTGGATGTAATGGAACCAAAGATCTCATGAAGGACAGCAGTTCTGGCTGACTGCACAAGAGTTGCCCAAGATCAAGCTAGTCAACATTGTAGGCCTCAAATGGGAAGGGGTTTATGAGCTCCCACCCTTAAATGAGGATGTAAGGCCAGATGACGGCTTCAGAAGGAGGGAGAATCTGCTGTCTTTAAGGGTTTCGATCCTGGTAGATTGGCCACACTCCAGTCTCCATATCCACAAATGTGTGGATGTTACAAATCATAGAAAATTAAAAATCTTTTTTTTTTTTGGTTTTTCGAGACAGGGTTTCTCTGTGTAGCCCTGGCTGTCCTGGACTCACTTTGTAGACCAGGCTGGCCTCGAACTCGCAAAGATCCGCCTGCCTCTGCCTCCCACGTGCTGGGATTAAAGGCGTGCGCCACCACTGCCCGGCTCAATTAAAAATCTTTTAAGAAAGGACATGAAATTGGGGATAGAAAGTGAGGGGTAGATCTGAGAGGAGCTAAGGGGAAGAGTTGGCAGTGAAAATGAATGAAATACATTGCAGAGTATTTTCAAATAATTAATAAAATTATTTACATTTAAATACAGCACAAATAAGCCCAGCACATATCTTTAGTCCCAGCACTCAGAAGGCAGAGGCAAGTGAATTTCTGAGTTTGAGCAAAGCCTGTTGCAGAATAACTGATCACATCATGAACTCCTAGATTATAAACTGTAGAAACCTGTTTCTAATTGTGGGATTACTCAGCCTTTAATCCTAGAGCTTTTTGTTTATTGTAAACAAATGGTTAAGATGTAGATCTGCCCTAGCACACACCATTAATCCACGAACTTTCTATTTATTGTAAACAAGTGGTTATGGTGTGGCTCAGCCCTAGCACACACCTTTAACCCAAGAGCTTTCTGTACACAGGATTAAATAAATTTAACCCTAGGTCAAGAGGTGGAGCAAGAAACCAGCTGACAGGGATTAAACAGAAAGGAGGAGCATTGAACTGGAGGGAATTTAAGGCAGTGTGGAGAAGGAATGGGAATATTTTCTCCTTCAGAAGGTTTTGCCTTTGAAGGTTTTTCTTCCTTTTAATTTTTTCTTCCTTCAAGGCTTCTTCCTGGATTTTCTCTTTCTTGGCTTCTTCCTCTAGGTTCATCTGGGCTTCTTCCTCTTGGGCTTTTAGCTCAATAAGAAAGTCAGCTGGTTGAACTACCAAGGTTTTTCCTTCTGGGACATGAGTTGAGTAGGAAGGGTTTATCCTTCTGGGATGCTGGTGGAATAGGAAGGTCAGCTGAGTGCTTTCTTTGCCTCTCTGAGCTAGCAGGTTTTCATCCCAGTATCTGGCTTCTTCCTTCATTGTTAAAATTGAGCAACAGGGGATTTATTTATTTTTATTAAAAACAATGCCAGCCTGGTCTACAGAGCAAGTTCCAGGACAGCCAAAGCTGCACAAAGAAACACTGTCTCAAAAAAAAAAAAATCAAAAACCAAAATTTTTGCCTAGCTACAGTGACAAAAACAGACACATAGCCTAATAAAACATAGCAGAAGTTCATGAAATATACACATACAGGAATTACACCTAACATTTGATAAAGATGTCAACATCTTACAAAGGAGAAATATAACCTACTGAACAAATTGTTCTGCCAAATCTAGATATTTACTCATGAGAGAATGAAATAGAATTATTTCTCTTACTCTGCACAAATCAATCTATTGAAAATGGATCAAAGAGCTTAATATAAAATGTAAAATCCTGAAATGATTTAGCATAACTACAGCCATTTTTGTCTTCAATCTCCATTTAAGTTATAAGATGAAATTGCTCATACTTTGTTACTTTGTGACCTTGACACTCAGAAGACAACTACAGCTCCACTTGGGATCAATCAAATTAAAGGTCAGTTAGAAATGCTTTGTCTGGCTAGTCAAAATGATGTAGTGCTGCCATTCCCTTGCTTCCTACACCTGGTTACTTGGTTGTTACCTGGATGTAGTTTGTTTCCTATACCTAGTTATGTGGTTGTTACCTGGATATGATGATATGATTTTTATTATAAAAAGCCTGCCTTGGAAGCAAACTGATGTCACAGGCTCATGAGACCTCTGTGACCCTGGTGATGTTGATCATGACTGATTTGGTTTTTTTTCTCTCTCTCTGTGTATCCCTGGCTGTCCTGGACTCACTATGTAGACTAGGCTAGCTTGAACTCACAGAACTGCCTCCTGAGTGCTGGGATAAAGGTGTATACCACCATGCCCAGCAATTACAGACAGCTGTGAATTGCCATATGGGTGGGATTTGAACTCGGGTCCTTTGGAAGAGCAGCCAGAGAGCTTAACCACTGAGCAATCTCTCCAGTCCCTCATGACCAGTTTTGGGGTGTACATTCAACAAACCATCAATATCTGACTGAAATAAGTGTCTGACTGGTTTGTGAAATTACACTTGGACTATAACAATGATAAAGGAAAAAATCATGGAAAATACTTCAGAAGGCACAGGCATGCATTTTTTTCTACACAGAATTCCAACAGCACACGAACTGATAAAAGGGGTTACACATGTAAAAGCTTCTGCACAGCAACAGAGTGAACAGGCAGACTGTAGAATGGGATACAATGTTTCCCAGATACTCTTCAGTGAAGAGTTAATATCTAATATTTGGAGTTTTGCAAAAATTAACACTAAAAATCAAATCTACCAACCCATAATTAGACCAATAAACTGAAAAGATGTTGAGGCTCACCAGCATCAAGACATGTCCAGACATGTCCAGGCCTTACTGCCTAGCATAGCTGCAGCCATTTTTGTCTTTAGTGTCCATCTTAATCATAAGGTTAAATTCAAGTTCTCAGTCTTTGCTGGTCTGACACAGAATAGTTTTTGTTAAATGTTCTGCTTGAATTAATGATGTATGTTTTACTTAAACAAAACCACAATACCCTACTATGTTTCTTTCTCCAAGAATGATGGAGAACTATAAAGCCACTAAGATTCTCCTTTCTTAACTCCCAACCAATCAGCTTAAAATGCTTTGTCTAGCTACTGAGGCACAATGATTCTTCTTGCTTGGTTAGGCACAATGTATCTGGAATAGAGTTGATTTTTTCCTGCTTGATTATGACTTTATCCTTTAAAAACTCACTCTGAGAATGGCTCAGGGACTCAGTCCTGGTTTCCAAATCCAGGATTGGGGTCCCTGACCAGTTAGTCTTGGTTAAATATTCAATAAACTTCCATCAATCTGAGTCTGGTGATCGAGTGGTCAGTGAGCGGCCATTCCTGAACCCATAATAAAGACATTTCAAAAGAAGAATGTAAGTAGTCTATAATTTTTTTAAAAAAATATTTATTGACTTCTGTCATCAGGGAAATTTAAGTTAAACTTAGTTTCAGATTCTGGGAAGATGACCCTGTTAGTAAGAGTGTTTTAAATAAAAAATGACTAGTTAAAAAAAACTTTTAGCTATGCAACCCTGTGGGTCATAAGTTCAAATCCTTTTAGCCCAAATAGAAATCTGGGTGTGGTCATGAGTAAGTCTGTAACCTCAGTGTTATACGTCAAAGAGAAGAGGATAACTGGGAGTTCTAGGATGTCAATCTCAATTAAACACTCTCTCTAGGGAAAATGGCAAAGTGATAGAGTAAGACTGTGGTAGGCTTAGTGTTAGTATATAATAGCATAGGGAACTTGGAATAAGGCTGGACTTTAAGATAAAAGACTTACTTCCAAAGTGACATGTCCTTGGGAACTCTCCAAGGACCAGGACCACTTTGATCTTAGGCCTAAGGGCAGGACATGCCCCCTGAGGTGCCTGCCCTCCGGAGGTCTGCTGCCATTTCACAACCCTCCACAAAAAAGCATCTGAATGATATGCCCTGATGCACCTGCCCACATCTGCAGACCACCTGTGAATTTACGCCCCTCTGCAAAAAGCTTTTTTTGAAAAAGACTGAGCCCAGGAGCATAACTTTAAAAGTGCACGAAAGCTTCTGCGGATAGGTGGAGATAATTTAAGGCAGGATTCACATGGACAGAGGATTCGATCTCTCTCCTGTTCCTGACTCACTCAGTAACATTTTCCTCAACTGGCAAAAAAACACACATCACAATCTCATTGGAAAGTTTCACCCTCTGATACTGACCTGTTTCAGGTCTGGAGAGGAGACTGATTCTCTCTGAGTTTCAGGAGTGCTTTGACTCACTCAGAGCTCCAGAACTTTGGGCCTTTGCAGGACTTAAGCTTCTGAATAGGTGAGCTGCCTGGGAAACTTTCATATGTTAATTGGTCTTAAGACCACAAAGGCAAGGAACTAAATTCAGAGATTTTAAGAGACTTTAAAACTGAAAATTGTATGAAGACCAGCCATCCATCAGGACCCACGTTCAGAGAAAAATATCCTTTTGAGAAATCTTAGGTTAATGTTAAATGCTTGTATTTATAGGTACTGAGAAGTTTAGGTGCTAGGATTCAGAGTTAGGGTTTGGGTTTAGGATTTAGGAATTTTATAGACAATTGTTGGGTAATTGTTAAGTATTAATAAATATATGTGTGATAAATAAAAATTTACTGTTACAGTAAGACATCTTATTTTCTTCTAGGTGTGCGCGCACGCATGCACGCACACATGCACACACACACACACACACACACACACACAGAGAGAGAGAGAGAGAGAGAGAGAGAGAGAGAGAGATTAAAATCTTATTTTGGAACTTTATCTTACCTCAGACATAATGGTTACAACCAAGAAAAAATGAAAACAAATAACTAATGAAGATGCAGTGAAAGAGGAGTTCTTTTTTTTTTTTGTTTATTCACTACTTCAAGCCACATCTCCATCACAGTGCCCCCCTCCACCCCTCCCAGTCCCACCTCCCAACCATCCATCCTACTTCTCCAGAGTGGGGTGTCCCCATACATCAGTCCCCCAACCCAGTTCAGCAGGGCCAAGAGCCTCCTCATACACTGGGGGCCTACATCGCAGCACCACTAGGGCAAAGTGTCTCATCAACAGGTAACAAAGTCTATGTTTCTGTTCCTTTTGGTGCATTGGTTGTAGTATAGTTATCCTGTACTATATGGCTAAAATCCAGTTATAAGTGAATAGATGCCACGTGTATCTTTCTGAGTCTGGTTTAGTTCCCTCAGGATGAGCTTTTCTAGTTCAATCCATTTGGCTGAGGAATTCTTACTCAATGTTGATGATGCAGTTATGACAGGCATCTCCAAAAATCTCAAAAAATGCCTTTAGAGGCCTCGCATACAAAGACACACATGCATAATGCATACACATGAGAAAGAGATAGAATAATGAATGAACAAGTAAAGAAATTTCGACATTTTTATTTTCCTATCCCATATTCTGTGCATATACCTACTAGACTATTTTTGCCCACAAAGACACTTGCACAACTATATTAATTGTTAACATTTTTCACAAAAAATGAATCAGTCAAAATTAGCATCAAGCAACGAATGAATCATGTGAATTATACACATATGAATTGTATTCAGTGCAAAGAGAAATGATATTATGAAAATAAAAAGAAAATGAGGGGAATTGTAAAATATTATACTAGGTATTGAAGGCTCAGAAAGACAATATCCAAATGTTCTATCTCACACACAGATCCCTGCTTCTATGTATTAAATATGTGTGTGTGGTGGAAGTGTTGGTAGTGGCCAGGACACAGGAAAGCAGCTCATGAGGTTGAACAAGATGCTGTAGATAATGAGAATAGATAATAGGACATAAGGTATATGAAAAAGAAAGGGAAAGTTCTGTGGGAATAAAGATATAGTGAAGACATGCCTGTTCTACAAAGCAAGTCCAGGAAAGCCAGAGCTGTTACACAGAGAAACTCTGTCTCGAAAAACCAAAAAAAAAAAAAAAAAAAGATATAGTGAAACATGAGACGACAAGAGATGTTGAAGAGAATCATTAAACCAAAATTTGTAAGACAATGCTTCAAATAAATCTCATACTTTGTGAGATAACTTAGAATAATGAAAGTGCTGTATTTTAAAAGACTAATAAAGACAGATTACATCAGAGGAACAAAATATTGTGAACCCAGTGACATCATATTGAAAGGAATAGAAATTTTTGAGACCCCCCCCCCAGCAGATAGAGTGGAGCCAGGCCAGCTATGTTCCAGGAACTTAGCTGACCACAAAAAAGAAGAACCAAGAATGCAGGTCAGCCGGTTCATGAGACCTAGGTTCCAGGAACTGGCTAACCACAAAGTTGATGGTTGAATAAGATTAAATTCCTGAGAAAAACATGTATAGGGTGTTCCCCACATGACTGACTTAATGATGGGCTGGTACTTTCTACTGGTTTTCCCCCTCACCCCCCCTTGGTTTGTGTTTTTTTTCCTTTAAATACCCTGCACTACACAGCTTGGGGTTGGACTCCTCTACCCCTGTGTGGGATGCGAGTCTTGACCTCAGCGTGCTGATCCCGAAATAGACCTTTTGCTGATTGCATCAAGATCAGTCTCATGCAAGTTATTGGGTGGCATGTTATCCCGAGACTTGAGTGAGGGTCTCCCCTCTTGGGTCTTTCATTTGGGGGCTCGTCCGGGATTTGCGATCACCCTAATCTCCAAGAACCCACTTGGAGGTGAGATTTCTGTCTCTGTGTCTTGGGCCTATTTCTGTTGTCTGGTTTGTATGAGATCTGACTTCACGAAGGTTGTTTTCAGTTTTACAGCTGTTTCGGTCTCTTGAGGAGACAGATGGGGTGATCGGCAGATGTGCTAGTGGATCACTGGCTGTAGTCCTGGGAGACGTCCTAGGAGGACAGGGACCACAGGGATGATTGCGAGGATCCCATCTGGGTGCCAGGGAGGATACAGTGGTCCTCTTGAGAGACCTCCCAGCCGTCTGTTTCTCTGGAGTGGTGTTGGCATTCGAGATTGAGAAGGATTTTCCTTACTGTCTTTCTGTGTATCTTGTGTTTGTGTTTTGTGTTACTTGTGACAATGGGACAGATCGTGGCAACTCCTTTAAGTTTGACAGTGGATTATTGGACTGAAGTTAGAACTAGGGCTCATAATTTGTCTGTTGAGGTTAAGAAGGGACCATGGCAGATTTTTTGTGCTTCGGAGTGGCTGACTTTTGATGTTGGGTGGCCACACGAAGGGATTTTTGACTTGACCATTATTTTTGAGGTGAGAGCTATTGTCTTCCAGGAAGGACCAGGGTTCCATCCTGATCAAAGGCCATACATTAGTGTTTGGCAAGACTTGGTCCAGGACCCACGCCCATGGGTGAAACCTTTGGTAAGAGGGAGAAAGCCAGGCTCCCGAGCCTGAAACCAAAGCTGACTTTAGAAACGAAACATTTGGCTCCACCTAAGATCTATCCCGTGATCAAGGAGCCGCCTGAGTGGCCAAGCCCACTGCAACCCCCCGTACCATCAGCCGCCACAGGTGCCCCCAGCACCAGCCCCTGCACCGGCTCTGGCCCAGAGCCCAGAACCTCAAGGAGCTGAGGGGGGAGGACCAGCAGCCAGCACTCGGAGTCGGAGAGGGTTGAGCCCTGAGGGACCTGATTCCACTGTGGCTTTACCTCTGCGAATGGTCGGGCCCCCCATGGACCCTCCAGCTTTGCAACCATTACAATATTGGCCTTTTTCCTTAGCTGAATTATAAAATTGGAAAACTAACCGTCCACCTTTTCCTGAGAACCCTGCTAGCCTTACATGTCTGGTGGAATCCCTGATGTTTTCTCACCAACCCACTTGGGATGATTGTCAGCAGCTTTTGCAGGTTCTCTTCAGCACAGAAGAGAGGGAGAGAATCCTATTGGAGGCATGGAAGAATGTCCCAGGAAACAACGGGACCCCAACTACCCTTCCTAATGAGATTGATGCTGGGTTCCCCCTTAATCGACCAGATTGGGACTTCAACATGGCTGCAGGTAGGGAGCGGCTGACAGTTTACCACGGGGCTCTGGTGGCACGTCTCAGAGGGGGCGCTCGGCACCCACCAATTTGGCAAAAGTAAGAGAAGTACTTCAGAGTCCTATTGAGCCACTGTCCATGTTCCTTGAGAGCTTTATGGAGGTCTATAGGTGCTACACTCCCTTTGACTCGACCTCTGAGGGACAATGAGTGGCTGTGGCTATGGCCTTTATAGGACAGTCAGCTCCTGACATTAAGAAGAAATTACAGTGTATAGAGGGGTTGCAGGACTATACTTTGCAGGATCTTGTTAGAGAGGCAGAGAAAGTGTATCATAAAAGAGAGAATGAGGAAGAGAAGCAGGAAAGAGGGAAGAGAGAAAGAGAAGAGAGAGAGGATAGGCAGGATCGCAAACAAGAAAGAAACTTGACTAGAATACTGGCCGAAGTTGTAGGGGATAGAGAGAGAGGAAGGGCAGGGCCTAGACAGACAGGGAACCTGGGCAAGAGAAGACCCAGACCGAATGAGAATGGAGAGATGTAGAGATGCCTGTTGGAAACAGATCAGTGCACCTACTGTAAAGAAATAGGACACTGGGCTCGAGATTGCCCAAAGAAGAAGGGCAGGACCCCCTAAGGTCTTGGCTCTTGGAGAAGATGATTAGAGGCGACAGGGCTTGGACCCCCTCCCCAAGCCTAGGGTAACCCTGAGTATGGAGGAAACCCCTGTAGACTTTCTGGTGGATACTGGAGCAGAATATTCAGTCCTAAAAAACCCATTGGGAAAATTGAAAGACAAAAAGACCATAGTTGTGGGGGCCACTGGCTAGAAGCAATATCCTTGGACGACATCATGAATGGTTGACCTGGGAACACGGAAGGTGTCCCATTCCTTCCTGGTCATTCCTGAATACCCTATGTCTTTGTTGGGAAGAGATTTATTGACAAAGTTGAAGGCACAGATTCAATTTACTCAGGCAGGACCAGAGGTAACATGGGGAACCCCTACCTCTGTGATATTGGCCTTAAGACTAAAAGAAGAATACCAGCCCCATGAGCTTCCAGGGCAGCAGGAAGTGCCAGATATCAGTGAATGGTTAGCAGAATTTCCAAAGGCTTGGGCTGAAACTGGAGGTATGGGGATGGCAGAGAGAGTTCCTCCCATCGTAGTGGTACTGAAGACCAGCGCCTCCCTATTGGGGTACAGCAGTACCCAATGAGTTGTGAAGCCAGAGAAGGAATTAGACCTCACATTCACAGACTGTTACAACAGGGCATTCTGGTTCCTTGCCAGTCGCCATGGAACACCCCTCTACTACCGGTAAAGAAGCCAGGCACTAATGATTACAGGCCAGTACAAGATTTAAGAGAAGTCAATAAGAGAGTTCAAGATATTCATCCAACTGTGCCCAACCCCTACAACCTTCTTAGTTCGCTTCCACCACAGAGGAATTGGTACACTGTCCTAGATTTAAAAGATGCTTTTTTCTGCTTGAAGTTATACCCTGACAGTCAACCCATCTTTGCTTTTGAATGGAGAGATCCTGACACTGGACTGTTGGGACAACTGACTTGGACCAGATTGCCACAAGGATTCAAAAACTCCCCTACTCTCTTTGATGAGGCTCTTCATCAAGATCTGGCCTCCTTCAGAGCTGAAAATCCTCAGCTAACATTGTTACAGTACATAGATGATTTACTTTTGGCAGCATCAACTAAACCTGAATGTCTCCAAGGAACCAAGAGACTGCTGGCAGAACTGGGTGAGTTGGGATATCGGGCTTCTGCTAAAAAGGCTCAGTTGTGTAAAACTGAGGTCACCTGTCTGGGATATACCCTGCGAGATGGGAAGCGATGGCTGACAGAAGCCAGGAAAAAGACTGTCACACAGATCCCTGTCCTGACCACCCCATGCCAGGTAAGAGAATCTGGGCACTGCTGGTTTTTGTAGGCTATGGATTCCGGGGTTTGCTACACTGGCAGCTCCGTTGTATCCCCTCACCAAGGTGGGGGAGGGTTCTCCTGCACCCCTGATCATCAGAAGGCCTTTGAAGATATCAAAAAGCCTTGTTAACAGCACCAGCTTTAGCCCTATAAGACTTAACCAAACCTTTCACTCTATATGTGGATGAAAGGGCAGGGGTTGCCAGAGGCATTCTTACTCAGACTTTAGGACCATGGAAGAGGCTGGTGGCCTACTTATCTAAGAAACTGGATCCTATTGCAAGCAGATGGCTCACATGCCTGAAAGCTATTGTGGCTGTGGTCTTGCTTGTCAAAGATGCTGATAAACTGACTTTGGGACAGCAGATTACCGTGGTGGCACCCCATGCTCTTGAGAGCATTATCCGACAGCCCCCTGACCGGTGGATGACTAATGCTAGAATGACACACTACCAGAGCCTATTATTGACTGAGAGGGTGATATTTGTCCCCCAGCCATCCTGAATCCTGCTACCCTATTACCTGAGGCCAATGCCTCTGCTCCTGTCCACCGCTGCCTTGACATCCTGGCAGAAGAGACAGGTCCCAGAAGTGACCTAAAGGACCAACTCTGGCCAGGAAGTCCGAACTGGTACACTGATGGAAGCAGCTTCATGGTTGAAGGTAAGCGGATGGCGGGAGCTGCAATGGTAGATGGGAGGCAAGTGATTGGGACTAGCAGCCTGCCAGAAGGAACTCCTGCCCAGAAAGCTGAACTTATCACATTAACACAAGCCCTGAAGATGGCAGAGGGAAAGTACATCAATATTTATACTGATAGCAGGTATGCTTTTGCCACCACCCATGTGCATGGGGCAATATATAGACAAAGGGGGCTGTTGACATCTGCAGAAAAGACATTAAAAATAAAGAAGAGATTTGAGCCTCCTTGAGGCTATACATCTGTCAAAGAGGGTGGCTATTTTCCACTGCCCTGGACATCAGAAGGCACAGGATGCAGTAGCTAAAGGGAACCAGATGGCATATTTAGAAGCCAAACGAGCAGCCCAAGGGACGATGATCTTAACCACCCTTGGTTCTAAAGACTATTATTACATCAGAGAAACCAGCTTCAGGTACACCCCTGAAGACTTCCAGGCCATAAAGAAGCTAGGGCTGATTAGAGAATCACCTTATGGTGTGGTTGAAGCAGAAGGCGGTAAACAGATCCTGCCTCAAGAAGAAGGACACAAGTATGTTAGCAATTTACACCGCCTGACTCACCTAGGAGCCAAGAAGTTAAAAGATGTGATAAGGTCCTCTGACTAGTATGTTATTGGACTTTCTGATTTAACATCAGAGATAGTAAGGAACTGTAAGGCTTGTGCTCTGACTAACGCTAAACCTTCCATGTATACCATGGGGAAAAGACTCAGGGGTGATCGGCCTGGGGCCTATTGGGAAGTGGATTTTACAGAAATTACGCCAGCTAAATATGGAAACAAATACCTTCTAGTTTTTATAGATACATTTTCAGGGTGGGTCAAGGCCTTCCCTATGAGGACTGAGACTGCAAATATAGTGGCTAAGAAGATTCTTGAAGAAAATTTTCCAAGATTTGGAGTACCCAAGGTAATTGGGTCTGATAATGAACCAGCTTTCATTGCCCAGGTAAGTCAGGGACTGGCCACTCAGCTGGGGATTAAATGGAAATTGCATTGTGCTTATCATCCCCAGAGTTCAGGACAGGTAGAAAGGATGAATAGAACCCTAAAAGAGACCCTGACTCCATTAGCATTGGAGACTGGCATGGAGAAACTGGACAGCCCTCCTTCCTTTTGCCTTGTTCTGGGTTAGGAACATCCTGGGATGATTTAATCTGACACCTTATGAGATTCTCTGTAGGGGGGCTTCCTCCTCTTACTGAGGCAGACAGAGTGTTTGATCCTGACTTTGTTCTTTCTAAACCCCTATTCACCTGCATGAAAGCACTTGAAGTGGTCGGGCGCGAGGCCTGGGAGCAGCTCAGAGAGGCTTAAGAAACTGGAGACCTGGAGGATCCAAGATGGCGGCGGCCCGCTCGGATGTATTTTGATCTTGGGGGAAACAGCCACAGGGCGGCGGGTGATGCAGGTGCTGTACAAACGGGTCTGGGGGGCTTGATCCCCCCGGGTCTCACTCAACTACCCAGGGACCACTGGGGGTCCCTGGGCAGGATGCTCCCTCCCACTCTTGGACACACACGCAAGCCGCTGAATCCGGGAATTGGGATCCCCCATCCCCCACCAGGAGAGACACGCCGGATAAATTCTAATCTAATACCCAGTGGGTAGATTCAGACCCCACAGCAGAGATAATCTCCAGCTTACTGGGCACCCCCAGGTCTCACACAGGCGATCCGGCTATCTGGCAAAGGTTGCGACCCATGGAAGTGCACTCAGCTCAGCTGCAGAGTGCCATCAGGCTGCAGATTGCAACCCACTGCGGTAAATAGGAGCTTAGTCGACTGTGATGTCACTTGCTAGTTTCCAGACCCAGGCCTTGGGAACAGCAAGGCTCTTGGGGGTGAAGGCAGATTTACCCACCACAGAAGCCAACCCTGGACAAACTGTGAGGTATTTGCAACAGCAATCTATCGGACTTTTTTTACTAGTACTGGCCCTTTTGGCAGGGAACCAGAGTTTACGTGTAAACAACTCCACCCCCTGGATTAGTTAGATCTCCACCTAGGAGGCTGGGCTGAATGACTCACCTTACAGCGGTGGAGTAAGGCAATTCGACTCCTACACCAAAGCACCCCCTTTGGACCCAAGTTGAGAAGACAGCCAGAAACTTTCAATGGTCAGAGGCCCCAGAACAACAAAAACAAACAGAGCAGAATGACTCCAACAAAAGAAAGCAAAGCTATTTCATCCAGCCCGGACCACCTCACCACAGCTGAAACACATGAAAATGAGGACAATTCTACATTATGGAAAGTGATAGAGTCCCTTCAAGAAGAACTTAAATCTAGGAAGGAATTCAAAGAAGCCACAATTGCACATACAAAAGCGATGGAAAACACCATTAGAGAAATTCAGAACAAGGTGGCTCACCTTGAACAAGAGAAAGAGAGGACAATGGAAGACTTCCAGGCAAAGACAAGCAAATTGGAGCAGGAAATGTACAAAACAAATAGAATCACTCAAGACATGAAAATGAAAATGGAAACAATAAAGAAAACACAGTCAGAGTTAAAAATGGAAATGGAGAATCAAGGGAAGAGAATAGGAACTATGGATTTGAGTACCAAAAATAGGATTTAAGAGATGGAAGACAGGATCTCAGGCATGGAAGATTCGATGGAAGAAATCAATACAACATCCAAAGAAAATGAGAAAGCTAAAAAAATCTCTCACCCACAATATCCAAGAAATCAAGGACTCAATGAAAAGATGGAACCTAAGAATTATAGGCATAGAGGAAAGAGAAGACTCCCGACTCCCAGTTCCAGGAAATATCTTCAACAAAATCATAGAAGAAAACTTCCCAAACCTAAAGAAAGAGATGCCAATAAAAACCCAAGAGGCTTACAGAACACCAAACAGATTAGATCAGAAAAGACACTCCTCTTGCCACATAATAATTGAAACTCCAAATGTACAGAACAAAGAAAGGATATTAAAAGCTGTAAGAGAAAAAGGCCAAGTCACATACAATGGCAGACCCATCAGAATACACCTGACTTCTCTTCAGAAACTTTCAAAGCTAGAAGGGCCTGGACAGATGTCCTACAAGCCCTGAGAGAACATAGGTGCCCAGCCAGACTACTATACCCAGCAAAACTCTCTATCAACATAGATGGAGAAAACAAGATATTCTATGAAAACATCAAATTTAAACAATATCTACCCACAAACCCAGCCCTACAGAAGATGCTAGAAGGAAAATTCCAACCCAGAGAAGATAACTACACCCAAGAAAACAGAGGAAATAGAAACCTTCACAGCAACTACACAAAAAGAAACTCAAGACAACCAGCTATACCAAAATAATGGGAAATAACAACCCCTGGTCACTAATATCCATCAACATCAATGGACTCAGCTCACCAATAAAAAGACACAGACTCACAGACTGGATCTGTAAACAAGACCCATCTTTTTTCTGCATACAAGAAACACATCTCACTAATGAAGATAGACACTATCTCAGAGTAAAGGGCTGGGAAAAGGTTTTCCAAGCAAATGGACCCAGGAAACAAGCTGGAGTAGCCACCCTAATATCAAACAAAACAGACTTCCAACTGAAGTTAATGAAAAAAGACAGAGAAGGGCATTACATACTAGTTAAAGGAAATATTCATCAAAAGGACATCTCAATATTGAACATCTATGCCCCAAATACAAAGGCACCTACATATATTAAAGAAATGATTCTAAAATTTAAATCGCACATGGATCCAAACACTTTAGTAGTGGGAGACTTCAATACCCCACTCACAACAATGGACAGATCATCAAGACAGAAGCCAAACAGAGAAATAATGAGTCTAACAGAGATCATGAACCAAATGGACCTAACAGATATCTACAGAACATTTCACCCAAACACAAAAGAATACACCTTCTTCTCAGCATCTCACAGAACCTTCTCCAAAATCGACCATGTAGTTGGACACAAAGATAGCCTCAACAGATACAAGAAAATTGAAATAACCCCTTGTATCTTATCAGACCACCATGGAATAAAGCTGGACTTCAATAGCAAAAGAATCAACAGAATGTCTACACACACATGGAAATTGAACAACTCTTTACTAGAGGACCACTGGGTCAGGGAAGAAATAAAGAAGGAAATCAAAGACTTCTTACAATCCAACAAAAATGAAGACACAACATACCCAAACCTATGGGACACAATGAAAGCTGTGCTATGAGGAAAGTTTATAGCACTAAGTGCCTTCAAAAAGAAAGTTATGACAGCTCATATTAGCGAATTAACAGCTAAACTGGGTGAATTGGAAAAAAAGAAGCAAACACTCCCAAGAGGAGCAGAAGTAGGGAGATCATCTAACTTAGGGCTGAAATCAACAACTTAGAAACAAAAAGAACTGTACAAATAATCAATGAAACCAAGAGTTGGTTCTTCGAGAAAATCCACAAAAGAGACAGACCCTTAGCCAAATTAACTAAAAGGCAGAAGGAAAAAACCCATATCAACAAAATCAGAAATGAAAAGGGAGAAATAACAACAGACTTTGAGGAAATCCAGAGAATATTTGGATCCTACTTTAAAAATCTATACTCCACCAAATTTGAAAACTTAAGTGAAATGGACAATTTTCTTGATAGATTCCACCTACCGAAGCTAAATCAAGATAAGATAAACAGATTAAACAGCCCTATAACCCCTAAGGAAATAGAAACAGTCATTAAAAATCTCCCAACCAAAAAAAGCCCAGGGCCATATGGCTTTAGCACGGAATTCTACTGGACCTTCAAAGAGGAGCAAACACCAATACTCTTCAAACTCTTTCACCAAATAGAATCAGAAAGAACATTGCCAAACTCATTCTATGAGGCCACAGTCACCCTAATCCCTAAACCATACAAAGACCCAACCAAGAAAGAGAACTTCAGACCAATCTCCCTCATGAACATAGATGCAAAAATACTTAATAAAATACTAGCAAACCGAATTCAAGAACACATCAAAAGTATCATGCACCATGATCAAGTAGGCTTCATCCCAGGAATGCAGGGATGGTTCAACATACGAAAGCCTATCAACGTAATTCACCATATAAACAAGATGAAAGAAAAAAACCTTATGATAATCTCGCTAGATGCAGAAAAAGCATTTGACAAAATCCAACACCCCTTCATGCTAAATGTTCTGGAGAGAATGGGCATACAAGGACCGTACCTAGAAATAATATAGGCAATATACAGCAGGCCAGTGGCCAACATCAAATTAAATGGAGAGAAACTTGAAGCATTTCCTCTAAACTCAGAACAAGACAAGGATATCCACTTTCACCATATCTCTTCAATATAGTACTTGAAGTTTTTGCTAGAGCAATAAGACAACTAAAGGAGATCAAGGGGATACAAATTGGAAATGATGAAGTCAAATTATCCCTATTTGCATATGATATGATAGTATACATAATCGACCCCAAAAATTCCACCAGAGAACTCTTACAGCTGATAAACACCTTCAGCAAAGCGGCTGGATAAAAAATTAATTCAAAAAAATCAAAAGCACTTCTTTATACAGAAAACAAATGGGCTGAGAAAGAAATAAGGGAAACAACCCCCCTTCACAATAGCCACAAACAACATAAAATACCTTGGGGTAACTCTAACCAAGCAAGTAAAGACCTGTACAACAAGAACTTCAAGCCCTTGAAAAAAGAAATGGAAGAGGCCTTTAGAAGATGGAAAGATCTCCCATGCTCATGGATAGGTAGGATCAACATAATAAAATGGCTGTCCTATCAAGAGCAATATATAGATTCAATGCAATTCCTATCAAAATACCAACACAATTTTTTATAGACTTGGAAAGAGCTATTCTCAATTTCATATGGAACAACAAAAAACCCAGAATAGCTAAATCAATCCTGAACAATAAAAAAACATCTGGCAGTATCACCATCCCAGATTTCAAGCTGTACTACAGAGCAATAGTTGTAAAAACAGCATGGTATTGGTATAGAAACAGACCAGTAGATCAATGGAATCGAATTGAAGATCTAGAAATAGACCCACATACTTATGGCCACCTAATTTTTGACAAAGAAGCCAAAACGGCACAATGGAAGAAGGACAGCATCTTTAACAAATGGTGCTGGTCCAACTGGATGTCCACTTGTAAAAGAATGAAATTAGACCCATATTTATCACCTTGTACAAAACGTAAGTCCAAGTGGATCAAAGACCTTAACATAAGGCCGGTCACACTAAATCTACTAGAAGAAAAAGTGGGAAAAAGCCTCGAAGTCATTGGCACAGGTGACAACTTCCTGAACAGAACACCAACAGCTCAGGACCTGAGATGAACAATCAATTAATGGGACCTCATGAAACTGAAAAGCTTCTGTAAGGCAAAAGACACTGTCATTTGAACAAAACAGACTGGGAGAAAATATTCACCAACCCCACGTCTGACAGAGGGCTAATATCCAAAATCTATAAAGAACTCAAGAAATTAAATGGCAAGAAACCAAATAATCCAATCAAGGATTTGGGCTCCATTCTCAGAATGGATTCTCAGAACCAATGGTCCATAACCTCCTGTGACTCCAGCTTCAGGTGGATCTAATCCAGTCCTACAATCATGTGTATGACTTTCCTTACCCATGTAATTGAAAATAAAATAAATACTTTAAAAACTGTTTTAGATAGGGCTGATGAGATGGAACAGCAGGTAAAGGCATTTGGTATCAAGACTGATCTGAACTCAATCTCCAAGATCCATATAGTGGGAGGAGAATATGGACACCCCCAAGTTGCCCTCTGACCTCCACAAATGTGCCCTGGCATGTGAACACTGCCCCCCACAATAAATGCAGTAATTTTTTAAAAAAGGTGATCAAGATAATACAACTTATTATCTGTTTATTTGATATAATAAAAATAAAATAAAATAAAACTTTTGATGAAAGCCAACATTATTGGCTGGGCGTGGTGGCGTAGGCCTTTAATCCCAGCACTTGGGAGGCAGAGTCCAGCCTGGTCTACAAAGAGAGTCCAGGAAAGCCAGAGCTGTTACACAGAGAAACTCTGTCTCAAGAAAATAAAAACAAAAACAAAAAAAAAAAAGAAAGAAAGCCAACATTATTAAGAGAAAGATTTCTTCATCTTTGGTGGTGTTTTGGCTTTAACTGATGTAAATCTAAAGCACTTTCCAAACAAGCAAAATGAGGTGGGTGGGATGATTGTATCATACAATAGTCAGATGTCTTTTAATAACTAGGACATTCATAACTAGGGTCACTCCTGTAATCTCAGCCCTTGGGAGGCAAGAAGAGTTCTTGTGAGTTGAAGGACAGCCTGGATTATGTAGTAAACTCCAGGATAGACAGTGAGACTTTGTCTCAAAAAAAAAAAAGAGCCTATAAAATGACTCAATGGGTAGAAGGTTGAACTCAGTCCCCATAGCTCATATGACAGAAGCAAAGAAGTGGCTCCTGCAAGTTGTTACTTGACTTTTATATCTCTCTTTCAATCTCTCTCTTTCTCTCTCTGTTACACACACACACACACACACACACACACACACACACACACACACAAATAAATGAAAAAAAAAAAACCCTGAAAAAAATCAAAGTAAAACCATAGCTAGAAATCCCATCCCCCAAAAGCCAGGTGTGGTGGTGCATGCCTTTAATCCCCAAAAACGGGAGGCAGAGGCAGGAGGATCTCTGTGAGTTGGAGGCCAGTGTGGTCTACAGAGTAACTTCTAAGACATCCAGGGTTGTTACACAGAGAAACCCTGTCTTGAAAAACAAAATAAACAAACAAAAGTGAAACAAAGAAAACCCAACCCCCTAAAAACAAAAACAAAAAACAACAATTCCCAACAGTCATGGAAGCCAGGCTAATGTAGAAATCCATAGATCTTATAGACTTTAAAACTTCAGGCTGGAGAGATGATTTAGCAGCTAAAAATACAACTTACTGTTTTAGCAGACCAGAGTTTTTGGTTTTCAGCACCCACATTAGTGGTTTACAACCACCTGTGACCTCGGGTCCGCGGCATTTGCCACCTTCTTCTGATTTTTGCATGCATGTAACTTACCTTCACAGAAATATACACCTGTACACATAAATTATACAGATTTATAAAAAAATTCTTTAAAATCTCATTAAGGAAGAACTGAGATGCTAGCTTTTGATTACGGTGACAAAATAACTGAATTAAGTAACTTAAAAGAAGGAGAAGCTAGTTTAGCTCCTGGTTTTGGAGGGTACAGTCCATGGTAGCTTGGCATTGTTGATGTTAGGCCCCTGATGAGGTGGAAGTTCACGATGGAAGCCTGTGACTGAGGAAAATGCTTACCTCAAGTCAGCCAGGACGCAAAGAGGGAGAAAG
This sequence comes from Lophiomys imhausi, assembly GCA_907164525.1. Taxonomy (NCBI): domain Eukaryota; kingdom Metazoa; phylum Chordata; class Mammalia; order Rodentia; family Muridae; genus Lophiomys; species Lophiomys imhausi. Next base: position 1,764,286 of record CAJQZJ010032834.1, read on the forward strand.
GATGGTGCACAGTCCCAGCATCCCTTCTATGTTGTACCCTCCATGGTCTAACTTCCTCTCACTAGGCTCCACCTCTTCAGTGTTTTACTCAATAGCTTCTCAGGTTGACAAACAAGCTTTTGACATAAGGCCTGTGGAGGGGTGTGTGTGTGTCCTCAGAAGCCAACAGTGGCTCTTTGTCAGGTAAATAAGTCATTGGGAGCATTATCAATTGATGCTGGTCTCACAGAGTGAATTCTCAGGATGGATCGTTGTGGTGGCACATACCTGTAATCCCAGATGCTTGAGAGGCTGAGGCAGGAGGATTGTAAGCTTAAAGATAGCTTGGGCTACATAATGAAACTGTGTCCCCCAAAACAAAACAACAAAACAGCTCAGAGGGCCGGAGAGATGGCTCAGTGGTTAAGAGCACTAGCTGTTTTTCCAGAGGACCCAGATTTGAGTCCTAGTACCCACATAGTCATTAACAACCATCTGTAACTCCAGTTCCAGGGGATCCAGTGACTTCTATCATCTGTGGGCATTGCACACGTACAGTGAGCACACATACATGAAGATAACACACATACACATAATAATTTGTTTTTAAATCTTAAAAATAAACCCAGCTCAGTTGGTAAAATATTAGCTATGCAAGCATGAGGATCTGAGTTTTATCCTTAGAACTCTTGAAGAAAAAAAACAAAGAAAACAAACAACAACAAAGAGGTATAGTGCTACGTGTGTAATCTCATTTTTTTTCTGCATAATCCCATTTTTATAAAGGCAGAAAGAAGTGGATTCCTGGGGCTTGCTGGTCAGCCAGCTTGGCCTAATTAACAAGCTCCAGGCAGGCCTGTCTCAAAACAAAACTAAAACTAAGGTATATAGTCCTTGAGAAATGACACCTGAATTTGACCTCTGACCGTCACATGTACCAACTCTCTGTCACCTCTTTGTTACTTCTGTATTAAGTTATTGTACAGTATAAGCTTCTTAAACCAAGGGATTTTCTGTTCTTGTTTCATTTCTGCTGCTGGGATAAAGTACACAAAAGCAACTTAGCAGAGGGGTCTTTGTTACTTTTCTATTGCTGTGAAGGGACACCGTGACCAAGGCAAATTTTATAGAGAAAGCACTTAAGACTTGCTTACAGTTTTAGAGCATTAGTCCATTATCATTATAGTGGGATCCAGACAGGCATGGTGTTGGAGTGGTAGCTGAGAGCTCCATATACTGATTCACAGGCAGCAAGAAAGTGAGACTGGATGTGGCATGGGTTTTGAAACCTCTAAGCCCACCCCAGTGACGTATCTTCTCCAATAAGGCCACACCTCCTAATCCTTTCCAAACAGTTCTACTAACTGGGAACCAAGCACTCAAACATATGAGGCTATGGAGGTCATTCTCATTCAAATCACCACAGAAGGAAAGATTTGTTTTAGCTTATAACTCTGGGTCACTGTCTGGGAAGTGAAGGCAAAAACTTTTAAGTTCCTGCTCGCCATTCCACTCACCATTACCTGCCACCAAGAAAATCACTTCAGAGCCAAAGACAAACTGCTGGAACTATGGAGGATGCTGCTTGCTGGCTTTCTCTGGCTTATGTTCCACTAACTTTTTATACAGTTCAGGATGGTGGTACCACCCACATTGGTTTAGGCACCCCAATGTCAGTTAACAACCAAAACAGTCCGCTGCAGATAGGAACCACATCTCTGATCTAGGCAATTCCTAAATTGAGGCTCTCCTTTTAGATGACTCCAGGCTACGCTAAATTGACTGTTAAAGCTAATCAGAACACACCCGGTCCAGTAGGCCAACCTGGGTGGAAGTTGTATCTTGCTCATAGAACATTCTGGAGATGAGTGGTTCAAGAGCTATTAAAGTAGCTTTGCTCTCCTTAAATCATGGCTTCTAGTCAAAGATGCTTCTTTAGTCCCAATCTTAGCTCTTTACTACTTGGCTACAAAAAAGAGTAAATGATTCAAAGGAATGCATGCCCCCTTTAGGACCACAGTGTAGCCTAGCCCATGGCTCAGTGGGCACAGTTGCCTGCCTCAGCCCTACACCTGAGTTTAATCCCCAGGATCTACATGGTGAGTGGAGAGAACTGACTCCTACGTTCAAATGGGCATTGTGGCATGCACGTCTCCTCTCTCTCTCTCTCTCTCTCTCTCTCTCTCTCTCTCTCTCTCTCTGTCACACACACACACACACACACACACACACACACACACAACTAAGTCTTTAAAAAAATCCTGGGCTGGGGTGGTAGCTTAGTGGTAGAGGGGACCAAGGTCCCAAGCACCTTCCTAGCTCACCCATCTTTGCTTCCACCTCCTTGAGCCTAAAGCAGGAGCACCAAAGCCACCCTCCTTCCTGAAGCATGAGTCTCACACACTGTCTCATGTTTGCATGAGATGGCTGGTGGACCTTGTATTCCATGTAGCAAAGTAGAGCAATAAGCCCCCCTCCAAGACCACACAACTGGGAAACTAGAAAATCACAGAAATGTTGCTAAAGTAGCAATTTGTGAATGAATGGGTTCATCCAGGCTTAAAGAAAAATATCATTCCATAAAAGTATGAATGTGCTTAATGTGACATTTGAGGTTGTAACTGAAACCCCCTAGAGCCAGGCAACCCACTGACGTCTGATAGCCAAAATTCAGAAGAGAAAATATCCCTGATGATGAAGCATTCTTTGTTATACTGATTATATGGGCTACTACTCAGCAACATGGCAGGGATTTATTACATATGTATATATTATACCTTACACATAACATTATTTTTATTTGTTTTGAAAAGAAAAGTGGGCGGGAAAGATGGCTTAGTGCTTAAGAGAATTTGGTCTTTCAGAGGATCCCCATGCAGGTACCAACTGTGCACATGACGCACAACACACATGCAGGCCAAACACTCATCTTCATAAAGTAAGTAAATCTAAATTAAAATAAACTACAACCCAGACCAGTACTTTTTCTTAATTCCTTGGTTCAATCCACAGTTGTCTCTCAATGGATTTGTCAAGTGCAAACCAGGCATAGTGACTCAGACCTTTAATTGTAGCATCATGGAGGCAGAGGACTCTGCTTGTCTCAGGGCAGGGTGATTTACATGATAAGTCCCCTACCAGCCAGAGTTACATAAGGAGACTTTGTCTGAAAATAAAAATAAAATAAAAATAAATTATTTAAGAACACAGATGACTTGGGGCTGGATGCCAGCTTAACCTTGCAGAAATAGTGCCACATTAGGCATGTTTATTAAACTCTCTGAGCCTTAAAGTTTCTCATCAATAAAAATGGAAGTGGTGATGTTGTTTCAGAGGTGAAAAACAATGAGGAGCTGGCAGCTGTTCACCAGAGTCCATTCTCCTCTTTTTCCTTTAGCAATAGAATCCTGTGCTAGAGTGCAGTTTTGAGGTAGGTGTTCAGGAACAAACGTTGTTTCTGGGGGTAGTGTCAAGGGCCGTTGGTCCCAGGAAGGCTGACATAGGAGAGGGCGATTCAGTGGTCCTCTACCTCTGTGTTGTGACCCCTTGGGGTCAAATGACTATCAAAGGGATCACCTAAGACCATCAGAAAACAAGATAGTTACATTACAATTCATAACAGTAGCAAAATCACAGTTACGAAATAGAAACAAAAATAATTTTATGGTAGAGTGTCACCACAACATTAGGAATTATATTATTAAAGGGTCACAGCATAAGGAAGGGGAAAGCCACTGGGACAATTGGTACCTGCGAGTTATGCAGCCTGAGCGAAATAGAGAGTCCTTGTCAAAACCCAAACAACTGGAAGGTGCTGGCGAGGGTTAAAGTAAGACCTTTGCTCACAATAGCTAGATGATAAATAAGGAAGTCAGTAGTTCCCCTGCAGGCTTCACAGCACCATTCACCTAGAGAAGTCAACACAAAACTGTTTTGGGGAGAAGGCTTTTATTTTGTCTTCCATATCCTCCTCTCTTTCTACATCATAACCCCCTCAGGGACAAGACTGTTACTTTGTGAACACGGCTGACAACATTATTTCAATAACAAAAACCTTGTCAATGTCCTTAAGCCCTCCGAGGAAACCTGAGGCTGATGAGCCTGTTCTCAGAGCTGTTTCAAAGGTGGAAATCCATGACAAACACAAAGCTGTCATGACTGGTTGCAAAGTGGTTTTTCAAATTCACATTTACAGAATAACAAAGTCGATTGAACAACCTCCTACTCCCAAACCAACCAAGCAATCACACAAGCCCACAGGCACCTCTTGCCTCAGAGCCTGAGTCAGGAGGTCTGGATACCACGTTATTGCTGAATCACTGAATGAGACATGGGCTCTCTCCTTTCTACCTGTTTTGTTGTCTGTTTGGTTTCATCCATCATCATCATCACCATCATCATTTGGTAGTACAGGGAGAGAACCCAAGGCCTCACACAAGCCAGACAGGTGCTCACGTTGCTTTCTCTTTGAGACACTTTGTTCCTCAGGCTGACCTTCATTTCATTCTGTAGCCTAGGCTGTTCTTGAACTTGTTATCCTCCTGTCTCAAACTTCTGAGTACTGGGAATGCAAGCAAGCGCCACTATATACCTGGCAATCTTACTAGTTACAGAAGGGCAGAATCCGCATTGATGACTTCCTACCTCTTGGACAGTTTTTAAATCCTGTACTTTCTCTGAAGCCCATAAACATGATTATTGAGCTACTACAGGGGCCTGGCAGATGGACTGACGTCCTTGACAGCAATATATCTGATATGTGGCACCAAAAAAAGCTTTAGAACTACACAGGCAGAAAGTTATGTTCATCTCTGGGTCTTCTTCAGGCTTTTGTCAGTGGCTGCAGTCTGTTGTTTCCAGGTTCTTGGCCTCTTAGTCAAGGCACTGAAATAAAAACTCACGGAAAAATAGTGAGGGAACTTTATTGAAGCCAAGCTGCAAAAAAGGTTAGATTACGATTCAAGTCCTTTAGTTCTTTGCACTCAGGAGGCAGAGGAAGGAGGATCTCTGTGAGTTTGAGGCTAGCCACGTCTACACAGTGAGTTCCAGGACAGCCAGGTTATGTAGAGGGATCCTGTCTCTGAGAGAGGGGGAAAAAAAAGGAAAGAAAGAAAAGAAAAAAGCTTTGACAACAGTGGGTTATGAAAGTGAAGATGTTTGTGAGGCCTAATTATTGTTTGAGACTCAAGAGAAGAGTTTGGTCATTAAAGGGGAATAGTGAGAGTAGTTCTCTTGTTTTTTGTTTTGTTTTTAAGATTTATTTTATATGTATGAGTGCTTCACCAGCATGTATGTATGTGCCCTTTGTTGCCTGGTGCCTGCAGAGGCAAGAAGAAGGTATCAGATCAGATTCCCTGGAACTGGAACTACAGAGGGCTTCAAGCCACTGATGGGTATAGAACTAAAGCCTGGCCCTTGGTGAGAGCAGAAAGTGCTCTTAACTATTGGGTCATCCCACCAACCCCAAGGCTGTCTGTTCTGATTGATATATACAACCATTTTCTACTGTGTATGTCAACTCTCACAATTCATTTGATTTCAATCACATGTGTAGGGGTTAGATAAATTAGATTTAGAAAATATATAGGAGTTTCTGATACTGTCTCTTAATTCAGGGCCTGAAGAGAATTATCAGCATGAAGTCAGCAAAAACAGGAAAGACTTAATAGACTGAAAAACAAGGTTGAAGTCAGGAAAAACAGGAAAGACTCAATAGACTTGAAGAAACAAAGTATCTGGCCTGACATTGTTTTCAGCTGCTAAGTGGGCGGAGCCCAAATTAAGCTGAAACAGAGTTCCTCCTATTTAAGGACAGTGCATGGAGCCCAGAAGAGAAGAGGCCCCTGATGCTAGAGAGCTCCAAGAGTCCTGCTGAAAAAAGGGCTGGCCATTGATGGCCAGCTCTCTCCCTGAAGCAGAAAGAAGCCGGTGAGCAAAGAAAGCCTGAGCAAGACACAAAAAGGCCAAGGACTGGACCCTGTGGCTCAGCTTTTGCCTGGAGGGGTTTGATCTGTCCAAACAGTGGCCTAAAGGAAACGGTGCCTGGCTTTAAGGACTGAGGCAGAGCAGCTGAGTTCCTGATTCAAAAGAAGTAAGTTGGCCTGCAGAAGGCTGGGGTCTCCCACAGAGAAGAAAGCATGAAGCCTTATTTAAGGTGAGACTGCAATAACCAACAAACCCTGACGAACCTGCATCTGAGAGATCCAGAAAAAGGACTGCTAAGTGCGTTAAAGAATCTACAACAAAGACTGTGTTCCTGACGACTGAGGACCTGCCCCAGAGACTGTATCATTCTAAAAGGTTCTGAAAGTAGTTGTTATAATGATCAATAGGTTTAGTGGTTAGGTTAAAGGGATTGTAGGAATTTATAGGATTAATAGTTAAGAAATTGTTGGTGTTTGTTATAAGTGAATTTAGTAATAAATAAATGTTAAATAATAATTTAAAAGTTCGGTTACACACATGCACAGGCACGACATGGTAAATGGAGATTCACCCTAACAGTTAACTTGACATAATTCCGCCTTACTGTGAATGTACCCAAAACCAATCAGACTAGAATCAAGCTTCCTTGTCCAGGGGGAACCACGGTGCACAATTCTGCCTTACTGTGAATGTACCCAAAACCAATCAGACTGGGATCAACCCTCCTTGTCCAGGGGGAACCAGGATGCATTGGGAATGTACTTGAGTAGAAATTGTGTAAGTTTGATGGTCATTAAGGGTATGAGAAGGGCTGCAGAGGTTGCTCAGTGGTTAAGAGCTCTGGCTTATTTTCCAGAGGACCAAAGATCAATTCCCTGAACCAACATGGTGGCTCATAACTGTCTGTTACTCCAGTTCCAGGAGATGTGACATTCTCTTCTAGCCTTCCAGGGCACCAGACACACAGTGTGTGGTGCACAGACACATATATGCAGACAAAACCCCCATGTGCATAAAATTAGAAATAAGAGGGGGAGAAGAAATGTGTTCTGTTGTTCAGGAAGGGTGAATGTCACTTGTAGTCGAAGAGTGACTAAACACAGATTTGTAAAACAAGTACGTGGGGAAAGCCCTCTGCAAACTGCAGGGTAGTGCTGGCAGGAGCTGCAACTGGACCACTGTCAGATTAGCTTGAGGCACCGAAACGATGACAACAATGGCAGAGTGCATATCTGCCACGTCTGAAACCAAAACTGTGGATGACATTCCGTTCATGATTTTACGGGCAGAGAAAGATGATCCATGGGACTCAAAGGTAGAAGGAGGGAACTGACTCTTTATCATCCACTTGTTTGTGGCATGCATGTGCATTGTGTGTGTGTGAGTGTGTGTTTGTGTGTGAGTGTGTGAGTGTGTGTGTGTGTGAGTGTGGGTGTGCATGTGAATGCTAGAATGGATGTATGTGTGTGGAATCCAGAGGTCACATTGGTGGCTTCCTGTATTCACTCTGCTCTCATCTTATTTTCTGAAACAGGGTCTCTCACTGAATCTTGAGAGTACTGATCAGTTAGGAAGGCCAGTCAGCCAGCTCTAGGAATCCGACTGTTACTCTTCTCCAATGGGGCATACTTGGTAAAGGCTACATGGAGCTTCTCATTACTATTTTTACATGTTTTTTTTTCTGTAAACCTAAAATTATGTCTACACAGAAAGTGTCCTATTTTGTTTTTATGTTGCTTTGATAAATATTATGACCAAAAACAACTTATGGGAGGAAAGGGTTTACTTCAGCTTACAGTCCACCATTGAGGGCCTCTGAGTCAGGGACCTGAAGGTAAGAAGTGAAGCAGAAGCCATGGAGAATGCTGCCTTCCGGTTTGCTTTCCATGGCTTGCTCAGCCTGCTTTTTCATACAGCTCAGGACCACCTGCTTAAGGATGGCACTGCCCACAGTGGGCTGTCCCCCTACATTAATCAGCAATCAAGAGAATACCCCCAGGCATGCCAGTAGTCCAATCCGATGGCAGCAGTTCTTCTGGTGTGTCTAGATTTGTGACAGAAACTAAGTAGCACAGAAAGTTTACGAGGAACAGAAAGAAAGGAAAAACATTTTTTTTTTTTTTTTGTGGCTAAGGTTGTGTGCAAAATTCCAACAAGGGATGTTTGGGACATGGTGTGGTGGAATGATCTTGTATCCCCACTTACTCTGGAGGCTGAAGTAGGAGAATCACTTGAACCAAGGAGTTTGAACCTAGCTCTGGTAACGTAGTGAGGCCTTGACACACCCACTCACACAGAGAGACAGAAACAGCACACACAGAGAAAGACAGACAGACAGACAGACACACACACACACACACACACAGGAAAGAGGAGAGAGAGAAAGAGAAAACTTAGCTAGCATATTAAGGTCCTGGGTGTGTCATTACCCACTTGGCCAAAAAATGTGTGTGTGTGTATGAGAGGGTGGGGTTGGGGGGGTTGTTGTGCCAGTGTTAAGGCCAACTGGATTGGTTTGTGAGCTTGCTCCAGGGAGGCAGAAATGAGTTCTGAAATGAAATGAGTTTCAGTGTGAACTGAGGGCTTATGACTAGAAGGGCAACATTAGCAGGCTTGACTTGGATCAAAGGATTTTGTTGGAGAAACACCAGTCATTGAAAATTCAGTTCTCTGTTAATTTAGGTCCCTGCTTTGTGTTCTTGGCCTCACTAATAAAATAATTTAAGAAGGAAGATCAAAGAAAATTTATTAGAATTCAAAAAACAAAAGGGGAGACATGTTAACTAAAACATCAAGGTTAACATGAGAGGGGCCAGTGACATGGCTGGCTCCCTAGTAAAGGTGCCTGCTGTCAAGCTTTGAAGACCTGAGTTCAATCCCCAGGTCTTACATGCAGGAAATGAGAACCAAGTTGTCCTCTGACTTCCATATGTGTACCTTGTACAAAATAAGTACAGTACAATGAAAAAATTAAATGCTTGACATATGAAATAAGTCAGTGTGCAGAGGAAGACTGGCATGGTGGGCTGCATATAATTCTACCCTCAGAGGACCAAGACAGGGGGTTCCCAGAGCAATGTCACTAAGGACATAAGCCATATTGATGAGCTGTGGGCTTGATGGAGAGAGCCTATCTCAGTGAATGAAGTAGAAGAGCAATGGAGGATGATTCTGGACCTCAATCGTGTATCTCCACATGCACATGCACCTCCATAAGCACACCACACACACACATGTGAAAATGGAAAAAGAAACGAGAGAGATTGGATGCCTTTACTTACCTGAGTTTCTTTTAACAAACAGAGCATTGAGAAAAGCCTCTGAAATACAAACTGGAGAGGCAGGGACTGTAAAGGGCCATATTTCTTGACTATGATGCTTTGAGGGCTCTTTCCTCAGCTCTCTGTTCCACTTCCACTTTGGGAAGTGCCTTTCCTTTCTTTTTTTTATTTCATAACATTTTTATTGCTTTATATGAATACTGTATTGAAAGCCCAAGCATTCAGTTACACACAAAATTATACAATTATATACCGCTTCACAAAGGCAGTGAACACATTACAGTCTACAAAATCTACTTTATAGAAATTTAAAAATTCTAAATATCAAAAGGTACAGCTGAAGAAACAGGTATAAATTTGGCAGCCAGTAATTTTGACAGGGAAATTTCAGCTTGCATGACTTTAAATATGTGAATTTTAAAATATTGAGTTTAGAATACTAACCATTGTGCTTCATGTTGATCTGAAAATATAACACTGGCTGTCGAACAAGCATGTTCAAAAATATTAATTCACTTCAAAATGTGATACAAACCATGGTGATTTTGGTGTACCCTTAAAGCTTTAGTCATTGTAGCTCAGGTACATTTCTGAAGTAATCTATTAATTTTTCCAGTACAGTGATGTTTCACACCAGTGCCATGTGCATAAGATAATTCAGAAATAAAGATGTAATGCTCACAATGTTCAGAAATGCAACTGAACGTCATGGGACCTGCGGGCTCTTCTGAGATGGTTTCATGTCAGGCTTCTAAGCACTCATTCTACAAACAGTTAAGCTAATGCTTGAACGCAACCTCCAAGATAAAGCACATTTTCTCATAAATAATGAAGTCTTTTTTTTCCTCAGGCACCTTAGAAGTATATGAAAGAATTTAGTTCGCACAGATCTCTTGGAATGTGTTTAACCTGGTAGTTCAACAGACTTAAAGATTCCCAGGGTTTCACAGGGGCCAGATTTATCTCAATTATGCAGAAGAAAAAGAAAATGTCTTCTGGAAGAAGTGAACTCAGTCATTACCAATAAAAAAGTATCCATTGTATTAATCTCTTATAGAAACAAAAATATAACATTCCCCCTTAGGATAATCTATATATGTATATATGACTTAAAGTTCCCTCATACAATCAAACAATAAAAATCTGAAACCACATGAAATCCTATAATTCACATGTTAACCTGTTTAAACTATGACCAAAATATGGAAACCACTACAGACAAGACAAAAATCTTCCTTGCATATGTATAAACCAAGTGTGATCTCTTTTAAAAGTTCTCAAAATTATAATTATTTTCCAGTTTAAAAGCTTTAATTCTAAATAAAAAAAAATCTATACACAAACTACTGATTTGAGTACACCAGGAAAAACCAACCAAACCAAAAAAAAAAAAAAAAAAAAAAAAAAAAAAAAGAAAAACAACTAATTGGAGACCCCAAGAAAAAACCAACCAAACCAAAAAAAAAAAAAAAAAAAACAAACAAAACAAGAAAATCAGCTATAGGGGGACCCAGAGGAGCCGGTATTCACAGCTCTTACATGTACAACTCTTTCAAGGTTTATTCTTAAGTTTCTTTATTTTACAGCCTGTTTCTCTTGTAAAACTAAAGGTCCACTTTGTTTATTACTTAAAAGTTGTATACAGTGTAAAAGCAGAACTGTATGTAAAATACTGCCTTTAAGTGTGTCTAGGAGTTAGTCTTGTTCCATTGGTTCATCTGTGACTTCCATGGTTTCATCGTTCTCCATGGAGGACTCTGATAGACTCTCTCCAGCATTACTGGAAGGTGCCCCGCCTGCCTCTTCTGTCTGACGGCAATCAGAAGCACTACTCACAGCCCCTGTGCTCACTCCTTTCCGAATGGGAATCTTTCTGAATTGGAGACCCATTAGATTCCTCCATTTGATTACTCTCCTCTGAAGTCTCTTCATTCACAGTTAAGGCATCATCAGATTCTTTTTCTTGATTTTTTCTTTCTGGGATCATTTCTCTTGGTGTCATAAAAGATTCTTCCTCCTCCTCTTCCTCCTCCTCGTCGTCCTCTTCTGTACAGTGCTGCCTGGTTCGACTCTCTCTGTCCTTCTCCGGAGGGGAAGATGCTGCTTCCCTTTCCTGTGCTCTAACTGAAGAGCCTTCACTGGACACTGTTTGGCTAGCTGTCTCTCGGACTTCACCTTCTTTGTCAAACCTCAGTCTTTTCACCTCATACTCCTCAGCTTCCACAGCATCTTCATCTGAACGCTTATTTTTAACAGGGCTCAGTGAGGAAATTTCTGATTCGGACGCTGGAGAATCACTCACTGTGGGCTTTCTCTTCACTTTGCTGCAGGTCTGACTCTTTGCTATCTCTGCTCTCAGGCAAACCATGTTGTCAAGGGGGCTGACAAAGAAAGCTTTGGTCGATTAAGTGGCCTGGGTGTTCCAGGCCCGTTTATATTAGACCTGTCAGTATAGTTTGGTGAGTTTCCAGGAAACTTAACACCATTCATTCTGTTTAAACTATTAGAATTGTTCTTCTCTGAAGAAGGACAAACACAGCTAACAACCATCACATTCTTTTCTACTCCTCTGAGAAATTTGTCTGTTCCTGTATAATTTCTTCTTGAATCTGTTAGCAATTCACATAGTTGTTGAATAGTAAAAGGGATACCATTAAATCCAGTGACAATTTTCAGTATTCTTTCCTTCATTTCATCAAAGGGAATATATTCAACATTAGGATTGGGAGGACCTCTTGGTTCAGGAGCTGAAGTTCTGAAATCATCCATCACTTTCTCCAGTTTGAAAATGAAATAGCCTTTAAGCTGGGACCACTGAATCATTGTTTCTCCAGTTTTGGCTACATGACATAGAAACTGATCCAGGACAGGACAAACTTCCTTTTTCCCTCTCTTCTCAAAATCTTTCAGCGCCTCCTGCAGCCTCTCGACGTCCATGGCGCCGCGGAGTCCCTCGCCGCCGGCGCCTCCCTCGGCCGCTGTCCCGGGGGCCGCGGCGCTCGCCCCCGCCCCTCGGACGCCCGCCCCCGCCTTCGCACACACTCCGCCACACGCCGGCGACCGGGGAGGGGGGTCCCGAAGGGAGCCGGGGAGGAAGCGAGAGACGGAGCGAGACAGACGGAGCGAGAACCTCCCTCCAACATGCTTTTCCTTTCTTAATAATCTACCTCTATTTCTTGCTATAGTTACAAGTCCCTGGTATCGTTATTTTGCCCCAGGACATAATAGCCTGGATTAAATGCTATCTGAGCTCAAATCCACTGCTCAGCACTCTTACGCATGTGTTGCCTAACACTCTGGTTTCCTCACTGTGTCTCTGGCCTCCATGACTAATTTAAGACATGAGTTGTTTTTTTTTGTTTGTTTGTTTGTTTTCTGCATCTCCTTTTCCAGGATTTTCAGCTTGCCTCTACTGTTGTTTTTATCTCAAAGTCTTAATAAAACTGTCTTTGGGTTTCTTTCTGAGTTAATCTTTAGTTCATTTTATTAATGAGACTTAAGAACCCCCAAGAGGAAACTAAATAACAAAGTATCTCACAGGACCTTTATGAGAGTTAAATGAATTCAGAGGAGAAATGTGCCTGGAAAGGTTATATGCTGACACAGAGTAACTAGAACCCCTCCCCCCAATCCTGTGTGTGTGTGTGTGTGTGTGTGTGTGTGTGTGTGTGTGTGTGTGTGTGCTCGAGATACTGGGGATAGAACCCAGGACCCCGTAAATGAGAAGCAAGGGCTTTGCCACTGAGCTACATCACAGGCGCAAATCCTATCTTCTTATTGGCTCTGGGAATGTAATTGAATTTAGAAACCTCTTTCAGGAGGTATGTGGTTGGTCTTTTTAATTAAGGGTTCTCACTAAATAGGACTAGGGAGGAGTGGCTTCCTGCACTGCCCATAGAAGGAGAGTGGAGTTAAGAGATAGAAGGGAGAAGAGCCAAATTGGAGATAGATGGAATAATCTGAAACAACTCTTATGGAGTGGCAGGGAAGAGCCTGCTTCGTTTGATTCAGGAGGAAATTGTTGGCATGCTCATAATCAGTAGCCATAAATCATACGGCAATTTGGCTAAAAACAGTTTTGTGGGTTTTTGTGGGAGAGGTAAATTGTACCCATGGCTTTGCCTGTGCTAGGCAAATGTTCTATCTAACTTAAACAGACACCATTATTGCTGATAAGGGATGGCTGAATGATCAGCTCTAAACCAGGCATTTATACCATGACCTGCAAAGGTCAAGGAACACTGAGGAAGAGGGAGTGGAAAGAACAGGGAGAAGGGCTGTGGAATGCTATCTTGTGGACACGATGTAGTATGGTTTTTGGTTGGTCTCTATACAGTCCTGCCTGTCCTGGAACTAATGCTATCTTGTGGACACGATGTAGTATGATTTTTGGTTGGTCTCTATACAGTTCTGCCTGTCCTGGAACTATGTAGACCAAGCTGGCCTCGAATTCACACAGATCTGCCTTCCTCTGCCTTCAAAGTGGTGGGATTAAAGGCACATGCCATCGCACGGGTTTACATTGTCTCTTGTTAAATATCCACTGATGGATGAGTCCAGGCTCCAGCAAATAGCTTGAAACCCTTGGTTACACAGATAGCCTTGATAAAAACGCCAGCCAGTCAAAGAAGACATAAATTAGTGAAAGGGATTTGTGGGGAAGATTCGACTCAATAAAAGGTGATGGGGGTCCCCAGACGTTGGACATCTGGAAAGTAGCTGAATAGTGGTGGTACCGAACCCTAGGGAATCCTCCAAACACCATGCAAAGTCACACGGTGGTCCCGGAAGGGGCGGGCCTACGGGCAGGGGGAGGGGCTTACGTGTGCTGAGGCTCCGAGAGTGAAATTCTGGGGAGCTGAGGTGGGGGTGTGCCACAGTCCACGCCCGTGGAACGTGCAGCGGGATGGTCCTGGGGGGTATAGAAGGCGAGGTGCAGTGTCAGCCAATTAGAGGCGAGGGGAGAAAAACGACCAATGATAAACGGCTCTTAGGGTTGGCCCTTTCAAGCCGACTCCAATTTGGCGCACGCGCGTCACGATGGACTACGGGGCGCCGCTGAGCCAAGTGGGCAGTCCGAGTTACGTGACGCAGAAGCGGCCGAGTTCCTCCAGAGTCAGGAAGAGTCCTGTAGGGAAAGGTCATAGGACCTTTGTTACGAGGGCTCTGTGGAGTGGAGTAGGAGCGTCTCTGCAATGTGACATCGGCCGGAGGTCAAAAGTCAAGAGTCAGGTTGGGGGCGTGTCCCGGGCTGCGCGATCTGGTGGGGGCGTGGCCTTGCGACTGGATGATGTAAGCGCGGGGCGGGCTCTCCGCCGAGGCTGAGACCCGCGATGAGGAGGGCGGGGGTGGGGGCTGGGGAAATCCCCACGGGTTCACTAACAAATAGGTAAGAAAATAGGGACCACAGCCCTGTGTGGAAGCCGCTGCGATCGCCTTGACCTGCGGTGGCCTTTTAAATTGGAGGTGGTGACGTCAGGGGGCGGAATTAGCCTCACTAGGGGTGTGGCTTCAGCTCAGCCTAGATGCGCCTGTGGGCGTGGCCTGGCATGTCGGGGGCGTGGCTTAGGATCGGGCGGACGATCCTGCTTCCGGATTAGATTATAGAACTCAGATTCTGGCTCTGCGCTTTTTTAGATTCTGCCTCATGGAAACTCCTTCGGCCGCTGCACCTGCCGAGAGCTTCTTCCCCTCGTTCCTTCTCCTGGCGTTTGGGACACTGGTGGCTGCCGTGCTGGGTGCCGCTCACAGACTGGGGCTCTTCTATCAGCTGATGCACAAGGTGCTTAGGGCAGGAGGAGGGCTAGGGGTAGGAGGAGGGGACTGAAGGTGTTCCTCCAGCTCTTCCACTGAGCAGGTGGGGAAAGCGAGTACCGACTAGTCCAGAGTGACTGGTTGGGAGATTCTTTCAAGAGCTCTGTCCCCTTGCCAAGCTGTATATGGGCCTGGACTTTGTAACTAGTACGCGATAATGGGGAAATTGCCGTTGTCTGAACAGCACACACTCCGCCTACCTCCATATCCGGGGGCCTGAGTCATTTTAACAGACCAGGCTTTTTAAACATAGTGGGCTTGGTGAGCTGAAGGTAGGCAGGGACTCTGATAGTAAGCTCTTCCAAGGGAGGGGCTTTCTTAGCATATCTCCTACCACCTTCACCAAAGTAGGTGTTATCATTTCAGCCCTCGTACCCACAAGAGGAATATGATCCACAAAAAACTTCAGTACTTGCCCTAGATGACAGGTTTGGAAAGAGCTGACCCCACAAGTCGTACTCTGAACCACTTGCTTCATTTTGAGAAATTCTCTCCTCACCTGGTCCTTCCTCTTCTAGTCAGAAGCAGTGTCACTGACCCTGAGGCATGTCAGGATTGTGGGGCTGCTGAGGCTTGGATGGTCAGTCTCTGCAAGGAGTCACTTCCATACTAGGCATGTGGCTGCTGGCAGCCTGTCACCTGGACATGAGCCTCATAAGCTGAGAGAGAGAGATGAAGGCAATAGGCTGGATAGAATTAGCATTCCAGGTGCCAGGCCCTGCAGGGGTACCAGAAAGCAGGCATGAGTCTAAGTCAGGGTCCTCCGCCTTTTGCCAGGCTCCCCTGGGTTCGGTAGATATACCCTCCATCTCCTTGGTTGGCCCAGTATCTCTGGAGCAGGCAGTGTAATCTCCTGAGCTACTTAAAAACATAGGCCTCTTCTCAGCCTATGGTAGGATGGGGAAAGATGATCAAAAGTTCAAGGCCTGCCTAGGCTACACAAGAAGTTCAAAGCTATCCTGGGAAGCCTAGTGAGATCTTGTCTCAAAATAAAAGTAAAAAGGCTGATATAGCTTAGTGATAGAGTGCTTGCCTCTCATGGTCTATGCCTAGGGTTCAATCCCCAGTACTGCCACAAAAAGTTCTGCTGGACTCTATCACTTGGACAAGTCTTGATGTCAATAAGATTTGCCAAGACAGCATACCCTTCTCTGAATATTGGGTATAGAGTGGTATACCTCTGACCAACAGCTAAGTTCCTTTGTCTTCCTACCCTGTTCCTACCTGTTCTGGTACCTGCTCCTGGGCTGGCCTCTGACTGTCTTGTTCCTCTTCTGGCCCAGGTGGACAAGACAAGCATCCGGCATGGTGGGGAGAGTGTGGCAGCTGTGCTCAGAGCCCATGGTGTACGCTTTGTCTTCACATTGATTGGTGGGCACATTTCCCCGCTGCTGGTGGCCTGTGAGAAGCTGGGCATTCGAGTGGTAGACACACGACATGAGGTCACCGCTGTCTTTGCTGCTGATGCCGTGGCCCGACTGACTGGTAAGGGTAATGTAGGCAAGGCTGAGAACAGCAACACAGAGCCTGTGAATTAGAGGGTAGGATGATGGCCAAGTGGGAGGGCTGGCATGGTTGTCATCAGCTGTCTTCCAGGGACAGTAGGTGTGGCAGCAGTGACGGCTGGTCCTGGCCTCACCAACACAGTGACTGCAGTGAAGAACGCACAGGTGGCGCAGTCTCCAGTCCTGCTTCTGGGTGGGGCTGCCAGCACCCTGCTCCAGGTGCCTAGTCCTTAAGGGTGGGCAGGGTCCCCAGGAAGGCTTCTTAAGCTTACCTGACAACTGTCCAACCCCTTCTCTGTCAGAAACGGGGCGCACTCCAGGCCATTGATCAGATGTCTCTGTTCAGGCCACTCTGCAAGTTTTGTGCTTCTGTGCGAAGGGTACGGGACATTGTACCTACCCTGAGGACTGCAATAGCTGCTGCCCAGTCAGGCACCCCAGGTAGGTGCAGGAGGGAGCTGGACAGTAATAAGGCCCTGGGGTTCTGAGGTTCGGGGATTGCTGTTGCAGGTGCTATAGCTTTAGTCTCCCTATCCCTGCAGGTCCAGTGTTTGTGGAGCTGCCTCTTGATGTGCTCTATCCCTACTTCATGGTCGAGAAGGAGATGGTACCAGCTAAGTTGCCCAAAGGCCTCATGGGTCGAGTGGTTGTCTGGTGAGTGCTGCCATCCCTGCTATGCCCCTCTTCCACCCTCTGCCTCTTTCATAGTCTTCTCAACAGAGGTACCTCTCCTTCTTTGACTTATTCATTGAGTACATATGGACTTGGAGGTGCCAGCTGTAGGGAGAGCATTCCATGTAAACACACTGGATGTGCAAAGGTCCTGAGGCATGAGGGAACTCCGTACGTCTAGCAAAGCAAGGCATGGCCCTTGTGACTGGAAAGGGGAGAGGGGCAGGCACAGAGCTTAAGAGGTTTTCCTGTCTTCCCTTTTAAAAAAATATATTTATTTATTTACTGTGTATACAGTGTTCTGCTTGCAGACGAGAAGACACCAGCTCTCATAGATGGTCCACCATATGCTTGCTGGGAATTGAACTCAGGACCCTTGGAAGAGCAGCCAGTGCTCTTAACTTCTGAGCCATCTCTCCAGCCCTATCCTCCCTTTCTTTCTCTGCCACCTCCTCATTCCTGGTTTCCTCTGGCTTCTCCCTTTACTGTTCTTGCCCTTCCCCTCCCAGATATTAAATGATTTAGTGGGCCAGATCTATGTGCTAGGTAGCAGGAAAGGCATGGGTGACATCAGGGGACAAGATATTCAAGTTCCTGTGCACTGATGTGCAAGAATTGCTTTGAGGGCCAGATTAAGCAAACGTGATTTTGTTTTGGAGCCTTGTCCACAAAAATCTGGCCCAGAACTCTGTGTAGCCCAGGCTCTCTGGAACTTGAAAATCCTCCTCTCTCAGTCTCCCAAATGCTGGGATCATAGACAGATCCCCAGGTCTAGCCTCTTGATCATTCTGTCTTCTTTTTTCCATGTCCTCTCAGTGTCACTTGGAAGCCTGGATCTTTCCCTGCCTCCCCTTTGTATATTTTTATTTTTATTAGTTTTATGAGATAGAATTTAGCTTTGTATCCCATGCTGGCTCATAATTGGTGTGAGTTCTCTTGCCTCAGTATCCCTGGGGCTGGATTGTCTTTCCTTTTTAAACCTATTCCATGGCTTCCTGTGTTCTTGGCCTCATCTTAACTCCATGCAGCCTTGACTCTGACAGACAAATCAGGCTTTGGTTCTGAGCTCTGAATGCTTCCTGCTGACACTCATGTGTCTATCTTTAGAGAAATCGAGTGTTCCTTGAGGGTAAGGCCTGGGCAGGATTTCTTTTTTGTGTGACAGGGTCTTAGAAACTCAAGGCCTGGGGCCCAGTGAGTAAGGAGACAGAGAGGTACTGCTAGAAGAGAATGGGTGACACTAATATCTTCCATGGACAGAGCATTTTGCAAAGCTCTTCCCTCTTTCCCTTGGGGTGATGCAAGAGACAGGACCTAAAGCTTCACATACACAGCACCAGGATTGTGTTGTTGAGCCACAATCCCAGACCATAACATGCCTTATGACCTGAGAGGGTAGCTGTGGAAGCTTTTCCATTTTACAGAGGAGGAAACTCAGAATGGTGAAGGAGCTGGCTCAGGGTCACATGGCTGGGATGCTGTAGAGCCAAGGTCTAACTCATGGGCCTAGTTTCTGTGCTGGCATTCTCTGCTCGTGTTACATGTTTCTGAGAGCTGTGTCAAATTAGTTAGGGTGGCTACCTGAAGGGATGAATAAGCAGCTGGAGACTCGGCCACTTAGTATCCCTATATCATGGTTTATCCTCTCAGCCTTCAGAATCCTGTATTAACTGTGGTAACTGGTTCCTCCATGTTCTCACAGGTACTTGCAAAATTGCTTGGCCAATCTCTTTGTTGGGGCTTGGGAGCCTCGTCCTGAGGGACCTCTGCCCTTGGACATTCCCCAGGCGTCTCCCCAGCAGGTGAATCGACTCTCTTTTCTGGCCTTTGACTGTCTCTTTGACTGTCTCTTTGGGCCAGCACTAGGACCTCAGTCTTGTGGGCTACTGGGGACCCCAAGATGGCCCTTTCCTTTTTTTGAAAATGTGTGTTTGTGTGTTGTGTGTGTACAACTCTGTGGAGTTGGTTCTCTGTCTGCTTTTACATGGGTTCTGGGGACTCAATTCAGGCCTTCTTGGCAAGTGCTATTACCTGATAGCAGTCTTGCCAGCCTATGGGATTGCCCTTTGATCTCTACCTGTCACCCCAGGTCCAACGCTGTGTGGAGATCCTGAGCCGGGCCAAGAGGCCCCTGCTGGTGCTGGGGAGCCAGGCCCTGCTGCCCCCAACCCCTGCCAACAAGCTTAGGTGAGGAGCTTCCCCACTATCTTCAAATCATGGTCTTGGTCCCTGGTGTTCCAGTGGCCTTGGCCATACTGACATCTGCTCTACCTGGACTCCCCAGGACTGCTGTGGAGTCCCTAGGTGTCCCCTGCTTCCTGGGGGGGGATGTCTCGGGGGCTGTTGGGCCGCAACCACCCTCTCCACATCCGGCAGAACCGCAGCGCTGCCCTGAAGAAAGCAGATGTTGTTGTCCTTGCAGGTGGGTTCAGTCTCTGCTTCTCTTTCCCTTCCTCCCTTGCCCATCCTTATCTCTAGCACCCTTCCTTCATGATCACTCATATGTCTTCCTTTGCATCCACCCCTTCCTCTCTAAAGGCCATTGGCCAAGCCTGAATATGCTAGCCAACAAACTCACCCCAGATTTCAGCTTCGTGCTGTGACCTGGCTTCCCCAAGAGGACGCACACCCTGTGGACACTTGCTATGTCTTACACACATTTTTACACAGAACATCCTATATCCCATTAGGCACAAAACAGGTGTACCCTGTACAGAGCTTTTGCTCTGTACAGCAGATTGCTTAATGACAGCATGCATTCTGGGAATGTGTTGCTAAGTGATTTTCTTGTGTGGATTTTGGGTGTGCATGTACAAGGCAGTGGGTGGCTGGGACACCTGTAGGTCACACCATTCATAAGACCACAATCATGTGTATGAACTGTTACTGACTTAAATGTTGATGGGGTATACAGGACTGTAATGGTACCCCATATTCAGTGGTTTATGACAAGTTCATGATTGCTCATTCTCGACATCAGGTTAGGTAGGAATTCTTTGTTTGGCTGGGCTTATGAGCCCAGGGGATGGTAACAGGTAGAGTGTCTATCTCTGTGGCTAATCTAGGTATGTCTCAGGTTGGGCAATTAAGTCTCCTCCTGGGCTCCTCATACCACCCCTCAAGGTCCATGTGTCCCCTGCCCCCAAACCTCACTACCCACACAGACCAGCCTGGCTGGGTCACATGCTTTTTTTTTTTTTTTTCCTTCTTCTTTTTTGTGGTATTGACACTAGAACCTAGAACCTCAGGCCTTGCCCATGCTGAACAAGTATTCTGCTACTGAGCTACCTATGCCCCAACCTTCATGGCTTCTTGGACCATTGTCTCAGTATGGCACACCATTGCTATTACCATGCTTGATCAGGGTCACTCAAGAGACCTTCCCAGAATCCAGAGCTGCAAAGTTGTTCTGGCTAGGTGGCATAGTTAGTGGGTGAACGCGCTTGTTGCCAAGTCTGATGACCTGGGTTTGATCCCTGGAACCCACACTGACCCCTGCAAGTTGTCTTGTGTTATAGTCTGTGCAACCCTTTCCTTCCCCAATAAATGAAAACAGCTGTGAAGTCCCTGCAGGTGGCACAGATGTAGGGACAGTAGAGAGTGGGGACCATTGTACATTCAGTGTGCTACAGTGAATTGGAAACTAGGTAGTGCCCATTGATGCCCTGTCTATTACCCCAGGAGCTGTGTGTGATTTCCGCCTGTGTTATGGCCGTGTCCTCAACCGCAAGAGCAAAATCATCATTGTCAATCGGAACCAGGATGATATGTTGCTCAACTCAGACATCTTCTGGAAGCCCCAGGAGGCTGTGCAGGGTGAGCATACCCTAAGAGTCCCCCCATTTGCATTGTTTCACCTTGTCTCTGCCGCAGCTAGCTTGAATTCAGTGTCAAGTTTGGACCCTGTACCAGGGGACCCTTGAGCAACCTGAGACACATTTCTTGCAGACTGATGGACGCTTCTGAAGGAACAGAGGGAGGTTTGGGGTTTTGCATGTAGTCACTGCTGCCTGTTGCTTTCAGCCGGACCATGGTTCTTGAGCCTTTCTGTTGTTCTAGCCCTCCTGACTTTTGCTCCCTTTCCACGTCATACTCTGCCCACTGTACAAGGACCTGGACTCTCTTGTAGCATAGGAAGCAGGGTCCTTGTGATTTAGCAGAGAAGTGGTACTACCTTGTATGTTTGGGAAGGGCAGGCTGAAGTGGGCAGGCTAAGGCAGGGAGGGATTGTTGAAAGGAGCTGGACAATCTAGGGGTGATGCATGCCTGTGATTGTAACTACTTGGTGGGAAGGAGGTGGGGAATCAGAGGCCAGATGATTATCTATTTCAGGTCTGTTGGTGTAACTTACTTAGCAAGACCTTCTCAAAAGAAAATAAGAAGAGCTTGAGTGTCACATGTGATAGCACACACTTGGGTTTTGTTTGTTTCAGAATAGGGTTTCACTGTGTAGCTCTGGGTGTCCTAGAACTCACTCTGTAGATCCAGGCTGGCCTTGAACTCACAGAGATCTGCCTGCCTCTGCCCCCCAAGTGCAGAAATCAAAGTAGTGATGGTGGTGCACACTTGTAACTCTAATATCGGAAGTTAGGAGGACCACTGAGCATTTGAGCAAACTTGAGCAAACCCTGGCTGAACAATGCATTTAAGGCTATCCTAATCTACAGTGTGATATCCCGAAAAATGCCTGGGGCGGTGGGGGGATTGCTAAGTTTGGTGGCACAGACCTTTTTAATTCTAGCACTGAGGAGACAGAGGCAAGTAGATTTGTGAGTTCAAGGCCAGCTTTTTATACACAGAGAGTTCCAGGCCAGCCAGTGCTGCGTTGTGAGATCCTGTCAAAAAAACTAAACAAAGAAAAAAAAACCCACCACCAAAATAGGGCCGACAAGGTGGTAAGAAGATAAAGGCACTCACTTGCCAACCTGATGACTGGAACTTGAGCCCAAGAACCCACATGGTGGAAAGAAAGACCGCCACAATCTTAATGTCACTTATCCCCCCCCCCCCCCCCAGTATATACACACACAAAGTAAATGAATGCAATACTTTTTTTTAGGTGCTGGAATATTTACCTGGGATCCTCTAGACCCTGGGTTTGGTCCCTAGTACTGCAAATTTAACGGGGGGGGGGGGCAGGACAGAAATGACAAGACCTTGTATGGGAACAGATGGGTGAGAAGCCACATCTCTGAAGGTGTGTCTGTTCAGTTCTGAAGAGGAATGGCGAGAAAGCCACCACCCATTCAGTACTTGCTGCGAGTTCTCATGTGCTTGGGCTTGAAATAGTTCCTTGACAGGTGACATGTTTTGGAGGCAGAATTACTGGGACTTGCTGCCACTGAGATGTGAGAAGCAGGGAGGTAACAAGGCCAGCGTGGGTTTGCAGCTTCCATACACCTCATTTCCTAAGCCTTGCCTTCCAACTTGCCTGGACCCCATCACTGGTTCTTAGAGGCAGTTTGAGGGGCTTCATCTTCTTTGTTCTAAGAACACCTCTACTTCTGGCCCACTCTCCTGCTTTCCTCTCAGATGCTGCTGTCGGCTTCCTGATACATTTGGACCTCTGGTGCTGGAAGGGCAGGGGACACATCTGACCCTACAGCTGTGCTTTCTTCCTTTCCTAGGAGATGTGGGCTCCTTCATGATCAAGCTGGTGGAAGGCCTTCAGGGCCAGATGTGGGCCTCAGATTGGGCTGAGGAGCTTCGGAAAGCTGACCAGCAGAAGGAGCAGACCTATCGGTCAGCTTGGGTAGAGTGGACATGGCAGGGGTGAGGAGTGGAGGGGGCTGATGCCAGCCAGCCCTACTGACCTCTGTTGTCCTGTTTCAGGGACAAGGCTTTAATGCCTGTAGTTCAGCACCTGAATCCAGTGTGGGTGTTACAGCAGGTGGAGGAAACTCTGCCTGACAATGCACTTCTCGTGGTTGATGGTGGGGACTTTGTGGCCACTGCTGCCTACTTAGTTCAGCCTCGAGGGCCCCTGCGCTGGCTCGATCCTGGTAAGGAAAGGCCCACACCTGGGGCAGCTTGCACTACATGGACCCTTCAAGGCAATTTGCTATTATCTCTCTAGGGGCCTTTGGGACTCTGGGAGTTGGCGCAGGTTTTGCACTTGGGGCCAAGCTGTGTCAGCCGGATGCCGAGGTGAGGCATTGGATGTGGGAGACTAGCTGCGTTCTGGGCTGTGAACTACCCTAACTGTCCTGGGTCGTCTCCCCACTCCCCCAGGTCTGGTGCCTGTTTGGGGATGGAGCCTTTGGCTATAGCCTCATCGAGTTTGACACATTCGTTAGACACAAGGTGACTGGGGTGCCCTGAGGGAAGCTTAAGCCCAGAGTTCTGGGATATGTCATCCAGGGTGGGCTGGGGGTAGGGGGTTTCCTCATTGGGCCACAGGCTGTCTTGTGGCTGGTCAAACCTTTGTACTGAAGGCTGTCGCCTGGCCTCCATTTTTCCTACAGGTACCAGTGGTGGCCTTGATAGGGAACGATGCAGGTTGGACCCAGATTTCTCGGGAGCAGGTGCCCAGATTGGGCAGTGACGTGGCCTGTGGCCTGGCTTACACTGGTGAGGGGTCAGGGTGGTTTTGGCCCAGCTAGGCTCCTGTTCCTCTCCTGGGTGGACGCTCTACTACTGTCCTATTTTCTTTTAGATTACCACAAGGCAGCCATGGGCCTGGGGGCCAAGGGGTTGATACTGTCACGGGACAATGAGGATCAAGTGGCCAAGGTACTTCGTGATGGCCAGCAGCTGTGCCGGGAGGGCCATGCAGTCGTGGTCAACATCCTGATTGGGAAGACAGATTTCAGAGATGGCTCCATTTCTGTATAGGGACTATGGGTTAGTGTGCTTGTCTTTGTACCTGGACTATGCCTGGCCCATCTGGAGTTTTTATGCTTGCTGCTGAGCTTGTCTCACAAGGTCCAACAATTTTACAACCCTCTGAGTGGGGGAATGGAAGGACCAAAGCTCAAAGAAGCACCTTGGCAACCCTGGGAAGTGGACACAGGCCCTGCTGTAACCTTTCTTCCTCTTAACAAAATGAATAAACCTCTTGGCTACATGAGCCCAAGGACTCAGTCACAGAACCCATATATACTTGTTTATTTATTGTCCACAAAGATGGCAGTGGTGGAAAGAAGTGGGAGACAAGAAGGGGCCCTAACTCTCCCACTTGATCACTGGGGATGCCAGGGGATGGCAAATCCTATCCCACTCTATGGTCCCTGAAAGAGTTCCACATGCCCACTCCAGACACACCAGTGCACACGAGTCCTTACACACAGACATACACATGCATGGAGACAATAAATAGTTTCCGTACCAAAGTGCCCCCAGCCTGAAGGCGGGGTCCCTCCAAAGGAGAGGGATTAAGTGCTCAGTTTTTCAGAGTGGGGGAAGGGCTGCTAGGGAAAGGGAAGGGCAGACTCTGTCTCTATTTGCTGATTGGAAATTCATCTTGGGTCTTGCCTAGAAGAGAAGGTTAGGGAAAATCAGCTGTTGTTCTATAAGCCCCAGCCTGCTCTTTCACAGATGGAGTTCAAGTCTGGGGCTGTTTCCCTTAAGCAGAACCTCCTGATTATCCTTAGATACTTAAAGGGAGGGAGAGACAGAATGTAGTGCTCAATGCTAATACTGGTTTGGTTGGCAGCAGCAAGAGAATGACTAGGGATGTCTCAACACCCCAGGGTGATGCTCACAGTAATTGGTGTTCCCCTGCCAAGGGGAGGCAAGAGATGCCAGCCTAGTAAGCAGAACAGTCTCCGGCAAGAAGAGGAGAAGCCCCGGTGCTCAGGAATGGGGGACTACGGTATCAGTTCTTAAAATGCCAAGAGCCTCTCTTTGCAACTAAGGCCCAAACAGTGGCACTAGGAGCTGGGAATGATTCTTAGCATAGGAGGCTAGTCCCTTGGCAGTTCCCTAGCTCAGTCTGAGCAACTTTGGTCAGGTCCTTTTAGGTCGTCAGGGCACTGCTTTAGTAACTTGGAACCCAGTCACCAGTAATCAGAACCTGGCCCTTAGCAAGCAGGAAGCAATTCCTTAGTAACCAGGACTCAGAGGCACACATTGATCTGCTTGGAGAGTTCTCTCTCCAGATCCAGGATGAGGGCATCGAAGTCTTTGAGATTCAGGTGTGGGTTGAAGGGTGCTTCAAATTCATCTTCGAAGTCAGTAGTGCCCCTTGGCTCTCCGGTCTCATCATCATCATCTTCACTGTCACTGCCTGTCACATGGTCATAGTCAGGCCCGGACAGGAAGTCCCGCCCACGCGGCAGTAAATCTTGCCCACAAACGCTCCAATCACCCGCATAGCGGTTGCTTGGGGGGCTTTCGGGGCCTCCACGGCCCCGGGGTCGAGTCACCACTTTGGGACTCGATGGCGGCAGGTGCAGCGGTGGCTGTCGTTTGGGCCGCAAATATGGTGCAACATCCGGAGCCTCTGGGGGCCGGCGGGCATCTGCGGGGTCCACAGGGAGGGTAAAGAGATGTGATACAAGGGAGTGGCTGGCATCTAGGTCCCCTGTGACTGGCTTTTCGGGAGGCAAGCTTACATGCAAGTTTAACGCCACCCCAAGGGGTGTTGCCCTCCTTAGATTCCAGTCCATGATTGGCCAGTAGGGAAGCATAAAGTTAAGGGAGGCTGACAAGGATGGGATGTATTCACCTGGCCAAGACTGTAACAGGTAATGCAGGACTTCAATGTGGCGCTTGAAGTCCACTGCGCTGGTGACCCCTGGACCGGAACTACGAAGCCGGGGGCGGGCGGAGGTCTGTCTCGCTGGCAGCAGCACAGGTCCAAAGCACACCGCCAAGTTCTGCGGGGTCATCCGGTTGTGGGTATGGAAGGAGGAGACAAGGCGCAGGTGGTCCAGGAGAAGCGTCAGTGTGGCCTGTGGAGAGCGTTGCCAGGGTGGGCATGAGGTTGGCAAACCCGAGCTCTGGTTGCACTCGCGGGGCACTCAGTGGTGAAGTGGTTTCAGTAGAGAAACTTTGGTTCAGGTTCTCATAGCCATAAGGGAGGTGTTGGTTTTAGGAATATATGTTGCTGAAGTTGAGACTGTGGCCAAGGGCAACTTAGTTTAGGAATGGAAGGGCTTTGTGTTAAGCAATATTAGCATGAACTTTATTTTACACATGAAGAGAGGAATAGTTTCAAGGACTTTTCTAAGATTTCACAGCCAGGAGTTTTGCTTGTGTTAGGCTGGCACCTGTTTGCTACACAACCCAGCCTGGCTTGGAACTAGCTATGTGGCTCAGGCTGGCTTCCAACTTGAAATCTTGCTTGACTCTTGAGTGCTAGGCATAGAGGCATATAACCCCATGCCTGGCTAGAGTGTGTGTTCTGGACAAATCTTGGCTGTTTGACCGTGGGCAAATCACTAAACTAAGCCTTGATTTCCTAACCCAGGAGCTGACAGATGAATACCAAGTACTTTGTTGGGATGTGATGATCATGTATGATAACTGCATCTCAGGCATGGTGAAAGCAGTCCACTGGTTATCACCCACTCTATGTCCTTCCTGGTCCCAGCACAGCCAACTTACCCTCTCTACATCTGGCAGGCAGCTGAGGAGCCCTCTGGTGCCCTCAGGACCCAGGGTAGCCCTGCTGGTGTGCCCTTGGGTCATGGTTTCCAGTGCCACCTGATAGAGGGGCTGGGTGATGAGTGGAGTGGGCAGCTCCCGAAGATAATCTTTGAGGATGCCTGTGGACAGAGGGTCCTCTCTGGTTAAGGCACCCTGGCTTCTGAAGACAGAGGGGTCATTGATGTTAGCAAGCAGGTATCTTCACTGCCTGCCCCAAGGACTCAGCGACAGCAGGATATGTCATCACCAGCTGCCAAGATGTGACACAATCCCACTGTCGCTAAGAGTCACATACATCCCCCTGTAAAAGGCCAGTGCCACCTCTTTGCTCTCTTTCCCCTCCACCCTCACCGAGGCACCCCACTAAACCTCCCACATGAGATCTGTCACATGGTGTCACTTGCATCCATCACTTAGATCGTGACAATTTGTACAGACCATGGTAGTAGGAAGAGGGCAGGCATAAGAAATGAAAACAAGATCAGACAGGGGACAGGAGGTTCCATTGGGCCTCCAGGCCACCCTGGAGGTGGCAGTTGAGAGGAATGAGCAGGCAAGGGCCAGGTGCCATGCTGACCTGTGATGACATTGATATCAGGGTACACATCTTCAGAGAGGCACACAGCTGCACTGTCCTGCTCAAAGGCATCCCGAAGCTCTTTCTTCACTGCTGCCGAGCCACAAAGACGGTACAGCCCCACTACCTGGGGATACAGACAGAGAACAAACATCTTCCTGGGGCAACACACAGCAAGGCCTGTTGGGTTGGGGCTGGATGTTTGGACAAGGGTGACTGGATGTTATGGCCTAGGGGAGGTGGGGCCATCCACATGCATCTCACTGGCTTCCTTCCCACTGCCAGAACAACTGTCACAAGTGCCACTGACCCAGCCTAGTTCAGTACTCGGAGGCAAAGGCAGGAGGTCACCCCGGGCTGTAGGCCACAGTGTGTTGTTCAAGGTAAGCCTGAGCCCAGACTCCTCCTCCTTTTAGGTTTTTTGAAACAGGGGCGTGTGCCATCAAGCTAGACTACCTCCTGTCTTAATTCCCTTCCTAGCTAATTTGAAATTTGTGAACACTCAGTCATCTTTCAAAAGACTGAGCTCTATGAGCTCTGAGATCTTGTAATAAAATGGACAAATGATCCGTGAGTCCGGGGCTGTGGGGGAGGATTTCCTTTCCCTTAGGTGAGTGTTGGATCCCAGAACAGCTCAGGATGGAGAAGGGGCAGGCAGTATGTCTAAGGTAGCAGGAGTTGGGGCAGGGGCTCACCCGCAGCCCTCGGCATTCGATCTGTCCCACACACTTTCTGATGATGAGAGGCACCTGGCCTGGAGACTGCTCGCGTTCAACCAGTAGCTGCAGAGGGAGCCCGAAGACACGGGGCTCTGCTGTGACAGGGACTTCTTGCTGTTCTGACAGTGTTAGCTTAGCGTAAAGAAGTCCCTGGGGTTCCAGACGAACGGCCAGTTGTTGGGCTTGGCACCCTAAAGATGCAAGGACTGAGCCAGTTCTGTCCCAAAGGCTTTTGTGTCCTGGCTCCCATCATCTAGGACACCTTTTACTCGTGAAGCCCAGCCCCCCTGGGCATTGTAGGAGAACAGGATGCCCTGCTCTTCCTCCCTAGAAGTCCCATGTCTTACCTCGAAAGATGATTGGCAGTAGCACAGTGCCCTGGGCGCAGGGCCGATGCCTTCTCACACCAGGGTCCCATGCAAGTACCAGAGCCCGCAGCAGACGAGCAGCCTCCAGCTCAAGGTGGAAGGTGTGGTCCAGCCTCAGAAAGTCTGGTCCGCCTCGAAGTGGCCCTGTGCGGGCCCGAGCTACCCCATCCACTTGCAGAAGGCAGCAGAGATCTCGAGGAGTGGCCCCCAGAGTTGGCCGCAGGCCCCCTAACCCATATAGGTGCAGGCTGAGACGCCCCCAGAGTGCTGCTGGAGGGGCCCGGGCTGATGGGCCCACCTCATAGGGCCGGAAGGCAGTGGGTGATGGTGGTCCCCCAGGACGCTCGGGCGAATCACTATCGCTGAGGTACCCACCCCTTGGGCTCCTAGTGCCTCCAGCCACTGATGCCTGCCCAGGAGTCCCCACACTGCTGTCCAGGTGGTAGCGGCTGATGACAGAGCCTGTTGGGGCGGTCCTCTCTCGTTCCCTGCTAGGGCGTGTAGCTCTTAAGCTCAGGCGGCGCCGCAGCTCTGGCAGCTTCTTCATCTTCATAGAGAGGCGCCTGGCAGGGCCTGGAGACTTGGTACGGGACGTTTTGGTAGTGGGGCTGGTAGGGGCTGCACCTGCAGGGACAACAAACTTCAGGGGTCAAGGCCTGGGCCTGGGGTATGAGGCTTGTGGTCCCTGGGGGGCTGGGTATGAGGCTTGGGCACACCTGGAGTCTGGGGTGTGAGCCTTGTACACACTTGCGGGTGTGAATGTGACTATAACATTTTGTGCCTACCTTGGATGATTGGGCCTTCTGGCTCAGAGGACGCTGGCTGTGATCCCAAGGGCTCAGGTGCTGATGGTCTGGGGTCGTCTTCGGGAATGGGGTTGTACCAAATCTCACCAGCAGACTCCCCACTGCTAGGTGTCCCACACCCTAGAGATATCTCCTCTGGTGGCTTGGCCCCACCTAGCACCCACCGGCGGCTGCTGGGTTCCAGGCTCTGCAGGTAGGCCCCCCGAGCAGGGCTCCGTGGTGCCTCGGGGCTGGGAGGTCCCTCTGCTCCAGCTTGGGACCCTTCAAGGACCTGAGGTTCTGGTTCTGGGGTGCTGGGCTCTGAGCGCTGGGCTGTGCGACCTGATGGAGAATGAAGAGAGTAAGACCCCAACTCTCAAATCCCCAGAACAGCCTTGGCCCAGGGCAGCGGCCCAGCTAATTGGCTTCAGCCCTCACTTCACACAACTGACTGACAGTAAGAGAGCACATTACCATCCTGGGGCCTAAGTCACTGCCCCTTGGGACCTGCTGTTTTGTTTGGTCGCAGCAACTAACCAATACCTTTAGAGTCCCTAGTTTGGAGGTCCCCTGCCCCAGCCCCTAACATTCCAAGGGGTCTATGAACCAGCCTCAAGAGTCCAGGTCAGATGTCTTTGGGACCTCAGGTCATTTTGGCTCTGTCTCCCCTCTTCCAGACCTCTCATTAATCTTGGTATAGAGTCTTATGCCTGTCCCTTCTCATTGAGTGGCCTTGAGCAAGTCATTTTCTTGATGTTCCATGTCTTGTTTATGTGGAAATTCTGTGGTCCCCCCACCTCCAACAAACGCTTGAGGAAGCTCAGTGTGAGAAGTAATTTTAAACAAGAGGGTTTGCAGCCCCAGTAGATGTTACTGGATTGAAGGCAGGCCAGGAAATGTGACAAGGAGTGCTAGTTTCTTTTTCATTCAGCCCCCTCTCCCATTTTTCCAAATTCTGCCCCAAAGACCTCTTGAACCTTGCCCCTCAGCCCAGCCCAGATTACTATAGTCAGTGCCCAATTTATAACCTCCCCCCCCCCCCCCGCCTTGGCTCCATTCTCTCCCTGACATCATGGCTGATTTCCTGTGTGTGTTTATGTGTGGGCACTGGGTCCCTTCTCTGGCCCTGGGAAACTTGGGACTCACTGGGAAAGGCCAGGGAGTGGGTCAGGTTCATGGTGTATTAGCCTCCCTCCTTCAGCTGATTCCTTCCCAGGGCTCCTACCCATACAGTTCTCATTTCTCCAAGATTCTGTCTTGCTGTCTGTAGACACCCCCAGATTTAAGCAACTCCCATTCCCAACCCCTAGCACTCCGTTAGAGGTCTCTGTCAAGAGCTTAGTCCAAAGGATTACTTAAAGTTAGTTTACAGGCCCTGGACAAATCACCCAACAGCCACGTGCCTCAGTTTCCCTGTCTGAATAAGAGGACTGTTTCTTGGGGCTGCCCACGACGATAGGTGCAGCTGCAGCCTCTGGTGCGATGACTGCCACGGGGAGGTGAGGAAAAGGCTGCGATAATAGGTATAACCCCGCACTACCTCTGTCGTATACAGGAGAGTGTCCCCACCTCTCATCCTCCAGGGCTCCCGCCCACCGCGTGGACAGGCCTTGTCAGTGCCTCACAGCTAGTGCCCCACCATCACCCTCTAGGCGCCCCGTCGAGGCCCCATTTCCTGTTAGGGGCGAGGTCCCTCTGTTGGGCCAAGCAAGGAACCCACGGAGCTGGCATCTCAGGCCAGCTGCACATAACGGTTCGCGGCCCCCGCCTTGCAAAGATCTAGTCCATATTCCTCTCCCGCCATCAGGGTTCGGTCCCTGCTTAACCCCTAGGTCCCGCTGCGTACCCTACCAGGGACCTGGGGACCTCGGGCCAGGCGGGGCTCTCATCTCCTCCCCTCCGCGAGTCCCCGCACTCACCGCGATCCTTGGCATCTGACTTTTTCCGGGGAAGTTTCTCCCGGCCCCGCAGGCGGGAGAAGGTCTTCCTGAGCAGCGGCTCGGCCATGCTGAGGCCGCGGCCGGGCTGAGTGAGCGCCCCGGGGCTGCGGCCGCCCGCCCCACCCGGCCGGGCTCTCCCGCCCCCCGGCCCGCGCCAGCAGGAAGCGCATTCCGGGAATGCTTGGCCTTAACTTTTTTTTTTTTTTTCCTTTTCCCTTCCCGCAGCCCGAGCAGGCGATGCTGGGAGATGTAGTCGCCTGGGGCCGGGAGGGGACAAGATCGGGATGCTGGGCCAATCCGCCCCTCTTCAACTATGGATGTCATGCAACAAATTGTCGGCTCTCCAAAAACGCATCCAGGGACTTATAATCTCAATCTCATGTCTTTCCTCCTGTCCATCGAGCTCCTACATCACTCAGTACCCCGCCCGCGACTCTGCCTTGGTCATTCCAATGCCATTCCTTGCCTTTCCGATTCCCTGTTCCAATTCTTTCCCTCCCCAGCTCTAGTTACTTCTGTTTGACAGCTGACCCTCAAACTTAGTGGTGTCCGACTGCTGTGATGTTTACCGTTGCTTTCGGGTCAGGAAATGGACCTGGCAGAGCTGATATTGCCTGCTTTATTTCTACTTAGCCGAGAACACAGCAAGGGTAGGGGGTGTCTCAAAAACGTGAA
Source organism: Lophiomys imhausi (assembly GCA_907164525.1). Classification (NCBI taxonomy): domain Eukaryota; kingdom Metazoa; phylum Chordata; class Mammalia; order Rodentia; family Muridae; genus Lophiomys; species Lophiomys imhausi. The sequence goes on from CAJQZJ010032834.1 coordinate 1,796,117, forward strand.
GTGTTGAAGGCATGTGCAATTGGAGGCTGTATTATTTTTTGTAATTAGTAATGAAATGCCTGAGGCTGGACAGCTTTATAAAGTAAATTGAGTGCCGCCTCTGAAGGTCCAATGTATAGTGCTAGCATAGTTTTGGCTCCTATGACATCCTCCACAAAGCTGATGATGTCATAGCAGCGCATCTTGAAACAGGAAGAGAGAAAAAAAATCTAGGTTTGGGCTCATTCGCTGCAGAGCTGGCTCAGTGGTTAAGGTTCGGGCTCATTCTTACAACTTAACTTTTAAAAATATTTTACTTTTTTTGTTTTGTTTTGTATTTTTGTTTTCTAAGACAGGGTTTCTCTGTGTAGCGCTGGCTGTCCTGGGCTCACTTTATAGACCAGGCTGGCCTTGAACTCGCAGAGAGCTGCCTCGCGAGTGCTGAGATTAAAGGCGTGTGCAACCAGGGCAGATTTTACTTTTTATTACGTGTATGTCTGTGCCTCTGTGTATGTCATATGGGTCAGGGTGCCCACAGAGGCCAGAGGAATCCGATCCTTCTAGAGCTTGAGTTCCAGGCAGTTGTGAACCACATGACTTATGGGTGTTGGGAACAGAACTTGGGTTCTCTGGAAGAGCAACAAACACTTTTAACTGCTTGAGCTTTCTACAGCCCCACAAAATAACTTTTACAAAAACTAATTTGGTCTCAGGAGAACTATCTTCTGAAGGGAAACTCCTGGTGACAGGAGGCTCTCTTCACCATGCCTAGCCTATTAACAGTGTCACATGGAGGACTAAACTTTCAACACATGAACTGTGGCACAAATCATATCTAAACTGAAGCTCAGGTCTTTTAACTGGTGCCAGTCACAGGCTGGATCTCCACTGGGATAGTGGACTACACACCTATGTGGACCTCGTCGTGTGTCCTTGGCTTCCTTCCAGTTTAGTAGCTTTGTGGTAATTGGATTTCTTAGGTGGGCACAGTCTACACAGTGCAGAGTGGCGGAAAACATGCCAAACAGCTTGTTCAGGTGGATGCAGGAGAGACTGCTGATACAATATTATGAAAAGATCTCCTGCATTCTAAGAGACTGGAACTTTTGACAGACCTCACAGGCAGAGTTAATAATACACCTTGAAGTCACTTAAGACTGCTAGCCTTTTGTGTACTCAGCCTGTTTGTTTAACTTGCCTGTAAGAGAACAATGTAGCAATCAACTTTACTTGCCTTGGATTTCCCATGTAATCAAGTTTTTACAACTTAACATCTAACTGTAATCTTAAATTAGTAGTCTTCCATGCCCCTGATTCAGAAGTTGAAGACAACTTCCTAAAATCTACTAAAAAGAAAAAAAAACTACCAAAAAGGTTGGAAGCAACCAGTTATGGATATTAAGTGATGAACTGTGATACCTGTTATCTGGGTCAGTTAGAAGCAAGCAACTTAATCCCTTGTAAAACTCTATTTCTGTAACGTATCCCATTCCTTTCCCAAGTGATACTTTCTGTGCTTTCTTTTTTTTTTTTTTTTTTTTTGGTTTTTCGAGACAGGGTTTCTCTGTGTAGCCCTGGCTGTCCTGGACTCACTTTGTAGACCAGGCTGGCCTCTAACTCACAAAGATCCGCCTGCCTCTGCCTCCCGAGTGCTGGGATTAAAGGCGTGCGCCACCACTGCCCGGCTTTTCTGTGCTTTCTAATACAGAACAAAACAGTCTCTCTCTCTCTCTCTCTCTCTCTCTCTCTCACTCATACACACACACAGAGCTCATACAAGACAGAGACAGAACAGACAGATACCCAGATACAGATGCAGGCACAAATTCAGACTCATGCTACAGATAGCGGACAGAAGACAAAGGAAGCATGACACAGAGAATTAAAATCTGGACTCACTTTTGGTTAAATGACTCCAAGGGGAAGTGCTTTTGTATCTTTCTTTTTGTTTGTTTTAGGGTCTCTCTGTGTATCCTTGACTGTCCTGGGCACACTGTAGACCAGGCTGGCCTTGAACTCACAGAGATCTGCCTGCTCTGCCTCCCGATTAAAGGCGTGCGCTCCCACGCCCGGCTGCTTTTGTTTCTTTAATGTGACATGGATGCATCGTTGGTCACTTGCTATCAAGTATATGTATGTCACTGCTAACAGGCACATTTGAATCAGTGACACAGATATCACTGATGTGTATAATCTGGAAGGGAGATAGTGCTGTGGCCACTTTAATAAATCAAACCTACTTCACACCCATCATCCATTCGGTGCCAGGGTAGACGCAGGACTCACATCAGATCAATGCACACTTCTACTGAAAGCCTTTTTTTCACTACTGATCACCTCCCCTACTGGGAATAAGGTCTAGATTGCCACCCTACATGAATTCTCTGGTCCCAATGAAGTGGTTGGTGGAGACCTTTCCCCACTTCCAACCAAGTTCTTGTCCCACTTGCTGCCTCTAAAAGTACAAGTGGGATTGTTCATTTGAGATTACCAACTTTAAATTGAATAAACTTTAAGCATGCATGTTTTAAATGAACAGGTTGCACCAACCAAGAACAGCCTTTTTCAGAGATAGTCTGAGATCACTGACAGGAATTCTCAAAGCTGAGGCCACAGATCTCCAAAGTTGTAGGTTTATAAGTTTGGAACCATGGATCTCAGGAATGGTGGGTCTCTGGGGTTGGAAGCAGCTACAGGGAAGAATTCCTTTCTGAGGCTATCTGAGTGAAAAGTCTTGTCGGTTAAGTCAGACTCTTACTCAGAGGATTCTCTGCCAACTGGCAAGACTGGGTTCTGGAGGTTGGCTTGAGGGCAGAAGCCTCAGGAAGAGGGAGTTGCTGACCAGTCTTTCTAGGTGAGTATAACCTTGAAGTCTTCAGGCTTCTTCCTCTGAAGAAAGCCAGAATATCTGGAGGGTTCCCAAGTAGAGCGTGGAGCTGGGTTCTGAAGTTTTTCTTCTGTCTTCTTCCATTGGTTTCTTCAGCTGCTCCAGCTTTGCAGTCCCCAAATGCCCAGATTTATAGAGATGCCAGCTAGGGGCAAATGTGAGTAAGCAAATAAGATGAAAGAAATGGGGCTAACTAATCTGTCAGACCTTGTGGGGGACGCGAAGAACCATGAGCTAGCCTAAAGTCAGAAGTTCATGATCAGGTCTTGAGGTCTCTGTCTCTGCAGAAGCAGAGAAACTACAAAGAAAGTTTCTGCCCATCCCTAGTTAGTACTTTGAGCTTTGCGGGCAACCTGCTGCTTCCTTCAGCCAGGTATTTCCTTCTACCAGGCTGGAGGTTGGGGTGTGTGTGTGTGATGTGGGGGAAGGCTGCTACTAAAGCTAGCAGTTCCTCTGCCCACCTGCAAGAAAGCTCTATATCAGGGGCCCTACCTGTCCCTAACACTGTCTCTCTGGCCATGGGCTTCACTTACTATGGCTTCAGTTTGGGTCTTCCTGTTGTGTCTCTATTCCAAATTCAAGTAGATAAGACTAAGGAAGTAAACACATCTCAGGAAGTTCTTGAAATTTACAAGATTCACTAGGCCTCTCCCCAGGGTTATATATGCAGTGGCAATTGCTAGAAAGGGACTTCCTGAGTGAATCTTAGTTTCCATATAGGATAGAAGATTTTTGCGGCTCTCCCTCCTAGGGACATCCCTGAGCTATCCCAAGGTACAGATGTTGCCCAGATAAGTGGCTACCAACTTCATGATGATTAGGGTGTGTGTGTGTTAACATCAAGTTGAGTTGGAATCCTCAATGTCTTTGATCTGGCTTGTGATCTTGAGGCAGTCACTATGGCTTTGTGAGACGCTATACAAATATCCATGATCTTGAGTCACTCAGTGAAAACCTACAAGGAATGTTTTGTGTAGCATTTTTCATTGCATTGAAACATTGTATCCTACAAAGAAGTTCATTAAGACTCAGGAAATAAACAGCTCATAAATCTCAGGAAATACCTGAAATTTACCAGGTACACAATGCTTCTCCTCCCCCCAAGGTTATATAAAAGTAAGAACTGCCGAAGAGAGCTGGCAGTGTTTGGAAAAAACTCTAGTTTGCTTCTTATAGTCTCCTGCTACTGAGATGTTACCTCTACCATGTGCCCTCTGGTCCTGCTGTTGAGGTCGGAGCACCTGACTTCTCGGCAGCAGCAGAAACACACACAAGGCACCTGGATCTGGAGCAGACTTCACTGAAGATGAAGGGAATTGGATGAGGAGGCTGCATCTCAAACAGCACCGTTTAACCTTGACTGTTGTCCTTGTGCCTTTTCTGTTGCTATAACACAAGAACAGAGACCAAGAAGGAAAGTATTGGTGTTCACAGTTTTTTGAGGCTGAAAGCTCATGTTTGAGGGACTTTGTTCTGGCTGTGTTTAAAGCTCCCTTGGCTGGATCACAGCCTGCAGGTTGTCTGTGTGCGTGTGTGCGTGCGTGCAAATGAAAGACACACACACACAGAGAATCCAGCCTCTCATCTGTAACAGCTCACCCTCTTGTGAACTTGTTTACTCTAGGAGACTAGCATTACCTCCAAGAATGATGTCCCTAGTGACTTAATTTTGTCCCAATAGGTTATGCCTCTTAAAGGTACAACTATATCCCAACACAGCCACACTGGGGACTAAGCTTTGTAGCAATAAACAGATGATGAACATAGTCAATCCATACCCAAACCACAGCAACTCCACAGACATCTGTGTTCTACTGCAGCCTATGTGGCATCCTAGGCTTGCTAGCACACTGCTTCATTCTATCAGTCGACACACAAAACCACACGCACATCCACACAAACATGCTCGTGTGCCAGGGTCTCACTGTGTAATCTAACGTGGTCATGAACTCACAGAGATCCACCTGCCTCTGTCTTCTGAGTACTAGAGATTAAAGGTGTGAACCACCACGCCCAGCATTCTACACATGTATTTTGAGTGAGAAGCTACTATACTAAGCATAGGAGTACAGGCTTGGGCGTGATAAGATAATACACAGGGAGATCCGCCCCAGCCACACTGACCTGGGGAGGCTGGAAGAAAGACACCCATGTGATGGAGAGATTGAAAAGATGGGAGTATGTAGTGGAGAGATGGGAGAGAAAGTGAAGCTGAGGGGTTTATACACTGTGGAGAAAAGTGGAACTGGAAACTCAACAGTGATGAGCAGGCAGATATGAAAAGTCCGTAGTGAGGTCCTGGCCCTGGGCTGCTGCCGAGGGCCATATCTGGGTCCATTGTCCTGCTGCAGCCTGGATCTGTATCGATGTCTGTGTCTCAAGTTACCACCAGAGATCAACTGGATGTCCAGAGACCATGTGGATGTTTGAGGGCTGCACTGCCACAGGGGAACAAGCTAATCTTAGTGGCCTGTACTTCCACCTGAGGCCATGCTACTGCGAGGGGGGCATGTCTGTCTGGGTCCATGGCCCTTTGGCAGCCAGGGTCTGTGTTGATGTCCCAGGCCTGTGTTACTACCAAAGGCCATGCAGATGTCCCTGGTCTGAACTGTGCTGAACAGTCCTTGCCCCTCGCCAGCCACCACACTCAGGAGAGTTGGCCCTGCCCCTAGTCTGCTGTGGGGTTGCTTGGGTGCCAGAGAGATTCCCTCTTGCCCTTCACAGCCTACAGCAGGCAGGAGAGCTGTCCCTGAGGTCATGAAAGCGAGAGAGCTGACTTAAACACCTCATTGGCTGCAGTACTCGGGAGAGTGGGACCTGCACCTTGCCTGGGCAGCACAATAGAGCTGACCCTGGAGGTAGGGGAGTTTTCCACCTCATTACAGAGTCAAACAACAAGCAGAAGTGGAAAACAAGATCGTCAGTATCAGGAAAACACAGCAAGTACCAGCTGCATGGAAAGTCCCAGGGAAAAGGACAAACCGCATCACTCAGGTGCAGGTTAAGTGATTAACAACAAACAAATCACTAAATGGCTGCTCTGTAAGGGGCTGCGTCACATTACAACTTCCACAGTATTTTTTTTCTCTTGACGGGGAGGTTGCAAGAGTGGAGAGATGTAAAGGGATAGGGAGATAAATGGGACTGTGGTGTGCCCCGACCAGCGGGGTTCGGGGGACTCAAGAGGATCGCCAAGGACCTGAATGAGAGAAGGGACAAAAGACATGGAGGCGAAGAGCAAGTCCATTGATCAAGCTCTCAAATTTTTATTGAAAACAGGATCAGGTGTAGTTTGGTAGGGGGTAGGGAAGCGTAAGGTAGGGACGTCAGCTAGATGTCAGTGGGTTGCTAGGAGACTAAAGGTCTAGGATATCTCATGATTGCAGCTGACCAGCCACAGGCTAATCAGGTGACTTTCGAGAATTGGTCTGGTAATTGGGAAACCGGAACCTAACTCCTGTGGCAGGAGCTTAGCAGGGGGGAGTTGATAACTTTTCTGTAGGCCTGTATCTTAGGCCTTAATGTAAGTAGGGAAGGTTAGTAATTTTCCATGGGCCTTGGCTCCCAGCATCTCCTCCCTGTTTATATAATTTTAAGAGGCTTGAATGTTGTCAGTGCAATCCAATTTTTCCTCCTAAAGGAGGTGGGCATTAACAAGAGGGGGGAAGCAGTGACCTGATCCTCCAAGATCCTTTTTGTGGAGGAGAGGGTGGCCTCACCATAGCCTAAGGGCATCCCCAGCAGGCTTACGGCTAGAGACTTTAAACATCTTTTTTTTTTTTTTGGTTTTTCAAGACAGGGTTTCTCTGTGTAAAAGCTCTGGCTGTCCTGGACTTGTTTTGTAGACCAGGCTGGCCTTGAACTCACAGTGATCTGCCTGCCTCTGCCTCCCAAGTGCTGGGATTAAAGGCGTGCGTCACCACGCAACCTCTATGCAATCAGGTTTGTTTCTCAGGGGATTCAGAAGTGGACAGTTGGGTCCTCCCCCTGCAGTACTTAGTCCTACACCCCTTGCAGGTGCCCATGTCATAAAAGACAAGAATAATTCTGAATTTTATGCTGATGGAGATGCACACTGTAGAAGAAGGAGCCTTAAGGGGTGGCTTGGGGAAGGTCCTCATAGGACTCACCTAAGCCTCTGTCAGCCAGATCCAATCTAGAGAGTCAATCTGTCCTTTAATGAAAGCCATAAGTCTGTTAAAACGAAAAGGTCCAAGAGAGAGAGAGAGAATTCCTAGTAAGCCAAGCAGGAGGCCAAGCAAGGGAAGGAGATAGGGAAGGAATCCATTTAATCCATTCCAGAAAAGGGATTCAGCCGTTGCCTTTCCAGGTCCTCTTGTAGCTTCTTTATCTTATTTTTGACTATGCTCGATTTGTTCACATAGAAACAGCATTGCTCCTGTAAAGCCAAACAGATACCTCCTTTTTCTGCTGTCAATATATCTAGCCCTCTTCAGTTTTGTAGTACCACTTCTGCTAGGGAGTCCAGCTGTTCCTGGATATCCTGTATGGTACTGGACAAAACCTGAACATCACTAATAAGCTGTTGTGACAGCTTATGATATTTATGTAAAGAAACTCCTAATCCTGCTGTTCCTGTAGCCAGGGATGCAGACAGTCCTAGTCCCACTAAAAGAGGGATGAGTTGAACAGCTAGCTCTCTGTGTCTGCCTGAGGATTTGGACAGTGTCTAGAGAAGTGTCCAGGTTGTTTACAGTTAAAGCAGACCTTAGATTGTGAAGGGGTCGGGCCCAAGCTACGGAGTGCCACCCCGATGGCGGGACATAGGGTCCACATCAGCACAAATTCTTGTAAAGTCAGAAACTGGTTTTCCCTGGTGGTGGGGGCCTATGGCAGCCTAGCAAGCAGCGTTAGCATTTTCAAAGGCCAGTTGTTTTATAAAATCGTTTTCAGGCTCCATTTCACCCAAGAGTTGTTCTGCGGCTTCTAGGAGCCGACCAACAAATTCATTGTAAAGTTCTTGGGAACCCTGTCTAATCTTGGACAATGAGGTAAAAGCCAATCCCTTGGAGGGAAGGGTCTGCCACACCTGAGTGGTGGCTTGTTGTATTTGAGTTAGTAACCCAGGGGGAAATTTGGCTTGTCGCTCGTTAGAATCAAAAGGAGCCAAGGGGCGGCGGTTCTAGGGTACCAGCAGGCAGGGGAATGTGTCGTTCAGACAAAGTTGCTCCGTTCAGTCAAGTCCCACGTTTGGGCGCCACTTGCCCTGACCAGCGGGGTTTGGGGGACTCGAGAGGAGCGCCTAGGACCTGAATGAGAGAAGGGACAAAAGACACAGAGATGAAGAGCAAGCCCATTGATCAAGCTCTCAAATTTTTATTGAAAACAGGGTCAGTTATAGGTTCAGTAGGGGGTAGGGATTGTAAGGCAGGGACGTCAGCAGGTTGCTCGGAGACTAAAGGTCTGGGATATCTCGTGGTTGCAGTTGACCGGCCACAGGCTAATCAGGTGACTTCTGAGAATTGTCCTGGTAATTGGAAAACTGGAACCTAACTTCTGTGGCAGGAGCTTAGCAGGGGGAGTTGATAACTTTCTGTAGGCCTGTATCTTAGGCCCTAATGTAAGTAGGGAAGGTTAGTAATTTTCCATGGGCCTTGGCTCCCAGCAGGGGTGCATGATGTGAAATTCACAAAGAATAAAGTTTTTTTTTTTAAAGATAATACACAGGATCTGCTCTTACTGTCACTTCACTGTCAAATTGAATTGAAGATGTATACAAATGAATATATGTGGTAGCCTTTTGTCATTGTAGCCAACACAAAGCATAGTGGCTTATAGAGAGGGCAGGATTGGTTTGGCTAACAGTTTTGGAGGCTCACAGTCTGTGCCTGGCTGCCCCCTTTGCCTTTGGGCCTATGGTGATGAAGTACATCACAGTGGAGAGCAAAGAACAGTGAAACTGTTGTGGGGCCCCTACAGGACAATCCCCACATAAGGGGGTCCTCAGGGAAAAATGAGTGTGCTGCCCACCTGAACCTCCAGCCTTCACGCCGAAGACAAACAGATGCGACAGGTGATGTCTAGGCATTTCCCATTTTTACTATTTTCTTCCCTGGCTTATATACAGAAACAAATGGGTGTTTCCATATGAGGCTACGTGGGCCAATCACATTAAAGTCATCATCCTATTACATCATGTAGCACAAGTCTGGTAACATGGTGATCATGCACTGGTCACGAGTACGGAAGTGTTGCTTGCCCAATCAGCTGTACCCACGGTCAGGCTTCAACTCTGCCCCAGCATCTTCCGGCCAGTGCCATCTTAGATATCTCCCACAAGTTACTTTAATTTTCACAGCAATGAGGCATTTCTCATAAGCCTCCATTTCCCAGGTCCCCACATGAAACTGTTTATTTTTTGACTGGGCTGTGAAAAGAAGCAGTCAGGAAGGTCCTACGGTCCTATAGTCCCCTTCAAGGGCACATCCCCAGTGACTTAATGCCCCTCATCAGGCCTTTTCTCTGAAAAGGTTCTACCACCTCCCCACAGCTTCATAAACTAGTATGTGGGATGTGAAAGAATGGCTGTTCATAACAAATAGTACACTGATCCCAGGTAAAAGAAACAGTCCTACCAAAATTAGTGAACTCTGGAAGCTTCTGAAAGTTACAAGATTTCGGAAACTATGTCCCCTAGGTTATTTAACAGAATTGGAGCTTCTTAGAGGTGCATAGGTGACTAGAGGCAAAGCCCATTCCCTCATGTGTGATCATTTAAGAAAGCTGCCATCCCCGCAGCTCTCAGTGCAGCCTGGAGCCACCTAGATAGGTCAGTCAGGCTCCTCCCTGGCAGTCCTTATTGTTTATATGACCTTGGAGAAGAAGGGAGCATTGTGAGTTTTGTAGGTTTCAGGGACCTCTTGAGGCTTGCAAATTGCTTACTTCCCTCTAGGATGTTTCACGTAGAAGGCTATTGCTACATAACAATTAGGGAGAAATCCTTTAACTACACCAAAGCAATATAAAGCCACTGCAATGGTGACAATAAGGGCATGGTGATCAAATCAGACTGAAGTGATTGCACTGATAGATGCAGATTACAGGAAGTAGTATCTGTGTTGAGATCTTAAACTAAAGAGGGGGTTAACTCTGGTGGGCAGTGGGGAGTGGAAAGAACATAAATAGATGCCCTGGAATGTCTCTTTTTGTTCCTACCTGCTTTCCCGTTGGTCTTTTGTCTATAGTGTTTCTCACCTTTGGTCCTCTTTGATTTCTGCTTCTTGCCACTCCTGTTTCTTATGTAGTTATTCCTTTAAACAGAAACATTTATAAAGCTCAGGAAGTAACTGAAGCATACAAAGTCCAGGAAGTAAACACAGGACTCTGGAAGCTTCTGAAAGTTACACGATTTCAGAAACTATGTCCCCTGGGGTTCTGTAACAGAAGCACCTGTTGGGGGTAGAGGAATTCTGATTAGCATTGGCATGGGTTCCTGAAACTGGTTCAAGGACCTCCAGGGATGCAGGTTTTGTGGGATGCCGCCAAGTTAGTGTGGGTTCTGAGTCATATAACTTGTTGAGTGACCCATGCTTCTGTAAGCAACCGACTGAATTCATTAGTTCACTAGCTAGACGTAGGTAGGTAGAATTGTTTCTTTGGTTGTTGTTCGTGCACTGTTTATCTAGGGTGAAGAGATGTTTCTGTCTCTCCAAGAGAAGTCTCACATCTATTCCATGACTGACAAAAGATAGCTCTCCAGATTGCCACAGCTAATGTTATGTTGATGGCTGACTGTATGTTTAAAATTATACAAATTACTGTGCTTCAGAGCACTACAAAGCAAAATTGAACCTCCAAATGTTACCAGCTGTTTTTGTAATTGTTTGGTCTTGTATAACTTTAACAAAACTGTTGTTTATGCAAGATAGATAATAGGTCACAAGGTTAATCACTATTTCTGCTTCTGTAAATAAAAGCTTGTTTTGCTGAAAGTAACCAGGACATCTGCGAGACACCTGTATGCAAAAATGAATGTAACCTTTTGATTGCAGGGTGTGTGTTTGCAAGTAAACAGGATGTGTTTTTTTGCCTATATAAACTCCTGACTAATGTGGCCTGGAATTACATTTGGGAATCCTAAATCGGGGGTGTGGTCCTGTTGCCAGTATCTGAATAAAAGACATTTCTTTGTTGAAATATGTTCTTGATAAGACTGGCGAATTTCTGAATGACCCAGACCAGTAACAAGATAAACCCAGCCCTTGAGCTAGTACAGCTTTAACAAAAAAAAAAAAAGTTTGGCCAGGTGGCCAGGGGCACACACAGGTGGCCAGGGGCACTTGGGGGAGGCAGAGGCAGGCAGATCTCTGACTTCAAGGCCAGCGTGGCCTACAGAGTGAGTTCCAGGTCATCCAAGGATACATAGAGAAACCCTGTCTCCAAAAACAAAAACAAACAAAAATTTTTTTGAAAACAGAAGATTACATTTTGTGAATACAGTGTTGTATTAGGAAGTTGTATTAGACAGCTGAAGTTACTGTCTGGAGCTTCAAGACCTGACACCTTCACACAGACATACATGTGTGAATCAAGCAAAACACCAATCCATATAAATAAAGTTTTAAAAAAATGTATTAATCACTTTTCCTGTTGCTGTGATGAAATGTAACAAGCAATTTAAGAAGGAAGGAAGGAAGAAGGAAGGGTTCTTTTGGATTCAGTGGTATAGTCCATCATGGTGCGAAGGCCATGACAGCAGGAGCTGTCCAGAAGCAGCTGGTCATATTGCATGTGCAACCAGGAAGCAGGAAGCAATGAACACTGCTACCCAGCTTGCTTTCTCCTTTTTATTTAGTCCCCAGCTCGTGGAATGGTGTCCCCCATATTTAGGGTGGATCTTCCCACTTTAACTAAATCAAGAAAATCACGCACAGGGTTTGGTGATAGCTGGTCTTATCCAGATAGTCCCTCATGGGCATGCCCAGGGATTCTTTCCTAGGCGAGATTCTGTCAAGTTGACAACTAATATGAGCCACCACAGATATGATATGAAGTTCAGGTTTCAGTACTCCTGTCTCTCTAGCCAATTCCCTGACGTGTGGTTTATGGTTGCCTTAATGGTTCAATTGCAGGGCATAATCATTGCACCAGAAACCATGTGGTTTGTAGAGACAATAACGGCCATTCGGTTCTTGGCAGAGAAAGCTGCTCATGTCTAAGCTGTGATGTGGATCGCCAATGGGTTTGTTCTGAAACCCAAGGCTTCATAATCTTGTCCCGATCCCCTCTACCCTGGACTCATCCCATTGGCAAGGGACACTACACTATAGTGCCCAGCAACGCCAGCTTCCCTGTCATGTGCCACTCAACTCTCAGTGACTTCTCTGGATATCTTGTGCTTTTTCTCTGCAAGGCAATGTTGAATATGTTCCCGCCCCCAAATACATTGTAGGTCAAGCAAGAGGAAATTGGCCAGTGTAACTTCAAATTTGATGTGTAAAGCACGCTTTTGCTACCTGGTAGCCACTCTGTCCAACTGCAGCTTCAACTAAGCCTAATCTGATTACATCAGTGGTTCTCAATCAGTGGGTAGAGACTCCTTGGGGTGGGGGAGGGGGTTGTCAATGTCCCTTTCACAGGGGTCACCTAAGTCCATCAGAAAACAGTAGCAAAATTACAGTTATGAAGTAGCAATTAAAATAATTTTATGGTTGGGGATTACCACAACATGAGGAATTGTTTTAAAGGGTTACAGCATTAGGAAGGTTGAGAACCACTGCACTAGATAGTGGTTGCTGTGGGTAGAGGTTGCTTGCTGCCAACCCTGAGGGCCTGAACTTGAACCATGTGGTAGGAGACAAAAGACTCCCAACAAGTGTTCCTCTGATCTCCACATCTGCTCTTGCCCCTGTAAATATAGTCATGCATGCAAACACACATACATAATAAATAAATGTAATTTTTTTTTTTTTTTTTTGGTTTTTCGAGACAGGGTTTCTCTGTGTAGCCCTGGCTGTACTGGACTCACTTTGTAGACCAGGCTGGCCTTGAACTCACAGAGATTTGCCTGCTTCTACCTCCCGAGTGCTGGGATTAAAGGCGTGCAAACACCACGCCGCCTGGCGATAAATGTAAATTTAAAGTTTAAAAAAGTCTTGAAAAACAAAACAGAACAAACACAAAAACCAAACCAAAAAACATTCCTTCGAGGACACTATGGTGGCTTTGTAACCCTGTTGCCTAGGAGATAGAGACAGGGTTGAGCCTTGAAGTTCTAGGCTAGCTTGGGCAGCATAATGAGATCCTTTCTCAAACTGAAATAAAATCAGAAAACAAAAACAAAACCCAGAAAGCAAGTGAGGCTTGGTGGTACACATCTGTAATCCTAGCACTTGGTTGGGTGATGCAGGAGGGCCTGTAATTTGAGATCATCCTGTGTTATAGAGCTGGGTACTGTCTCAAAAAAGCAAAAAACAAAAACAACCCCCCAACTAACCAACCAACCCAGCCACTCTCAAAAATATGTTTCCCAGTTTTCCACAGAAAGCTCAGCAGGCTCAGTGGCGCTCAGATTTTAGGGATCATCTGAATCTCTCAAGGGGTGTTTAAGTTACAATCTAGTGGTCTGTGTTGGAGGCTGAGCCTTTCTTTCTGACAAGTTGTCGCGATGATGCCTTGCTTGATGGACACTTTGCATTAAGGCTGTACTTTTTCATTGTTTTCTTTTTTTTTCTTTCAGCATTGGGATTAAACCCAGGGCTTTGTGCATGCTAAGGAGAGTTGGAGAGAGAATAATCTCAGTGTCAAACAAAGGAACACACAGACAAAGTGAAAGTAACTAGGCAGGGTGATTTCTTTTTGCAGAAAGAGTTCACCAGAACCCAAGCTGTGGTGGCAAACACACTGGCAAAATGGATCTTTTTTTTTTTTTAAATCACTGGCTTAGATGGTGACTGTGTCCCATTTTCCTGGTAGGAGCTACATTTTATAAGCTGATGAGATTGGCTAACTGTAAAAGGAGGAGAAGGGTTAAGAAATATGGCTCCTTGTTGGGCTTACTATCTCTAAAAGGAAAAATACTTTCTCCCAGGGAAGTGCTTTATTTCTGAACATATCCAAATTCTCTACTTTTGTTTTATAGAATTGGTAGACTGTTCTGTGAGGCATTTCCTGGGGGAGAAACAACACCAACACACACACACACACACACACACACTCACATCCACAACAGACCGAAGCAACATTGTACCAACTTGGAGAACTAATGAGTTTATTAACAGGAACATGGTGCTACTTATGGAATATGGGTGAGGGGTTACTTACATGAACAAGGATGACTCAAAGGCAGCTGCGTTACTGAAAAGCCCACCATCTAACAACGTCACAGCCCTGGGGCTTTCTGCATGATTTGCAGGCAGCTGGAGAGGGTTCAGAGCCTTCCTGGAGCATTGCCTCTGGTAATTGTCTCCTCCCCCAGCAGTTGTTTAAACGTCCAAAACCTGGTGGAGGAACCCTGGTAAATGTAGTAAACTTCAGCTTTTCATCTTTGTGAGGTTTGTTTACTTCCCGAGTTTCAGGAGATTCTTCTTGGAGGCAATTATATAGCAGTTCCAAGGAAGCTGCTATACAATACAATACAGAGTCATGGGTACTCCTAAAGATTGGAGAAGAAAGACTATTGACCCAAATCATCATGGCCAAAATAATTAAACCAAGTTTAAAACAAAAAATTCATGTACATGTGCTTCCTCCTCCTAAGGCAAGGTTTGGGAGGTCAGCATTGGATATGAGGAAGAAAAGCTCTTGTAGCCCTGGGATATGGGGTTTTCAAGTGGGGGGTTTAGTGGGCAAAATATGTGGAGTTACAGGAGCAGAGGATAAGAATAACAAGTTAGTCCTAAGGACCTCCCAAAACAAAGACATGGTTGCAAGTTGGGCATAGCAAGGTAGTCAGTCATAGGTAGTTATATAGCTTTTTGAATTAAAGGTAGGGTTGCAAGAAGGTTATAAACAGCTTTCTGAAACAAGGACATGATTGCCATTTGCATTAGTCAAGGTTCTCTAGAGTCACAGAACTTATGGAATTAATTTTTCTCTCATACATGTATGAGAAATTACTCATTAAATATACATATATGAGAATTATTGGAATGACTTACAGGTGCAGTCCAACTAATGCAACAATGGTTACTTGTGAGTTGAAAGTCCAAGAATGTAGTAGTTATTCAGTTCCATGAGACTGTCTCAGCTGGTTGTCTGTATAAGATGGAATCCCGAAGAAGTAAGGCTCCAATGGCAGTGAAGGAATGGATGTGCTGGCAAAGTGAGGCAAACAGGGGAAGAATGAATGAGCCCTTCCTTTTTCCATTGTTCTTATGTAGGCTTCCAGCAGAAAGTATGGCCCAGATTAAAAGTGTGTGTCATCCCATCTCATGATCTGGATCACAAGCTGTGTCTTCCTACTTCAAGATGTGGATCACAGGCGTGCCCTCCATTTCTGAACTGTATGTAGTTCATTACAGATATAGCCACGTTGACAACCAAGAATAGCCACCACACCATTCCTGGAACAGGCAATTTGTAGTTAAGGTTACAGGTGGGCTACAGCCCAATCCTTGAAAAACAGAGGTTTAATCATAAACAGGAATGAACCTAGCTTGTTTTACTGTAAGATGCTTTTAGGCTTAAGATGGAGGCAGGCTGGTTTTTCAGGTCAGCTATAAAATTCTTCAGACTGTGTGTATAAGATCTCTGAGACAGCTCAGTTCTGAGCTAGAAGACTGAAGGAAGCCATAGAAGACGTGTAAACAAATGGATGTCGTGTGTTGGGTGAAACACTATGGACTTTAGAATTACAATTTTATATAATTGGATCAAAAATATTATTCGTGTTTTGTTTATTTTCCCCTCACAATTAAAACAAAGCAAAGCAAAGCAAAACAAAACATAAGAACCAAGACTCAAGGTGGTGGAACACACCTGTTACCACATCACTTAAGAGACAGAAGCAGGAGGATTTTAAGTATGAGACCACCCTGACTTTAAAAACCAAAAAACAGGGGTTGGAGCTTAGAGGTTAAGAGCATTTGGTGTTCTTGCAGAAGACCAGAGTTCCATCTATCTATGCAGTAATTCACAGCTCTAGTTCCTGGGGTTTGAGTGCCCTCTTTTGGCTTCTACAGACAATGCATGCATGATACTGCATGTATGTGGGTGTAGTTACATGCTGGTAAAACATTCCTACAAATAAAAAGTAAATCTTAAAAACAAACAAACAAATAAATAAATAAATAAATAAGCAAAAAAAAAAAAAATTGCAGGCCTTTAATCTTAGCACCCAGGAGGCAGAGACAAACAGATCTCTGTGAGTTCAAGTTTAGCCTTGCCTACATAGCAAGTTCCAGGCCAGCCAGGGCTATATAGTGAGACCTGGTCTCAAAAAGAAAGTTAAGTAAACAAACAAATAGTAAAAATTATCTTCATGGGCTGGAGAGATGGCTCAGAGGTTAAGAGCACTGGCTGCTCTTTCAGAGGTCCTGAGTTCAATTCCCAGAAACCACATGGTGGCTCATAACCATCTATAATGGGATCTGATACCTTCTTCTGGCCTGTAAGTAGAGCACTGTATACATAATAAAACATATATCTTTATGAAAGAAGAATAAAAGTTCAAAAACAAACAAATACTCTCCCTGGCAGTAGACAAAGAGACATCTTGTTGGTGGTGATGTTCTTATATCAGTCAGGGACAGAACAGACGGCAGTCCTTTGTTCATCCTAGCTCGATGCCTGGTTTGGTGGCCAAAGCTGTCTTATGCCTAAGACACATAAAAAAGCAAATCAAATCAAGTCAAATCAAATTCAGATAGTGAATCAGAAGAGGAGGACTGCTTTACCACCCATAGACCTGCCCTCCAGTGCATGACACAGGAGGGCCATAGACCCCTGCTTGCTGCTGTACCATGCAGCAGTGATGGAGCTTGCCACCCAGCCGCCTGCAACAGGGGCCATCACAATGAGTGTGCATGTGGTGCTCAGAAGGGAGAGAAAGAAGAGTAAAACAGCTTGAGCATTATAGAGAGATGGAAGTGGGGACTTGAGGGTGAGAGGAGTAGCCTGTTATAGTGGCAAATCCTTCCACCTAGGGCCATAGTGTGGTCCCAGCCTGAGCTGCCACTGAGGGCTATGTCTGAGTCCATGGCTATGCTGGGGCAGGGGTCACTATTGATGTCTGTGGATCATATTTCCACTGGAGAACACGAGGATGTCCCTGGTTGGAGCAGCTGCTGGGGACTCTGTGGACGTCCAGGAGCTGTGCATTACTGGCTCTGGCTCCTCACTGGATGTGGCACTCTGGAGCGTTGGCCCTATCTCTCACTGGTGGCAGTACTGAGGAAAGTGGACCCTGGGCCTCAACTAGGCAGCACAATGGAGCTGGCCCTGGTGGCAGGAGTGTGGGCGAGCAGGCCTCGAGGCTGAGAGCATGGGAGAGCTGGCCTCGAGGCTGAGAGC
>CAJQZJ010032834.1:1813801-1827064 GCA_907164525.1 Lophiomys imhausi
TGGGAGAGCTGGCCCATGAGGGTGTTGCCCACCCCCTCCCTCCATCGTCACCTGCAGTAGCTGGGATAGCTGACCCTGGGGTCATGAGAGTGGGAGAGCTGGCCCAGTCCCTCACACACAGGCTGCAGCACTTGGGAGAGCAGGCCCCGCAACTCACCAGGGCAACACAGTGGAGCTGGCCCTGATGGTGAAGGCACAGGGGAGCCAGCCCTAAGGTTGTGAGAGTGGAAGATCTGGCCCAGCCCCTCACAGGCTGCAGCATTTGGGAGAGTGGGCTCTGCACCTTGACTGGGCATCTCAGTGGAGCTTGCTTTGGATGAGTTGGTGACCTGGCCAGAGGGCATGAGAGCAAGAGAGCTGACCCTGCCTTCTGTTGGTGGCTTAGCCAGAGCAGTGCTGGAGAGCTAACCCAGTGGCGTGGATAAGGGAGAGCCAGCAGGCTGACCAGCTCAGCTACCACTCAGGCCCAGATTCAGGGCTCTTAATTAATCCTCCCCAAAATCTGTATGATCTATATGATGTATAAAAGGGACACTTCTCCTATTCCAAAGCTGCAGGATCTCCATGACACAGGATAACTGGGAGGAGTCCCCATGAGGATCCAATATTGATGGTGTCACAGAGGTCAAAGACCTCGAACCAGAACAACTCAGCAGCCAGAGGTACAGGCAGCTCCCACACAGGAGAAGTGGAAGAAAGCATTCCAGAAGAAGCAACTTGAAAAAAACTCAGAAGGAAAGGGAGGCAAGAGCAGTGGAAAGGCTGGAGCAGGAGTTGTTAAAGATACTGTGAAGCTTGGAGAAGTTGTGCTGCAGCTCCTGGAGCTGACAGTCCATCTGGAAGGAGCATAAGCAGATTGCACCTGACAAGAAATCACTAATGCTGAAAGATGCTTTTGGGCCCTGGTGGTATGTCCTCAACTCTACTCACCTCACTCATCTGCCAACAGATCCTAGAGGAAGAGCCCGAACGGAACAGGCTTTTCAGGCTTACAGAGCCTGGAAGAAGCTGCAGTGACAGGAAGGGACACCTGCACAGCCACCGGCAGCCCTTCCCTTGTCTGTGATATAGAGACCCAGGGGTCCAACTCCCTGGACACTGAGCTGCTACAGCTGGGTAAGGGAGACAGCCTGAGCATAAGCTTTCAACGTGGACATGGGTGCTTTGCTTTTCCTTTCCTTTAGGGATTGTGCTTCTAAGAGTGACACCACTGAATCCCATCTCACACAGGGCAAGCTCCCCTAGCACTTGCCTGAGACACAGCTGGGAGGGCTGGTATTTTCCCTGAGCCTAGCTTCATTCTGAAACAGGTCTGAGATAAATCAGCACCACTTTAGAAAGGACTCAATCCCTTAATCCAACTAATTGCTGAAGCTGTGGATGTAGACCAGCCTGTTGTCTTAAGAGGCTTTCATGGGCTCAGTGCAACCAGTGCAAGGCAGGGATGGGGCAAAAAAGGTTAGAGAGCAGTGGAAGAGCAGATACACCCAAGGCAGTGTGGGGTTGGTAGTCAGCACCGTGTTTACCTGCAGGGGCCTGTACAAGTGGCCAGAACCTCAAGCCGAGGTTTGGTTTGGAAAGAGATGGAGTGTCGGTACTGGCTGAGTGCCTTTAGGTATACACATGAAAACCAGGTTTCTGTGGTAAGCAGGGCAGAATATTTATAGCAACATGGTAAGGACAGGTCCATGTTCTGCATAACAAACCTCTGGGAAATAGGGCAAGCCTTTCAAGAAGATCAGAGATGGAGCCTGGTTGAGTATGTCTCCCATAGAACCAAAAGGGGGAACCTGACACTAGCTCCTGATGACAGTGAAGGCAGAGCTTAAAATCCATCCAAACCTTGGGAATGTGGTACAATCCTATAAGCAGAGCACCTAGGAGACAGAGATAGGAGAATTAGGAGTTCAAAGCCAGTTTCAACTATAGCAAGCATGAGGCCAGCCTGAATTACAGTGTCTCAAAAAAGTCTTAACTAGACATCAAAAGAGCTAAGCATGGACCCTGTTGGGGAAGCCCGGGAGTGCTTCCGGAAGACCTTCTAGGAGCTTCCCTCTAGCAAAGCTGGTCCTGGAACCCAAGTGGAATGTTTTTGCTCCCTCTTTTGCTCTCTTTGAAGTCTGACCTGTTGCTCTCTGACACACTCATTCACAGCCCTGGTCAGTGCATGTCAGTGTGACTGGGGATGCTTGTACATATACCCAACAGTAGCAAGGGCCAGAGGTGACCAAGTTGGATGCATTGGCCACCTGATTTCCCACTATGCATCAGGACTAGGGCCAGGGCCCAGAGCTACTGTTAATCAGAAGTGTAGGCTTTTTGAGTTCTTTCTAGAAGCAATTTAACTGTCTATCTAAAGCACAACTGGCCCACTCTGTAGCCAACTGTGAAGTGCATTAAATAACTCTGGGGAACTGTCTCCTAAAGAACCCATACCCATATGTGTAGTTGAGTATGTCTTCTTATAACTTTCATGAAAGAAGACCACACCCACGCTTCCAGGTAGTATCTTCTGTGGCAGAAGTCAGGTCTCTTTAATGAAATTAGTAGGTAGTTTAGATCAGCATCTGGCAGCACATAAAGAGGAGCCTGGCATCCCTTTGGTTTGCTGAAATGGACAAAGCCAGCTGTGGCCAGAGAATATGCCCTGTTGAAAGGGTGTTGCTAAGAAAACTCACAAGCCGCACACTTACCATGAGAAGCAACAGGACTGCTGGACATTGAGAGAAATCTCATGGACCCTCAAGATTGCCAAGTATCTGGAGATAATGTCATCTATAAGCCAGAGAATCTCACACCATCTCTTTTTTCCTCCTGCCCTCACCAAATGAGAAGTCACACCAAAGAAGAGCACAGCAAGGTACAGCATTAACAGAATTTAGACTGCTATAGCCCAAGGCAGAGGTGTAGAATAAACCAACCTGCTGAGAGAAGAGTCCTTTAAAGGCATCTGTCTTGGGGCCCCAGAGCGCCAGAAAAGTGAGCGAGGCAAGCGGAGTTCAGAAGCCACTTGGAGAAGTTTTCGGCCTTGAGACTTGACTAGGCCAAAGAGACTGTGGAGGCAAGTCTTAGCTGATTGAAAAAGCCACCCTTAGCTGGCAGTTGGAACAGACTGACTTTATAAACTGACCACAATTTGGTAGTGGAAATAAATTGGCCTTATGAACAGGCAAAGTAAGGTCCAATGGACGTTAAGCTTAAAAGATACTACCTTCTGGGACTGCCATAAACCACGTCATCCTGCAAAGACCTATGGTAAGACCATTAATATCCTTTTAAGGAAGTTAAAATAGTGTTAGTTAAGTGTTTTTAGATAGGTAATAGAGTGTTTTTAGGTATAGGTAGATTATAGATTTTAGATTATAGGTTTTGGGTTATAAAATTTAGGTATTTTATAGATGTTTGTTAAGTATTAATAAATATAAATGCTTATAAATAAAAATATTTTCTTACAATCTTCTGAGTGCTTCTCTTTCTCCGAATACCTCTATTAAATCCCAACTCTGCTTTATTACAAAAGAATTGCTTGCCTGATCTGTGCTTAAGTGTTGGAGGAGGGTCTTGTGCCCTGTGTATTCAGATGCTGATTTCTGTGCCCCAACATCTGGTTGCAGTCTGCACATGGGCATTGTCATGATTATTGTAGAATATCCTTTCTCAATGTTATGTAAAGAATGTTCTCCATCATCTCTTATTGGTTAATAAAAAGCTGAACAGCCAATGACTGGGCAGAGGAGATAGGAAGGTAGGACTTCTGATCCCAGCCAGGGGTCCCAGAGGGGGGTGGAGAGGAAGGAGGAGTAGGAGGAAGGAGATGGTCACATGACAGGAGGTTCCATGAATAGACCACCAAGGGAGTTGCCATAAAGATACACGTGGAGCAGAGAGAACCAAAGTAATCCTCAAATGGCAAGTGATGGGCATGTGGCTGGGAAGTAGCCAGACTATGTAAATAGTGTAAATTCATAAAATTGTGTTTGTTTCTCAGTTTACCTGGTTAGCATCCAAATAATTGAGAATCTATTATATTATTTGTTTATTAAGCTTTATGACACAATGTGGTAGGTTTAGTGTTAGCATATATAGCATAGGGAACTTGGAATAAGTCTGGACTTTAAGATAAAGGACTTACTTCCGAAGTGACATGCCCTTGGGAACTCACCAAGGACCAGACCAGGACCTCTTTTATCTTCAGGTTATAGGGCAGTACATGCCCCCTGAGGTTCCTGCTGCTCTCCGGAGGTCTGCTGTCATTTCACAGCTCTCTGGGAAAGGCATCTGAATGACATGCCCTGAGGCACCTGTCCACATCTGCGCACCACCTGTGAATTCACACCCCTCTGCAAAAAGCTTTTTTGAAAAAGACTGAGCCCCCGGAACTAACTTTAAGAGTGCACAAAAGCTTCTGCCGACAAGTGAAGATACATAAGGCAGGATCCACGTGAATGCTGGGCAGGCTCTCTCTCTCCTGTTCCTGATTCACTCAAGGTTTTTCTTGACCAGCGAAAGAACACGCATTACAATCTCATCGGAAAGTTTCACCTTCTGATGTTGACCCATTTCAGGTCTGAATTAGGACAGATTCTCCCTGAGATTCGGGAGTGCTCAGACGCGGAGCTCAGACTTCGGGCCTTTGCAGGCCATAAGCATCTGAACTGGTGAGCCTCCTGGGAAACTTTCATGTGTTAATTGGTCTTAAGACCACAAGGGGACGAACGAAATTCAAAGACTTTAAGAAACTTTAAATCTGAAAAATTGTATAAAGACCAGCCGTCCATCAGGACCCATGCTCAGAAAAAAATATCCTTTTGAGAAACCTTAGGTTAATGTTAATTAAATGTTTGTATTATAGATACTAAGAAGTTTTAGGTGTTAGGTTTCAAAGTTAGGGTTTGGGTTTAAGATTTAGGAATTTTATAGACAATTGTTAGGTAATTGTTAAGTATTGATAAATATATGTATGTTAAATAAAAATTTACCATTACAACACAATTCTGAGCAGTTTTAATCTGTTCTTAACCCTCTCTGCTAGCTTGACTCCCTCTTTGCCAAAATTCCCTATATATTTGCTTTTTAGGACTTTCTATGCTCCAGTTGCTCCTTCCTGGACCTCTCCCATGGCTGAATCCCTTGCTTCTCCATCTCTAAGTCATCCTCCAATGGAAGGCAGGAAGTCCAGCTCTATTCTCTCCTCTAATCAACGACTAGCTGTAAGCTGCCTTATTGGCATATCAGGGGACAACTAGGGAGCAGTGTTTAGACAACATCGAGACAGGAGATTCTCAGAACACAGATTGCAACCAGATTAGGAGTGGGTACAGAAATCAGCATTTGAATTACATATTACACCATAATCTTATATCTTCAAGACTAGAATAGTTGGGTTAGAATACATGGATATCTGCTCAGTTACTGTGCTTAAAGCTTGTTGAATAAATCTAATTGGTTTCTGTGTCAATTATTTGGGAGCTAGAAGAGGATGAGAAAAAAACTACCACTTTTAAATTTCTTCCTACACTTAAGACCTAGGACTAACGATGGTGTGAAGCCACCTGCCTAGTATGGTTTCCCTACTCCCCACTCTTTCCACATCTAGCATGGAAGACCATTTGGCAGCTCTTGCTTTTTGGCCACTCTAAGGTCTTGGAGTGTTGACCCTTAGAGCACTCTTTAAATATTGACAGGTAGCCTTCAGCATGACCATTGTTATATCAGGACCAAGTAGATAATGATACACATGGAAATTAGATTTTTTTTTTTGTTTTTTTGAGACAGGGTTTCTCTGTGTAATAGCCCTGGCTGTCCTGGACTTTGCTTCGTGGATCAGGCTGGCCTTGAACTCACAGAGAATCCCCTGCCTCTGACTCCCGAGTGCTGGGATTAAAGGTGTGCACCACCACGCGCGGCTGGAAACTAGATCTGGATGATGTAAAGGGCAGAATACCTATGGGTTAGGCAGTCCTCCCCACTCTGTGTCCTGATTGAAAAGCAGGCACCTCGATCTGTGGTAGGAGTTAGTGAAATTAATAGACAGTTCAATTTAGCATCTAGTAGCATAGGGATTTTGGATTGGCAAAAACTTGTCCTCCCTTTACTTGAAAGATATGGCCGGAGCCAGTTATGGCCAGATGATAAACCCTTGAAAGTCGTTGCTAAGAAACTTCGAAAGCCTCGGCGCAGATGACGTCATTAACCATGAGAAACAGCAAGAGTCCTGGGAGGTCCTCCAACAATCTCGAGATGGGACCACACTGACACACTGTTGTAGGGGCGTGACTTGGGAAAGTGAGAGAAAACATTTGGTAACCACGGCAACAAGAATGCTGGAAGTCTCTCCCCCGAGAATCATGACATGGGACGATATAAAAATCAAAGATCCACATGGTCGCGCGGGCTCTCTCCTGTCCTCACTAGCCAGGAATCCATCCTGGGGAAGAGCATAGCAAGGTACGCCATTGGCAGAGTTTGGACGGCTGCAATTCAAATCAAAAACATTCCACAGATCTGCTAAGGGAGAATCCTTTGGAGAATCCTGACTTGGAGCTCCGGAGTGCCAGAAAGGTGAGCGAGATATCCGGAATAGGAAAGCTGAGGGAGACCTCAGAGGCAATTCTTGACTGATTGAAAAGACCGCCCTCCATTGGCGGTTGGAACAGACTGACTTTATAAACTGGCCACAACTTGGTGGTGGAAATGAATTGGCCTTACGAACTGGATGGACCTTAAGCTTAAAAATTACTACTTGATGGGATTGCCATCAACCAAGCCATACTACACGGACCTATGCCAAAAGTGTTAATATACTTTAAAAAAACTTAGACTAGTGTTAAGTGTTTTTTATAGGTATTATAGGGTTTCTAGGTATTAAGATATTTTAGATAGATTATAGAGTTTAGATTTAAGACTTAGGTTATAGGATTTAGGTATTTTATAGGTGATTGATAAGTATTAATAAATATACATGTGATAAATAAAATATTCTGTTACAATGATCTTAATAGTGTCTGCGGGCTTTTCTCAGCAGATTTGAGCCCGAATCAGGTACTTTAAGATTATCACACCGATGCACACACAGGTCAACCCATTAAGTGTTCTCTATCAAGCTGCTTTGACTAAGGTAACAAGTCCCAGCAGAATGGTACCATCTCCTGTGTGCCATCTGAATCTCTTCTCAACCACCGGTGGGAATTCGTATAACCCTGTGCAAGTCTCGATAAGCAATAAAAGCTTATTGAACAACAACAAAAATAATGAGGACCTAAGTTTGGATCCCTAGTGCCCATGTGGTGAATCTGTAACCCTATCACTGGGGGACAGTAGGAAGGGGAGAGGGGAGATAGATTCCTGGAGCTCCCTCACCAGTCAGTGTGGCCAATTGGTAAGCTCCAAATCAAGGGAAAGGCCCTGTCACAAAAAATAAAGTGGAGCAGCTGGGCGTGGTGGCGCATGCCTTTAATCCCAGCACTCGGGAGGCAGAGGCAGGTGGATCTCTGCGAGTTCGAGGCCAGCCTGGTCTACAAAGTGAGTCCAGGACAGCCAGGGCTGTTACACAGAGAAACCCTGTCTCAAAAAACCAAAAATAAAATAAAATAAAAATAAAGTGGAGCAAAAGAGAGAAACATATCTGGTTTTGATCTCTCACCTTCATATGCATGGGTGCACACATGAACATATACACAACATGTATGTACAACACACGCACATACACACACACACAGAACCAGAGTAGGGTGTGATGGTCTATGTTTGTAGTCCTATCACCCAGGCAGCAGAGGAAGGAGGATCAATAGTTGGAGGCTCTTTTGTGTCAAGAATAGACACAAGGTGTTGGAGAGATGGCTCAAAGGTTAAGAGTGCTTGGTGCCCGTGTAGAGGATCTGAGTTCAGTTCCCAGAACCTCCCTCATTGGATTACTCTTAAGCATCTGTACCTCTAGCTGCAGGGGATCTAGCACGCTCTTCTGGACTGTAGGCACCTGCACATATTTATATCCCTCCCACCATACACATAATTAGAAAAATAAGTATTTGTTGTTGTTTGAGACAGGGTCTCACTATCTAGCACTGGCTGTCCTGGAACTCACTATTGTAGACCAAACTGACCTTGAACTCACAGAGATCTGCCTGTCTTTGCCTTCTGACTGCTGGGATTAAAAGGGTGCACCACCACTGCTTGTCAAAAAATAAAATAAATCTTAAACAAAACAAAACCCAAAAGAACAGACATAAAAACAAACTAAACACAGAGAAATGTAAAAGCCACCCCCAGCTGGCCAGCTATACATAACCAGGCTGTGGACTGGATTTACCCTGTGAGCTGCAGTTTGTAATCACTGCCTTATAACACATTTAGAGCAATACTGTGTTCTTTTCGAGACTAAGGGTCCAGGGTTTTGATATCAGTTCCCATAGCAGCAGCTTTACTGTTCAAATCCCAGTTTCCCCAGCAGCAAGGGCCACATTACTTATCCTGTAGGATATTGTTTAAAATGTGATGACTTGAGCGGCATGGTAGTTCATGCTTTTCATCTTAGCACTTGGCAGGCAGAGGCATCTAGATTTTTATGAGTTCAAGGCCAGCCTCGTCAGCATAGTGAGTTCGAGGCCAGTGAGGGATACATAGAGAGACCCTATCTCAAAACTAACAAACAAAAACAAACAATAAATGTAATGACTGGCAGATATAATGGGCTTAGTACTTAGCTGATGGTGAATCCTAGCTTTCAGCATCATAGTTTTTAATTGTTGTTTTTTATGCTGATACGTAATGAGCACATTGCTGAAAATTTTTTACAAAATTATTTATTCTTCTCTCATACAATACATCCTGACTACAGTTTCCCCTCTCTCCATTCTTCCCCCTTCACTCTCCCCCAGATCCACTCCTCCTCCGTTTGCCTTTAAAAAAAGAGCAGGCCTTTCAGGGATATCAACTAGACGTGGCACAGCAAGACGAGGTATAAACCCTCACATCAGGGCTGGGTGAGGCAACTCATTAGGACAAAGAGTCCCAAGAGCAGGCAAAAGAATTTAAATCCTTCATGTGTTTTCCCTGGATACAGGGTGGGTCTGAACCTGACATATTTAGACACGGTCTTTTGCAAATCATTAACTCTTCCCAAATGAACCACAGGGGTTTTCTAGAACTGTCACATAAAAAAACAAAACAAAATAAAACAAAAACCAAACCAACCAAACAAACAAACACAAAAACCTCATAAACTTCCCCATCCAGGTGTTGCAGCTTGTTATCAGAACACTCAGGAGGCTGAGGCACCAAACTTGGGTCCCCTGTAAAAGCACCGAGTGCTTTTAACCACAGTCACAGAGCCCATCTATTTCTTTGTGACACGTTTACCAAATTGCACTGTAAGATTTTATTAGGTGGCTGTATTCTATGCTAGACCTTCTACAGCTTGAGAACAGTACTGGGGTTCACTTCTGTATCTCAGGCACCTAGCAATGTCCTAAAACACAGTGGGCACCCACTTACTGTTCTGCACTAAGACATAGATGAAATTAATTTGCTACCAAGCTTCCTTAGGGCTGTCTTCATGTCCTTGTTCCTTAGGCTGTAGATAAAGGGGTTCAGTGTAGGGATGATCACCCCACACATTAACGCGGCTGTCTTGTCTTTCTGGGAGGAGGTAGCGGATGCTGGCAGTAAGTACATGGTAAAGATGGTCCCGTAGAACAGTGATACCACAGTGAGATGTGAGCCACAGGTAGAGAAGGCTTTCCACTGGCCCCGAGCAGAAGGAATCTGGATGACTGCCCTGAAAATGCAGATGTAGGAGACGAGGATGCAGGACAGTGGGCTGAGGCCCATGACAATGCCGAAAGCGAAGATCACCAGCTCATTGGTGTGTGTGTCTGAGCAGGAAAGTTTTAGAAGGGGCATGAGGTCACAGAAGAAGTGAGGGATTTCTGACCTTGCACAGAAGGTTAGTTGAGCCATGAGACACGTGTGTACCAGGGATTGGAGGTTGGTAATAACCCATGGCCCACCCACCAGTAGCCCACAGGCACGTGGGTTCATGAGCACTGAATAGCGCAGTGGGTGGGCAATGGCCACTAGCCGGTCAATGGCCATCACTGCCAGGAGGAAGCTGTCTATAGTCCCAAAGAGGTGGAAGGCATACATTTGGGCAAGGCAGCCCATGAAAGGGATGGCTCTGCTCTGGGTCTGGATGTTCACCAGCATCTTGGGGACAGTAGTGGAGGAGAAAAAGATGTCAACGAGGGACAGGTTGCAGAGGAAGAAGTACATGGGTGTGTGCAGGTGAGAGTCTGAGATGATGGCCAGGATAATAAGCAGATTCCCAATGACAGTGACCAGATACATGGAAAGGAACAGTCCAAAGAGGATGGGCTGCAAGTCTGGATCCTCTGAGAGTCCCAAAAGATGGAATTCCAAGACTGTTGTGCTGTTTTCTGGTGCCATGGAGACCTTGTATCTACTGAAATAGAAGGGAATGGAACCAACGTAGAGCTGGAGTCAGAGATAGGGTCCTAGTCCTGTGGAAACCTTTAAGATCTATGAAAATCCTTTTATACCTTTGGGTAGAGTTTTTGTTTTTATTTTGGTTTTTCGAGACAAGGTTTCTCTGGGTATCCTTGGCTGTTCTGGACTCACTTTGTAGACCAGGCTGGCCTTGAACTCACAGAGATCCACCTGTCTCTGCCTCCCCAGCGCTGGGATTAAAGGCGTGCGTTAGCACGCCCGACTGAGTAAAGTTTTTTTTAAAGCTACTCCTGTAACCGAAGTTTATAATTATTATTTATCACTTACTTATTACTATATTTACTTATAACAAACATCAACAATTTCTTAACTATTAATCCTATAAATTCCTACAACCCCTTTAACTTATCCACTAAACCTATTGATAATTATTTTTCTAACCTTTTAGAATAATACAGTCTCTGGGGCAGGTCCTCAGTCGTCAGGAACACAGTCTTTGTTGTAGATTCTTTAACACACGTAGCAGTCCTTTTTCTGGATCTCTCAGATGCAGGTTCGTCAGGGTAGTTGGTTATTGCAGTCTCACCATAAATAAGGCTTGATGCTTTCTTCTCTCTGGGAGACCCCAGCTCCTTCGCATCAGCAACTCTGCCACTCTACTTCAGAGTCCTTAAAGCCAGGCACAGTTTCCTTTAGGCCACTGTTCGGACAGATCAAACCCCTCTAGGCAAAAGCTGAGCCACAGGGTTTAGTCCTTGACCTTTTGGTGTCTTTCTCAGGCTTTCTTTGCTCACCAGCTTCTTTCTGCCTCAGGGAAATCTGGCCATCAAATGATGGCCAGCACTTTTTTCAGCAGGACTCTCGGAGCTCTCTAGCATCAGGGGCCTCTTCTCCTTTTGGGCTCCATGCACTGTCCTTAAATAGGAAGAACTCTGTTTCAGCTTAATTTGGGCTCCGCCCACTTAGCAACTGAAAACAATGTCAGGCCAGATACTTTGTTTCTTTAAGTCCATTAAGTTTTTCCTGTTTTTCTGTCAACCTTGTTTTTCAGCCCATTGAGTATTTCCTGTTTTTCCTGACTTCAACCTTGTTTTTCAGTCTATTAAGTCTCCTGTTTGTTTCCTGTTTTTAGTCCACATGCTGATAATGATCTTTATGCCCCGAATTAAGAGACAGTATCAGAAACCCCTATATATTTTCTAAATCTAATTTAATTTATCTAACTCCCTACATACTTCCAGTGGATTTTGTATTCTCCCAGCTATCTAAGTCTGAGGTAATTAGTATCTCAAGTTCCTAATTTAAGTACACTATCAACTTGAACCTTGTCCAAGGTGGGTGACCTTTGCCTATGGTTCAGTTCTGGAAAGTTCTACAAAAACCCACGTGGTAAAAGCTCACACAGTCAGCCTGTGGGAGGTGGTAGAAGGTGGTTTCTGGGGCTGGGGAGATGGCTTAGCAGTTGAGACTTGTTCTTCTTAGAGAGGACTTGTGTTGATTTCTAGCACTCACATTGGGTGGCCATCTGATCATTGGACAGATCTCCACCATGCTCTCCTACAGGGCCAACTGACCATGGACTGAACTCTCTGAAACCTTCAGCCAGAACAAACCTTTCTTGTAAATTGATTGCCTCAGGTATTTTGGGATAGTGACTGAAAGCTGACATATATCAAATTTCAACTAAAAATATCTACAGTAAAAGGAATCTGGCATCTCCTTTTATTTCTTTTCCCAGACCTCTCACCCTTTTCCTTCATCTTCCCCTTTTACCTTTCTACTAACAAGAAATAATTTGAAGGCTGGAGAAGGGTCTATGAAAAGTACTTGCTATTCAGACAGGCATGGTGGCACAAGCCTCCAATCCCAGCACTTGGGAGGCAGAGGCAGGTAGCTATCTGAGTTCAAGTCCTGCCTCGTCTACAGAATAAGTTCCAGGACAGCCAGGGCTACACAGAGAAACTCTGTCTCAAAAAAACAAAACAAAACAAAGCAAAAAACTAGTGAAAAGTACTGTGGTGGTTTGAGTAGGAATAGCCTCCATACGTTCATGTGTTGAAATGCTTGATCGGTCATTAGGGAGTGGTGCTAATTGACAGGGTAGATTAGGAAGTATGACCTTGTTGGGGTAGGTGTGGTGAGTAGCTTCATTGGAGGAAGTGTGTCACAGGAGGTAGGCTTTGAGGTTTCAAATGCTCAAGCCAGGCCCAGTGTCTCTCTCTCCCTTCTGCCTGCAGATTTGGATGTTGAATTCTCAGCTCCTTCTTTAGCACCATGTCTGCCTGGACACCACCATGTTTCCCGTCATGCTGATAATGGACTACAACATCTGAAACTGTAAACAAGTCCTAATTGAATGATTTTCTTTCTTTCTATGAGTTGCTGTGGTCATGGTGTCTTTTCACAGCAATAGAACACTGACTAAGACAAGTTCTAGCTATTCTTGTAGAGAACAAGAATTTGATTCCTAGCCACCCAGCCTGGGAAGCTAATAACTCAGTAATTCTAGCTGCAGAGTATCTGACCCCTCTTTTTTGGCCTTTGCACTCACATGTACAAACACACATGTACACACACACACACAAATAAAAAAATGAAATGAAATCTTTATAAAGGAACAATTTGACTATCAATTTTGTGTTAAGAATAAGTAAACAAATAGAGAATTTACAACATATAGAGGGGATGGGTGTAGTTCGGTGGTACAATGTGTGTCTCTGACTCAAGAAGCCCTGGATTTGATCTTCAGCATCACACACACACACACACACACACACACACACACACACACACACACAC
>CAJQZJ010032834.1:1827074-1914574 GCA_907164525.1 Lophiomys imhausi
CACACACACACACACACACACACACACACACACACACACACACACACACATGTGTGTATAAAAATTGTGTATATGCAAGTATACAATGGAATACTATATAACTGCAAAAATAAAGAATTTTTGTCATTCACCACAACATATATGAACCCAGAAAAGGTTATGCTAACCAAAATAAAAGAAATACCACATAATCTCACTTACATATGGCAATCTGAAAAAGTTGAATTAATAGAAACAGGTGGTAGAATGGTAGTTAACAGAGTCTGGCAAGGGTAAGTGTGGTAGGTTTAGTGTTAGCATATATAGCATAGGGAACTTGGAATAAGGCTGGACTTTAAGATAAAGGACTTACTTCCGAAATGACATGTCCTTGGAAACTCACCAAGTACCAGGACCTCTTTGATCTTAGGGATAGGGGCAGGGCATGCCCCCTGAGGTCCCTGCCCTCCAGAGGTCTCCTGTCATTTAGCAGCCCTCTTCGAAAAGCATCTGAATGACATGCCCTGAGGCACCTGCCCACATCTGCGGGACCGCCTGTGAATTCACACCCCTCTGCAAAAAGCTTTTTTTGAAAAAGACTGAGCCCAGGGGCATAACTTGAAAAGTGCACGAAAGCTTCTGCCAACAGGTGAAGATATTTAAGGCAGGATTCACGTAGACAGTGGGCTTGCTCTCTCTCCTGTTTCTGACTCAGTAACATTTTCCTCAACCGACAGAAAAACATACATCACAGTCTCATGGGAAGGTTTCACCCTCTGATGTTGACCCGTTTCGGGTCTGGAGAGGAGATTGATTCTCCCTGAGATTTTGGAGTGCTTAGAAATGGAGCTCTGGGACTTTGGGCCTTTGCAGGCCATACGCATCCGAATAGGTGAGCCGCCTGGGAAACTTTCATATATTAATTGGACTTAGGACCACAAAGGTGAGAGCAAAATTCAGAGACTTTAAGAGACTTTAAAACTGTAAAAGTGTATGAAGACCAGCTATCCATCAGGATCCATGCTCAGAGAAAAATACCGTTTTGAGAAACCTTAGGTTAATGTTCAATGCTTGTATTATAGGTACTAAGAAGTTTTAGGTGCTAGGTTTCAGAGTTAGGGTTTGGGTTTAGGATTTAGGAATTTTATAGACAGTTAAGTATTAATAAATATATGTGTGACAAATAAAAATTTACTATTACAGGTATGAGTTGGAATTGGTCAAAAGATATAAATTTTCAGTTAGAGAGGCATAAGTTGAAGAGATCTATTATATAATATGATGACTAATGGCATGAATCGCATTCCTGAAAGGTGCTGGGGTTGGAGAGATGTCTCAGTGGTTAAGAGCATCTGCTTCTCCTGCAGAGGACCAGAGTTCAGTTCCCAACAACCATGTGGGGTAGCTTACAACTTCCTGTAATTCCAGCTCAAGGGTATTTGATGCCCTCTTCTGGCCCCTGCTGGCACCTGCACTCACATGCGCATGCACATGGACACGCAAACACACCCACATTTAGAAATAAAAGTAAATGTTAAAAGGAAAATTGTCTGCAAAGTATTGGTGTTATGCATTTGTTCCTTAGCTTAATTAATTACTCTAAAATATATGGAGATTTAAAAATATTGTGCATAATTTTTGTCAATTAAAAATAATTTTAAAGATTGTGTTCAGGCTTGGAGGCACAGCTCAGTGGTGGAGCCCTTGCCTAAGCTGTACCTGACCCTGGGTTTGATCCTCATCACTGTGAAAAAAAACTTCTGTTTTCTTGCACATAATATTTAATTAAATAATATAATTACTGTAACAACTACAACCAATAAAACCAGGTTTGGAATTACTTAAAATAATGCAATTCAGTTGATGAAAGCAGAACCAGGCAGGCAAGCATAGGAGACAGTTTAGTTTGGATTCTCCATCGGATTTGGAGTAATGTATCCCACCAACCGTGCACCCAACAGTTAAAATTCCTTCTGGATGTTCTATGCACACATATCCCTCTCCAGACTGCACCAAACAACCTTAGCATCTCCTCAAGCCCCCACCCACATTAGATACCTATGTTCTATGTTTGAACAATGTTGTAAATTTTCCTGCCCTTGCTAACAACCAAGTTTAGACAGTTTCTATTCAACTACATTCCCAACATTTCTGGATTATTAGGATAGAAGGGGTGATCCAGACTGAACTGGGTACATGCACATTAAGGTAAAACTATATTTTCAAGTAACGTTTTAGGAGATTCTTTTACTTACCATGTTATGTCTATGCATACTTAGACACACATATTATTAAAATCAGATGCAGTATGGAAAGGGACCTGTGCAATATAGAAATGACTATATGACTTTATCTGTCATTCAAAATAGAGAACTACCCAAACTACTCTCTTTATTAAAGAGACTCCTCTTGAAGCCCATAGAAGGAGGACTTGAACAGGGGCTCTTGAGTACTCTCACTAATGTAGCTTGCTGTCAGTCTTTGCTCTGAATAGTTTTCTTGATTCTTCTGCAAGTCTGCGTGGGCCCTTATTTTCAGTTCTTGAGATAAGACCTGGAAACATCTGGCCCAGGTTGTTTCCAGACCGCCAATAACTACTTTAGTTGGTAGAGCACTTGGTGAGCATACCTCAAGTCCTCCAAGCCCTGCTGAAACTAGTCATGCTAGCGCATGCCTTTAATCACAGAACTCAAGAGGTGGAGACAGGAAGTTGAAGAGCTCAAGGCCATGCATGGCTACATGAGAGTTTCAGGCTAGCCTCAGAACACACTGTCTCAAAACAAAATAAAACCAACCAAACAAACAAACAATCAAACCAAACAACCAGACAAAAAGCAATTCTTTCTTGCAGCTGTATACTGCCAACATATTTGCTTCCATCTCTTGGTGGCCATATTTACCCTTCATGCCCCTTGGTAAGATAAAAATTTACACAGAATATGTTAGTTGCCGGATTTCCTCTACTTCTCTTACAGTAAGTAGATGAAGTCCATAGTGATGCTATATGACTGTAATTCCAGAACTCTGGAGGCTGGTGCAGGGGATCATGAGTTGGTTGTCACCCTGGGCTACAGAGAGGCCGTACCTCAAAACAAGACACCCCTTACCATGCTCTCGAAAAACCTCAGTATCATCTCTTTCCAGTCAGGTTAGGGCTTTTGCTATTCTCTCTTCTACTTAGTCAGGTGGACATCCTTTTTTTCTCATTAATGCTTTTTAGTATTCTCAAAATTTGTTTATTATCATTGTATTTAATTTAAAATTTTACTTTCATTTATTTAATTAAAAATTGCTTTATTTATTTATTGTGTGTATGTGTGTAGGTATTCTTAGCAGGGCCTACCTTGGAGGTCAGACTGTTTGTGAGAGTCAATTCTTTTCTCTCACCAGGGGGACATGGGTATCAAACTCCAGTTGTTAAACTTGTCAGCAATCGCCTTTATCCACTGAGCCATCTTGTTGGCCCACACATTTTATTTTATTTTTATTGGTTAAGCTTGTTTTTTGCTAACTTCATGTTATTCTGTGTGTTCTCACCCATATCTTTAAAAATCAATCTCCAACAATAATCAGGGGAACTTAATGGCAATATTTATAATTATTGACATTTTTTCTTTTCTTTTTCT
Source organism: Lophiomys imhausi (assembly GCA_907164525.1). NCBI lineage: Eukaryota > Metazoa > Chordata > Mammalia > Rodentia > Muridae > Lophiomys > Lophiomys imhausi. The sequence continues at coordinate 1,830,680 of CAJQZJ010032834.1, forward strand.
TCTTCTTTTTTTGGTGGTGGTATTGAAGATTGAACATAAATCTTTAGGTATGCTAGGCAAGTGCTCTGCTACCAAACTATAGCTCCTGACTGAGTTGACCTCTTTTCTAGTTAAACAAAAAGTTAAAATTAAATGTTATTTGTAAGAGGGGGAGGTACTTGAGTGCCATGATGCATATGTATAGGCCAGAGGATTACTAGGGGAAGTTGGTCCTCTTCTTCTACCATGTGGGGCTGGGGGATTCTGGGAATTGAACTCAGGTTGTCATGCTTGACTGCAAGCACCTCCACCTCCTGAGCCATCACTCCAAATCCAACCCTTCCTTAAAGTTTGTGTATAGCTCTCACAACAACTCTGAGATTGTGAGGGCTCCTGGGATCACCCAGCTTATACCCAGTGTCTGTGTGTGTGTGTGTGTGTGTGTGTGTGTGTGAACCTGTGTGTGTGTGTGTGTGTGTGTGTCTGTGTGTGTGTGTTTGAACCTGTGTGTGTGTGTGTGAACCTGTGTGTGTGTGTGTGTGTGTGTGTGTGTGTGTGTGTGTGTGTGTGTGAACCTGTGTGTGCCCACTATCAGTTCATCTTTTACTTTTGCTTTTGAGACATGACCTCACTAACTTTTCCAGGCTGGTCATGAATTTACTCTATAGCCCAGGCTGGTGTTAAATATACAATCCTCCTGCGTCAGCCTCCTGAGTAGCCGGGATTTCAGGCCTGTACTCACAGGTCTGATACTGATCTTAGGTTTATTTTCATCATGTGAGGCTCCATTGGTTCTGTCTGTGTGGTTCCTTTAGCAAATTCAAAGCTAGGGGAAACACATTCAGTTGTAAGTAGTGTTAATTCTTATCTCCCTGCCTTCCAAAGAACATTATTCTTTAGATTTAACGATTGCCGAAATGGGATTAGGATGTAAATGATAGAACACAGGATGGGAGATGTGGTTTAAAGTGAGGAAAATAGACAAGGGCACCTATGGGCAGGCAAGATGGCTCAGTGAGTAAAAGTGCTTACTGTTAAGTCTGATGACCTCAGTTCACGCCACATTTTTGAGGGAGAGAACTGACTCCTACAGGTTGTTCTCTATCTATCTACCTACCTACCTACCTACACACACACACACACACACACACACACACACACACACACACACCACATAAATAAATGTAGGAGACCACTGTGACTGGAAAAAAAAAGGGCTCTAAGGGAGCAGGAGTGGGAACAACAGTAAAGCAGAGTGGAGGGGGGGAAGGGGAAAGGGTAATGTGGGACAGGGGGAGGGAGTTGAGGGAGGAGGGGAAGAGAACTAATCAAAATAAAATATGTATGAAAATCCTGCATGAAACTTATAACGTTGTAAGTTAGCTTTAAAAATTAAAATTAAAAAAAAAAAAAAAAAGAAAAGAGAGTGTTTGGTTAGAAGTATGGTTCAGTGGTAGTATATACACCTGTAGGCTCTGGAGAAACTCAAGGCTGTCCTGGGCTACATGAGACCTTGTCTCAGAAAAGAGAAAGAAAAGCAAACAAGCCCCCTACCTCCAATGCCAGAACAAACAAACAAACAAACCAACAAACAAACAAACAAACAAAAAACAGAGGAGGAGGAAGAATACAAAGATATGATGGTGTCCCCCCAAGATGTTGAGGGAGCAATGGAGAGATTAAGGTAGCTGCTGGAAGAGCAGGCTCCCTGGAAGTGGAAGTTCAGGAAGGTTATCGGCCTGCTTTTCCTGTTCACCAATCCCAAGACAGGTCCAGCCTGTTTTGCTACTTTGCAATATCTCTCAGAGTTGGGATTTGGGTCTGAGGTTTTTGCAGTGCAATGGCAGATTCCTCTGGGCTGCTGGGTGAAACCAGGGTTCCCTGTCACAAACACATTTGCAGCTTTCTTCAGTTGGTCACTTGTGTTGCCCTGTGGTGGTAATTCCTGAATGATCACCAATCACTTGGAGGGCTTTTAAAAGCACAAAGAACTGGCCAGGGGACACATTTGGAGAACTACCACATTGGGGACCCCTCTCTGTGACTCTCCCATTTGTACAAGTGTTCTCCAACTGCAGACCCTAGATTTTGTTGTGTGTATGTCCTGACATAGAGTCTGACCTTGACCTTTTTAATCTATCCAGTTTACAGTTGGCCTCCCCTCCCATCCTCCATTCAGGAAGAAGGAAATAAGTTCCCTTAACCCCAGCCTCTTCCAACTCTGTTCTCTGTTCCTCCCTCACTCACCAGAACGACATCAACAAAGAGGAGTTTTCAGCAACCTTTCTTTTCCATTATCCACCAAAACAACCAGAGTTTCTCAGTACCCAGGTAGGGCACAGGGGGTCATTCATTATGAGAGCTGTAATAAACCTGCTATCCTTGAAAGAAACTCTATGTTGCCCCAGCCTGGGGCAGGTAAGTAGAAAGTCAAGGGTTCTGGCAGTTATTTATAGCTGGGAGCTCTTGGGGACTCCATTCCCAAGCTCCCTGTTAGGAAAGAGAATGCTAATTATTTTGTTCCTGCTCTTGCCCAGGTGACCTGGTCCCTGAGGGACACAGGTGGTTTGGGATCATGTGATTTGTGAGGAGCCAGAGCAAGTATTAGGGACTTATCCCCTTGTGTCCCCTTTCAGCTCAGTCTGAATCTCATGGAAGCACCTAAGCAAGGTGGTCCTGGGAGGAGCCAAGTCCTCAACAGGGTGGCCACATGAACCTGAGATGAGCCTTTCCCTCTGTCCATCATAGTGGAGAGTCCGTGGGAAGGTGATTTATGCCATTTGGGTTATCAAGGAAAGCTTCTGGAAAATAATAAGCAATCTATCAATATGCACTGAATAAATAAATTATCCAGTGTTTAATTTTTGTGAGTCCCTTGTAGGGAATTCCCAGCCTGGTCAGGCAGGAAGTGGACGCTTCTCTGCTGAAAGGTAATGGGCCATGCCAGTCTGGGCAGAAAAGGATGGCCACTCGGATGGTGGTGGTGGGGGGCTGGCAGCCAGGCAGGTGGTGCAGGAGAGAGGTGGCACAGCCTCATGGCAGGAGCATGCACTCTGGATAGTCCCAACCTGCCAGGCAGAGGCAGCAAGGCAGGGGCTGGTGCTCAGGTGGTGGCCTAATTGAGAATCTAGAAACGAGCCTGGCTGTATGCCACCAGTGGCAGCAGCAGGGTTCAGATGAGCCCCAGCTGCCAGCAGTAGGAAACCTGGCTAGGCAGCTGCCTGCCAGGAGTCTGGCCAGCCAGGCAAACAGCTGCGGCAGATCCTTCATGGAAGGAAGAGTGCTTCCCTGCCATGTCCAAAATAGACTCAGACAGTCATCTGGTGAAGGGGAGGAGAGTTTACCACATGAATCAATAATATTATATAACTTTGGGTAGTGGGGAGGAGTTTGGAGGTGAATATGCTTGATCTGCTGGGTATTATCCAATCAGAAGAAAGAAAATGGAATGCCTAATTAATTCATGAACAATGGGGTTGGGGGGGAAATTCCAGGGAGGCTAAAGGCCTAGACAAATGTTACTGTAAGAGTCAAGGATCGGATTCCTGAACCCAAATGTGGGGCGACCGAGGAATCACCAGGAACTTGAGAATGTTGCAAAATGCAAGAGGATTTTATTGGGAACAGTATGCTGGGGTCACCCTCACAGACTCTCCATGCAAGGAGAAGGAGGGGACCCTGAACAGAATTTCAGTTCAGGTTAAATACATTTCAGCAAGGCAGAATCAAGCATCATCAAGCAACAGTACTTTAATTGGCTAGCATAGGTGACCTAGGAAACAAGATGGGGATTTTCAAACCCATGACTGCTGGCAACCTGTGGTACCTGTTGTTTTCCCTGTTGCCCTGGGAACTGGTCATACCCAAGCCAGAACTTGGCCTCCTGGTAACAGTTAGAGCTTCCAAGCTCTGGGAGATGGTCCATGATAGATTCTGGGGCAAGTTGACCTGCAACTCAAAATTCCTAGGCTTCTGCTGGATGTGGTGGCGCACGCCTTTAATCCCAGCACTCTGGAGGCTGAGGCAGGCGGATCTCTGTGAGTTCAAGGCCAGCCTGAGATACAGAATGAGTCCAGGACAGTCAAGGATACACAGAGAAACCCTGTCTCAAAAAATCTAAAAAAAAAAAAAAGAATTCCCAGGCTTCTAAAACCTAACTAAAGTTTGGTCAAATGGGTTTGGTCCTAACATTACTGGCCAAAAGGCAAAGTACTCACAAACTTTGTTAGCATGGGGGAACCCATGGGTGGGTTTATTATCAGGGGAGGTTTGGGGGTGACACTCCTTACTTAGAGGATCTGGGGATCCTCAGATCAGAGGGAAGGGGGGGATTCTGCTGGAAAAGGGGGTCTGTCTCTTTAGCACTGAGCTCAGGGGGCTTTATGGTTAAGCCAGACTTCCACCTTATCAGCAGAAATTCCCTACAAATTTTAAATGGTGCTGGCATCACAAGTGTAGATCTGAGTTGGGATGTGAGGTGCTAGAGTTCCCAGGTTCTTGTTCCTTTTTTTTTAAACAAAGAATTATGCAGAGACACATGGATAATATTGGGAACAAGCCTAAATATTATTTTGTGAAAAACACAAGAGACTAGCAAAAGCAAAGCAGGCTTTAATATATCATTCTACAGAAAGGGTGCTGGCTTAGAGAGCAGACAAAATGGCTGATGTAAAACTCTGTTTTGTTTTTTATTTAAATTTATTTTTATTTTTTAATGTGTTTTGTCAGCATGTTTGTCCATGTACCATCATGCTCACTGAGGCCAGGAAAGGGCGTCATTCTTCTGGAGCTGGGGTTATTGATGTTGTGATCCAACTTGCTGGTGTTGGGAATTGAACCTGGGTCCCTTGGAAGACCAGTCAATGTCCTTAACTACTGAGGCATCTCTCCAGCTTCTAAGTGAATGGTTTTTAAAGCTCCTGCTCTTGAGAATTCCCTGTCCTCTTTTTCAAACAGGCTGGTACTCAGGGATACAATCTTCATGCTGTTTCTAGCATAGCTCCCTTCTCTAATTCTCCATCCTTAGGCTCAGGACTAATGAATAAGGGATCTTGAAACTGCCCCCTTCTCTGTAACTCTCCAGTTCTCAGAATTTTGAGACCAGCAGCCACCGTCTCGAGGGAGGGAGGGGTTGAGTGCCTCCTGCTTACCTGTGACTCTTTGTGCACCACATGCTGAAAATGTACTATGTGATTTAGTTCTTACAACACTGTATTATTTAATTATTTAATCCTCTCAAGAACAAGGATTGCTTTTTGAAAGGCTCTAGCAGGCTGGACCATGGCAAACATGGTGCTGACAGGTTTTGCCTTTTACTCCCCCCCCTTGCTAAAAACTCTTAGACTATATTCCTAAAAGTATCAAAACATGAAGATCCAGTAATGCCGAAAAGAGAATAAAAGCAACAAACATTCGATAAGTGTTGTCATTGTTATGAAGTGTTGATGCTTGTATCACCTAAGTTGTCTTCACAGTAATACCATGGGAGAGATTGATACAACTGGAACTACAGTTTCATGGAGCCACCTGGTTGCCATTGTATTGTTCTTGAAGTGAGAAACAGAATGTGACTTAAATGCTCATTAGAAGACTGTTTAACTATGAAGGGCCGACTAGGGATTAATTATCATATCATAAAAGATGCTTTGAAATGGTTCCTCAATGGCCTGGGCTTGTTTATATAAAAATAATAATTACTTCATTATGAATAATACCCCAACTAGTACAAATCCATGATGAGACTTGTTCACAATCTCTCCAGAAGGTAGTTATTATTATTGTTATTACATTATATGTCTGTGTGTAGGGTTGTGCATGTGGGAGCAGGTGCTTGAAGAGGCCAGAAGAGGGCTTTGGATTCCTTGGAGTAGAGTTATCAGCTGCCTGATGCAGGTGCTGGGACCCAAACTCAGATCTTCCAGAATAGCAATGCTCACTCCTCAACTCCTTAAACTTGTTTTACTTTAATTTTAAAATTGCATTTATATCTGTCTCCCTCTCCATCTCTGTACCTGTTCATTAATGTCACATTAAGGAATGAAAAAAAAAAAAGACTTCCCCTTGGAGCAGTTTGACCAAGAATCACCCCAAATTGAATTCTCCACTTGCATCCGTCTACAGTCTGTGTGATTACTGGCCCGTCTGCTGTGTGTGTTTGATCTGTCCCTACTGTCTTTCTTTTGTGCCTGAACGTTGTGTGTGTTTGATGTGTTGTGTCTGTCCCTCACAAAGGGTTTTGCTCTGCATTTATTGACTAGCCCAGAAAGCACAGTATGATAAAAGAACAAGGAACTCTCCACAGAGACCTTTAATAGAGTTTCACAAAGGAAGACATTTCTTTACAGAATAGCACTTGAAGCTGCATATAGACATTGTCAACTTGTATCCACACATTGGTTCCAACGTTTAAGGGATGTTTGTTGTTTAAGGTTGCTTTCAACCTGTTGGCTGCTTTCAGTAAATGATTACAACATATACACATACAAACACACTATTCACTATTCTGGGTCAGGAGCATGAAAGAGTATATAACTTGAGATTAAAACTATGCATTTAACTTAAAAGCTTAGAAAATCTATAGCATAGTAAGGTTGGCTACATTGTTCTCTTAAAGGCAGGTTAAACTCAAGTAGGCTGAGCACACAATAAGATACCAGGATACATCTTTCTTTTTTCCTTTTTTCTTTTATTTCGAGATAGGGCTTTCTGTGTATCAGCCCTGGCTGTCCTAGACTTACTTTGTAGACCAGGCTAGCCTTGAACTCAGAGATCTTCCTGCCTCTGCCTCCTGAGTCTTGGGATTAAAGGTGTGTGCCACCACGCCTGGCCAGGATATGTCTTAAATGATCTCTAGACATATTAATCTTCCTGCAAGGTCTGGAAAAAGTTCAGCTTCTTTGAAAGAATATTTAAAAAATCACCATGAATGTGCATCTATCACCATGTGAAGGTCATTTGGGGACTGGATTCTCCCTTCCACTTTGCTGAGGCAAGGCCTCTCTTGTTTCTGCTACTGTGATGTGTATTCCAGGCTAGCTGGCCTGCCAGCATTCCTTAGCTCCTCCTGTCTTTGCTTCTCATTTCTCTATAGGAATTCTGAAGATACATTCCATAGTATCCTGTTCAAAATATGTTATTAATTCTCTGAGATTTTCATGATATATTTTTCATATGATATATTCACCCCAAGTCATTCTCTTACTCCTTTCAGATCCACCTCTTTATACCCTTCATTTTCTTTCTTTCCTTATTTCCTTATTTGTTTGTTTGTTTGTTTGTTTGTTTGTTTATTTATATTTTATAACCCATCAACTCTAATTTGTGATATCCATATACTTCTGGGTGAGTGTGAGGCCATGTACTGGGGTGTGGTTGATGTACCAGGGTCACATTCTTTTTTTTTTAATGATAAACATACACAGTTTAATATATGTTCTCTGTGCATATATTTTAGAAGCCAGCTCATCCCTCCATCTTAAATAACAAATGCGGTACTGGAGGCTTTTTGTTTTTTAATTTATTTTTTATTTTTTCAAGTTACATCTCAATCACAATCCCGTCCATACTCCCCCCCTCTATTCCCACCCTGCCACCCTCTTCCCCCTCTTAACCCCATCCTCTTCCTTTTTTTTAAGTTTAAGGTATATATTTCCCCCCCGCCAAGAGCCCCCTTCAGTCCAATAAATGGTTCTTTCTCTTATAACAATAAATACAATACAAAACAACAGAAATAATTAGGCCACAATTATGAGAATATATGGCTTAGCATACATTCCCAATGTCCAGTCCATATGTATTTGGCACCTGACTTTAACATTCTACTATCTAACCATCTCCATGAGTTTAAAGTTCTATTTCTAACTCAGCTTTCACCCTAACTTGCATCACTATTTTAAAAACATCTTCTTAGATCCAGAACACCCTCTTGATTCTGTTTTTTTTTTTTTTGGTTTTTCGAGACAGGGTTTCTCTGTGTAGCCCTGGCTGTCCTGGACTCACTTTGTAGACCGGGCTGGCCTCGAACTCGCAAAGATCCGCCTGCCTCTGCCTCCCAAGTGCTGGGATTAAAGGCGTGTGCCACCACTGCCCGGCTAACCCTCTTGATTCTTAAACAACTCAAAATTTAACTATGATACTCTAGCTATCTAGTCTTCAACTACCTCAGAGACCTGAGAGGGATAAATATATCTGATTATACAGGAAGTGCAGGGCCAGCAGCTTCCAAAACTAAGAAATGACATACCAGTGGCTGCCTGGACAGTTCCCAATTTGTCTCCATACATTACAGCATCAATCTTCAGCTGTTTGGCCCCATTTCTCTGACAGACATTGATTGTAAAGCAGGAATTATGAAGGACTTGCCTACCCTGTCTCGGTAGAGCTAGGCTGTCGACTTACCTGCTTCCAAGTTTTGTCCTGTTTGGACAGCATTTTGTCTACAGTTGAAGCATGGGATTTTTCTTGCCAAGAGATAGGCTTGCCACTAATCTAACCATCTCCAATTGGAGATTCCACGATGCTCATCTTCTACTTGGAGTAGGATATGGGGAGCTGACATGTCTTGATATCAAAAAAATGTTAAGAAAACATCTTTGAATGCCATATTCTGCAGATCTCTTGAGGCTTTTGAAGACCCCCATCTGTCTCTTATATTTAGATAAGCAAATGTTGCTTGTCTCTTAGCAACTTGATTTCTGATTAGATTAGAAAATAACTGTGATACACTGTCATAGTACCTAACAAAATGACAAGCTTGAATGACTATTAGTTTGCATTTCTTAATTATCCTAAACAGTTCATGACAGTTGGTAGCAAAAGGCCAAAACTTCACATTTCATTTTTAAGCATTACCTAGGTACAATACCTTAAAAAGCGTTACCCTTAATTTTGTATCAATACCAATGTGGCCAAATATAATCTTAATTTTGTATCAATATACAAAGATCAATACCAGTGTAGCCCAATACAATCTTAATTCTGCATCAATATACAGTGGTCAATACCAAAGTGGCCAAATATAATCTTAATTTTGTATCAATATACAAAGATCAATACCAATGTAGCCCAATACAATCTTAATTTTGCATCATTATACAAAGATCCATACCAATTTAGCCAAATATAATATTAATTTTGTAGCAGTACACAAAGGTATAAGGGCATATTCAATAATCTGTCCTTTTTTCTTGATCTTTCCTATATTATGTCTGTGTCCCATTTTTTCTCGTCTGTTCACCCCTACATAGGAGAGACAGGGCCACATTCTTAAAGAAACTGGCTTTCCCTCCCCCAAGAGCCATCATTTGTCAATAGCTACTCAGGTGGGATGGGGCCTTGTAAGTCTCCTCCCACTCCACGCAGGACGATCAAGCGCGTGTCTAGTTTTTCACATGGGTTCTGGGATGGAACTCAGGCTTGTGAGACTTTTACCCTCTGACCATCTCCCCAGGCCTGGCCTGTTTCCTTTCCTTTCTGGGATAAGGTTCTGATATGCTGCTTAGTCTGGCCTTGAACTCTGCCTCAAGTGAACTTCTTGTTCTAACTTCCTGATTAGCTGGGACTCTGAGTGCGCACCACTCAGTATTTTCTGCTTTGATGCTATTCGTTTTTTCCTTTGTTTATAAATTTCTATTTATTGTTGTTACTACCGTCTGTGTGCACATGTGCCCTGGTGTATGTGGGGATCAACCTGTCTCCTTCCACCTTTACATATGTGTCTCTGGATCAAATTCAGGTTCTCAGTCTTGCTTGGTGTGCTGGGTGTTTTTATGTAAACCTGACACTAGCTAAAGGATAGGAAGAAATCTCAGTTGAGAAAATGCCTCGCTGAGACCAGGCTGCAGCCAGGCCTACAGGGCATTTCCTTAGTGATGGATGAGGAGAGTCCCAGCCCATTGTGGGCTGGTAGCCAGGCTTCTAGGAGAAATCAGGCTGAGCAAACCATGAGGAAGAAGCCAGTAAGCAGTATTCCTACATGGTTCTGCAGCAGCCCGTCTCCAGGTTCCTGTCCTGACTTCCTTCAGAGATGAACAGTGATGTGGAAGAGTAAGCCAAACAACTTCTTTCCTCTCCGAGTTGGTCATAGTGTTTCACCATGGCTATAGTGAATTAAGACACTCAGCAAGCCTTTTACCCACTGAATCATATGACTCACAGGCCCCCTCTCCTTTCATGAGGTAATTAATATATATTTTCAGATAATGAATATTATCATTATGATCTTTGTGTCCAAATCCTTCTTCATATCTGAGATTATACTGTCAGAGTTTTTGCAAAGTTTGCTCATTTGTTTGTTTGTTTGGATGTGTGTGGGTCATGGTAAATATGTATCTCTGTTATTAATTGTAATAGCTGCGTAATGCCCCTGCGTAACGCCCTATGAGATGAATGTGGTCTGATTGTGCAGCTTTTCCACTGTGGAGCTCACACAGGGTAGTTCCAGTTTATTTTTGTGCTTCTGTAATCAATTCTTCAGTAAACATATTTATGTAGGGTGGAGTCTCAGATGTGGTATTTCTTATTTTACATTTAGTTTATTCATTTATCTTATGTGTATGGGTGTTTTACCTGCATGTTTGTCTGTACACTATGTGCATGCCTGGGGCTTCCTGCAGGTATCAGATCCCGTGGGTCTGGAGCTAAGACAGATGTGAGCTGTTATATGTGCTGGGAATGGAACTCTGGTCCCCTGGAAGGCAGCTCGTAAGTGCTGTGCCATCTCTCCAGCCCAGATATGTAATTTCAAGTAGATATTATCATCTTAACTTTCCCAGTGTGCAATAACAAGCCACATTTCCACTAATAATAGGAGTGTCCTTTTCTGTAAGTAATGGGTGTTGTTATGTTTTTTTTGTTATTGCTTTCTTCCCCTGTATTAGGTTAGAATTAGAGTAGGATTCTTCAAGGGCAGGAAGGTCAGCCTGGCACCTGTGGGCACTTGGCATGGCAGCATATGGACAGAAAACAGGGTTTATGGCTAGCAATTGTTTTCAGCTGCTAATAGCCTTAAGAGATGGGTGGAGTCCAGATTGGACTGAGGCCTGCGAAGGGCAACTGGTGGAGGTGTGGCAATAGTTGTGGGAATTGCAAGTTCTCTCTCTCCAGAGAGAGTTAGAGAATCCATGGGACATTTCAGAAGACCATGAGACAACCCCCTATATAAAATTTGGGGCTTCACATGACTCTCTCTTGCCCCATGACAGAGAAAAGGAACAAACACGCTGGAGATTAAGCAATGTAGGCCTTATGTCCTGAAGCCACAAGAAAATAGCCTGGGCAAAGAAAAGAACTTTAAGAATTCTTTAAGAGTTAAAGAGATTTATAGCCATCAACAGCAGGATCAAAACTGCATAAGGTATGCTAACGAATGAGCAAAACCTGAAGCAAGCTTGGGCGGAGGAGAGTTGAGGCTGGTGGATGCCAGGGATATTGCTATTATAGACTTTAAACCCTGACCCGTGAATAACTCATGGACTGATGAGATTGTGGAACTGATTGAACAAACCTGCAAAGCTAAGCCAGGAGGGAGCTGAACCAAGTTGAAGATAATTCTGCCATAATTGCCAGAGCTGTATTCATAACCAAGATGCCTGAATGGATCTTCATTATAGAATTTTAATATCCTTTCAAAAAATTAAAGTGGGGTTGATTAAATATTCTTAGATATTAAGTGTTTCTAGGTATTAGGCTTTAGATATTAGGTGACAGGATATAGGTATTTTATAGATATTTGTTAAGTACTAATTAATAAATATAAGTGTTTTAAATAAAAATATTCTTTCATTCCCCCTTTTCATTCTCCATCCCCTCCCTGGCCCTTGACTTGCCTCCCCCCTCCCTTCCCCTCCTTTCCCCTCCCCTTCCATTCTCCTTCTCCCCCTCCTCTTCCTCCTTCTTTTAAATGAACTGTGAGACTGTTAAATGAAAAGCAAGAAGCCATTGCTACTCTGTTTTCTTTTCTCTGCCCAATGTGAAGTTAAGCCTTTTCCCATTTGTTTGATGATTTAAGCCTCTCTTTGTGATCGATTGCTTTACACACTATTTGTGTCTTTAATGTGTTTGGATTGTTTGTCTTATTTGCAAGCACTTGAAGATGTACTTTAAAAACTATTTATTAATAACTCTATTCCAACTCACCGACCTGAGGTACAGCAGAAAGGATATTAAGATGAAGACCTCCTCAGTTGCAGGTCTTTGGGGCAACTTGCCAGCAGTCCAGTCAGAACAGTGCACACAGGAACAGGCGCAATCAGCAACAGGAACACAGCTAACGAGGAGCACCAACAAGGACAGCCAAGCAGCAGTGTCTTTCGAGGCCCCAGATGGGACTGGCCTGGGCTCAGTTCAAACCTGGGCCACAATCTTCAGCAAGTCTTGGCAGCAGCAAACCTTGACAAAGCGTTGTGTGAAATCTTTCAAAGCAAAGCGTCAATGAGCAGTGATGAGAAGTGATGCCAAGCAAACTTCCCGGACTGTGTTTATGGGCCTCTCTTTATACCCCCTCCAAATAAGCACAGGGATGTTTTCCATCTGGCCAATTCACGTCCTTTGCACAAGGTACTTCTTGTTCCAAGAGCACGTGCTCTCCAAGAGTTGGTCCCTCAAACGATGTAATCATGTTCCCCATATGACAGTTTCCAGTTGGTAAAACATCATGTGCTGTGGTAGAAGTTAGGCCTCTTTAGTGAAATTAGTATGAAGTTCAACTTAGCATCTGGCACCACATGAGGAGGAGCTTGAACGTGAGAAATATGATATGCCCTGTTGAAGGGGCGTGGCTAAGAAACCAGACAAGCTGCACAGATGATGTCGGTTGTCCTGACAAGTCACAGGACTGCTGGACAGACATCTCGAGAGATCTTGTGGACCCTGGAGACCGCCAAGGAACGAGAGATGATGTGATATATAAACCAGAGAGCTCTACGTGGCAGCCCTCTTCCTCTTGCTCTCATGAATTGAGAAGACGCGCTGGAGAATTGCACAGCAAGGTATGGCATACTCAAGCCATTAGGCCTCAGTGGTCATACACTGAAAGGCAGAGTCTAAGAGAGAAAGAATTTTCACTGCAAGTTAGCCCGAGAAAGACCCTTTCCTGTAATTAAGCCTATTAAGGCTGGCAGCAAAGCAGGCAGAGTTCAGAAGCCGCTCGGAAGCTGCTTGGAGAAGATGTAGTCAGGCCTACATGGGCCAAGGAGACTGTGGAGGTGAGTCTCAGCTGATGGAGGAAGCCAAGTTCAAGTTTGGTGGTTAAAATAGACTGGTCTTATAAACCAGCCACAATTTAGCAGTTGAAATAAACTGGTCATACAAACTGGCCAAGTTAGGGCCAATGGACACTAAGCTTTGAAAGGGACTGCCTGCTGGGACTGCTGTAAAACCAAGTTATCCTGAACAGACCTATTCTAAGAATTTTAATATCCTTTTAATAAAATTAAAATAGGGATAGTTAGGTGTTCATATATAGGTATTAGGGTGTTCTTAGATAGATTATAGGTTTTAGAGTATAGATTTTAGGTTATAGGATTTAGGTATTTTATAGGTGTTTGTTAAGTACTAATAAATATAAGTGATTTAAATAAAAATATTCTGTTACAATGACCTCTCCATCAGGGTATTTGCATGCCCTTTCATGAGTCTGTTTTTCAGCAGTGGATAAAGCACCCCCACGTCCCACACTTGAGACCAAAAAAAAAAAAAAAACCAAACCAAACAAACAAACAAACAAAAAACCCCCACATTCATTCAACAAAATTGTGTTTCTAAAGAAATCCAAACTTCCACCACAAACACTTTTTGTTCCATATTTGTTTTGGTGAGACAGGATCTTACTTCCTACCCCAGGCTTGGAACCTGTGATCTTCCACCCTCAGCCTCTTGAGTGCTTAGATGACAGGTGTGTACCACTGCACCTGGTTGTCTGGCTCCTTCCGCTAAGAGCAATGCTTCCAAGGCTCCTCTGTTGTAGTGTGTATCTGTGCTCTATTCATTTTATGGCTTCGCCATGGTATGGTTTATGGTATTTTGTTCATCCTTTGTTCTTTCCACTGCTTGGCTATGGCGAATAATACTCCAAGGAAACAGCATGTACAACAGCATGTTCATTTAAACATCAGTGTTTTGATTCTTCTGGCTATATGGCTAGGGACAGAATTTCTGAGTCATATGATAATTCTACTTATATTTAAGACTTATGTTTATTAATTCAGTACGTTTGTGTCTGCATGCACATGCCATGGTAAGCATGCCGAGGTCAGTGGACAACAGCTGAGGACAGTGTTGGGTCTCTTCTACCACATGAGTCGGTGACCAAACTCAGGTCATTAGGCTTGGCAGCAAGTGACTTTACTTTATTTTATTGTATTGAGGAAGAACCAGTTTTTTTTTTTTAAACCATAGAGGTTGTACTGTTTTATATTTCTATGCTATCAGCAGTTTCTTTTTTGTCTTCCTTCCTTTATTTCTTCTTCCTTCCTTCCTTCCTTTATTTCTCCTTCCTTCCTTCCTTCCTTCCTTCCTTCCTTCCTTCCTTCCTTTTTATTAAGACAGGATCTCATTATGTAGCCTTTGCTGGCCCAGAACCTGATATGGACCAGGCTGATGTCAGCCTCAGACGTCTGCTTGCTTTTGCCTCCTAAGTGCTGGAAATAAAGGCACACTCCATTATGTTGAGTCCTCAGCAGTTTTCAAAGTTCCTTGGATGAATTTAATGTCAAGTCAAGATTAAACATTTCTGTCTTAGTAGTTTTTTTTTTGTTGTGTGTGAGCATGTGTGGTAGGGGTTGCTAGGGATCAAACTCAACCTTGTCCATGGTAGGCAAGAGCTCTTCCTCTGAGCTACACTCCCAGCCTTCTTAAAGGATCACATTGGGTCAACTTTCCACTCATTCTTGAGTCAATACACGTTCTTTATAATTTCAAATATGTTGTCTTATGTGGCTGGAGATGTAGCTCATTGTTAGATGCTTGCCTAGCATGCACCAAACTCTGGGTTGGATCACCAGCATCACAGAAACTTGCTGTGGCTGTGCATGCCTGTGATTCCAGCACTTTGGAGGTGTGTCATTCTTCCATGCACAATAAACTGGAGGTGACTTAAGGCAATTCACTCAGTGTTCACTCAGTTGTCTCACCAAGAAACATATATTTCCTGGTGCTAAGGTAAATCTCAGAATTGTTGAGATTTGTTTTCTCCCCATTTTTGGTCCTGGTAGACTTTTCTGCAGTGAAGTTTGACTCTACCTCTGTGGGCCTCTTCTCCATCCCAGCAGGAAAAGACTCTTATTTGAACCCAGAATGGCTGGTTGAAGGGGTTCATCTTATTATTTGCTAATGAGCACTCAATTACTGTCTGAGTATCTAGATCTCATTTGTATTTGAACCTGGACTTCCACCAATTCTCATTGGGAAACATTGAGGACAAAGCCCAAGGTTGGCATCCTGTGCTTGTTACAGTGATAGAAGCCATCTTTAAAATGATTGACTCATGATTATTGTGAATATTTATGAGCTATGATGTGATGTTTCAATATAGAACACATTGTGAAATGATGGGGCAATTAGCAAATCCATCACCTCAAACATCCATCATCTCTTTGTGGTGAGAATATTTAAAATATCTTCCAGTTATTTGCAATATATGATGAATTGCCTTATATACAGTCACCATACTGTAGTGTTGTATGCCAGAACACATGCTTTCTACCCTTCTCTCCCCCACCTCTCCCAACTCTTGCTAAGCCTGAACTTGAGACTGTCCTGCCTCAGGCTGCCAGGTGCTGGGATTGCGGCTGTGCAGCACCACACCCAGCTCATTCCTCCATCTGACAATGTTGTTGTACCTGCTCACTAATGTGTCCCCATCCTTCCTTTTCAGCTCAAGGGACAGCCATGACATTGGCTGTTTTAGATTCCACATAAGTGAGAAAAGACAGTATTTGTCTTTCTGTGCCTCACTATAGGCACATTATATAACATAATAACACAGTGCCATCCAGGCTCAGCTGCAGTCATGGGATTACATTCTTTTTACAGCTGAATAGAATTCAACTGAGTGTATAGAGCACTTTTTTTGGTAAATCCATTCTTTATTTTATATATAATATAATACAGTTTGCATATTGAATAGCACTATAATAAAATAAGTCAATATATCTTTAAAGAGAACAGAGTGTGACAGATGTATTCAATGACTTGTCAGGTGTACCCCTGATTGCACTGATGGTGGACAGAACTAAAGGCGAGCCTAAGCTTTACACTCACCGACACATGTTGGATTCTTTTGGAATGCAGAAATGTTCCTTGTTACTTCAATACACAGGAAGTTGAACGCACATATCTACTATGGGAAACTAGGAAAAATACCATCATCCATGACTCAAAGTGTCTTTTATTCCCCCTATAGTCATTTAGAAAATATTATTTATGTGTGTGTGTGTGTGCACACCATAGAATGTATAGGTCATATATAGGTCAGAGGACAATTTGCAGGACTCAGTTTTATCCTTCTATCCTGTGGGTCCCAGGGATTGAACTCATGTCATCTGGCTTGGTTGTAAGTGCCTTTACCCACTTAACCATTTTGTCAGTCCCTATACCACATTTTCTTTATCCATTAATGGAAATGAAAGTTAATTCTATATCTTGTGCCATGTTGGTTGACCAGGTGTCCTCTTGCTTGAGGACATAGATGAATTGCTATTTAGTCTCACAGAAAGCTCTTAACACTTTTCATTTGTCACCTAGTTTAAAACTCGTTGCAGTGGGATTTTGTGGTAATTTATACATGTATTTTGTGTGTGTGATGCTAAGGATAAAATCTAGGGCCCTACACATACTAGGAAAACTCTCCTCTAGTGAACTTCACTCATAGTCTCTGCTGGCAGGTTTTAGAGAAAATATCAATGCCTCAGTTTATTTGGCCTGGGGCTCCTTTTGGGAGGCTAGAGAGAGAAGATAAGTTTTTTGTTTTTGTAGTGTTTCCTATGGGACCCTACATTGTCTGCATCAGGTATGTAGACTTCAGTGGTTCAGTGACCTGAGACACAGTATAAAAACCTTTGGCTTCTTTGGGAACGTTGGTAGATGAGAAAGAACAAGGAAATTAAAAGGCTGCTGAAGCAGCAAGTGGCTCGCTGCTATGACTGAACGCCCCTACAGGCTTACGTGTGGAATGCTTGGGTCCCAGTTTTGTGGTCTTGGAAAACTGAGAATGTAAGACACAGATTACTGCTTAGGATACAAAACGTGGAGCAGCTACTTCCTATCACAGATATCACAGACACGCTACCGAGACACTGAATCGCTAGACTTCCAGGGGCCAGGATCTCGCATCTGGGAAAGTGAATTTACATCAAAGATGATATTTGTGGCCACACAGCCTGCTCCTTATCCTCTTCCCTGCCCCCTGTCTGGGAGTCAGAAAACCTGCCTACAGGCTTCTGTGAAACAACCCCCATCCATAGAAAGGTATAAACAAGAACCCCACATTTATAATGTGTTCCCTGATTCCTCTCTTCAGAGTTTCTGAGGTGCTGTTAGTCTCTGGTGCTGGGGCCTGAGTTCTCAGACCCCCTGCCATGCTGTTGTCTGTCTGTCTGTCCATGACATTAATAATTCTTCTAATAAAAACTCCGTAATCCCAGAAATCTGTCTCAGTGTCTCTTGAACATGCATCCCAGACCTTTCATGGTGTGGCTGGGTGGAAGAAGCAAAGCTTCAGGTGTGCATGCCTTTGAAGGTTGTGACAGTGAGAGAGCTTCCTTCTCTCTCTGCTTCCTGTCACCATGATGTTCTGCCCAAGCCTGTTGTGTGCCAAGCAACCATAGATGAAGTCCTCTAAAATGTGAGCCCAAATGAATCCCTCCTGCCTTCGGTTGTTTTTGCCAGTGAAGCAAGCTAATAAATTCCCTTCTTGGATTTTGCCATTAGAACTTCATTTGGGAATGAATGAAAATATTTTTCATAGTAATTTTATGATCATTTGTTTATTTATATATATTATTTTTAGAGAATTGCAAAGAGAGAGAGAGAGAGAGAGAGAGAGAGAGAGAGAGAGAGAGAAAGGAAAGGAAAGGAAAGGAAAAGACCACAGTTCTAATATCCTCTTCAAGGGATACCCTCAATAATCCAATTTCCTCTCACTGGGTGCTGTCTCCTAAAAGTTCCTCCACTTCCCAGTAGTGCTATAGCTGATGACCCAGATGCTAGCAAATGTGCCTTTGAGGGGTAGTTAAGACCCAAAGCCAGGGTGACAGATGGCTCAGGAGGTAAAGGTGCTTACTGCCAAGCCTGTTCATGGAAGTCTGATCCTTGGGACCCACATGGAGAAAAGAGAAAACTGACACTACAAATTGTCCTCTTATCTACAAATGGGTACACATACGCATGCACGCGCACACGCGCACACAGAGAGAGAAAGACAGAGACAGAGAGACAGAGAGTAGATGTCATCATAATAAAAAAGATCCAGACTTTAGTATTTTCTCCCTGACTGTAAGTAGACAGTCACTATGCAGATTTTTTTATTTTGGCACAAAATGTAATACCATCTGAAAGAGTTTGGGAACAAGAATAGAGACACCAACAATAAAATTTAGGATTCTGTTAAGGAATGGGAGGAGAGACTTGTAAAAGGTGTCATACTGTAGAAGAGTGTAAGAGCAAGAGTCAGGGACAGCAGACATCTTTAGGAACACAGTATTTCTGAGACACAGCAGCACCATTGCACATGTGACTTCACAGCAGCTGTGAACCACATAAACAAGACCTACACGAGTACAAGCCAGCCCCTGCACAGGGGGCTCCCTGTGGAGACCCAGGAAATGGAGGCTTATGAGAAATGCCTCATTGCTGGGAAAATGAAAGTAACTTATGGGAGACATCTAAGATGACACTGCCCAGAAGATGCCAGGGCAGAGTTGAAGCCCAGTCGTGGATATAGCTGATTGGGTGAGCAAGACTTCCGTGCTCATGACCAGTGCATGCTCACCATGTTACCAGGCTTGTGCTATGTGATGTAATAGGATGACCTTTAATGCGATTGGCCCATGTACCCTCATGTGGAAACACCCATTTGGTTCTGTATATAAGCTAGGGGATGAAATAGTAAAAAAAAAAAAAAAAAACCGAGAGATGCTTAGACATCACCCCTGTTGCATCTGTTTGTCTTCGGAGTGAAGGCTGGAGAGTCGGGCAGGCAGTGCATTCACTTTTCTCTCAGAACCCCCTTACATGGTGATCACCGTATACAGCCCCACAATGGCTCACAAAGCCCCATCCCTCCATGCGAAGCTATTGGCAACTGAAGGCTGCTGTTGGGTTGAGAGTCAGTTTTCTTCAAGGATACTTCATGTGAAAGGCTACCCA
The DNA here is from genome assembly GCA_907164525.1 of Lophiomys imhausi. Classification (NCBI taxonomy): domain Eukaryota; kingdom Metazoa; phylum Chordata; class Mammalia; order Rodentia; family Muridae; genus Lophiomys; species Lophiomys imhausi. The sequence continues at coordinate 1,850,021 of CAJQZJ010032834.1, forward strand.
TGCTCCAGTAGATGTCCCTTCCCATGCACATACTTGGGAGCAAAAAGTGGTGGAAGGGCATGGGAAAGGAGCTGGAAGGGAAGAAATGGGGTGGATTTGATCAGAACAGATTATATGCTTGTATGAATTTCTCTAACAACAAAAAGGTAAGTTTACAGTGAAAAAAAAAAAGGGGGGGTGTTTCCCAGCTCTGTTTGTCTGTTTGTAAGGTGCACACTGAGATAAATCTCCTGATGGTATACAAAGATGCAAGATCCATGAGGTAGACTTCCAGAAATATCACAAGTAAATTGGGACCTTAGGTGCCATGATGGAATTGGTGAGATGTTTCAGTGGGTAAAGGCTGAGGACCAGAGTTCAATACCCAGGATCCACACAGTAGAAGGGGAGAGCAGACCCCTGCAAGTTGTCCTCTGTGGCATGTGTACACACAGAGACACAAATTAAAATGTAACAACAACAACAACGAAAACAGACGAACAAATAACAGGTATTCAGAGAACTCTGCTCTGAGATGATAATGTCCTAAACATGCTGCATGCTAACCTGAGGACAGCCTCACAAGGCTGGTGTGATTAACCCTGCTACATATGCAAGCAAGGAAGGGGATGGCAGTGGAGGGCAGGGAGCTGGCTTAATAGCTGGTGTTTGGAGAATGACAGAGCTGAAAGTGGCTGAGTTGAAGCTTTGTGTTTTCTATTCTTTGTGGATTAGCATCAGTATCTATTTTCTTGGAAGGGAATAAATAGTGGTGGTGGATTCTAATTATTGGGTGCATACTATGCTTGGGGCATTTTACATCTCAGCCCCCAAAACCTGCATATCAGTCATTGTCATTCAGATTTATAAAGGAGGTGAGGAAGGGAGGCTCAATCTGGTGCTGTAAGATTTGCTCAGCTTAGCAAAACAAAACACAAACAATTAAAAACCCTCAATGCAAAACAAAACAAAACAAAAATTCTTTCTGGTCTTGACTAGAGATATGACTAGCTGTTCGAAGCTCTTTCCTTATGCCTCCCAGCCACGGTGGGCTGTAGCTGGTAACTATAAGCTAAAATACACTCCTTAAAAATTTTTTCCTAGACCACTCATAAAGAAACATTGGCAGGATTTTCAATTCTATTAGTGGATTCTGTGTTAAAAACAAACAAAACAGAAAGATGGGGGGATTTGCTATGGGGGTTCTTGGTGGTAGAGGATGTTAAGATAACTGAATTTTCTGGTCAAGAGGTTAATTCTAGCTGGACCAGGTCGGTGGTCTAGCCAAGGGACCACCGCTAAGAGGGTTGGCTTCCCTGGACATTTTTGAAAGCTATCATAGCGGTCACACTGATTAACTAATCACATCAGATCATGAGGTAGAGCTCTCACCAGAGAGATGAGACACAGTCATCATGTTGATAACAATCAAAGATAAGGTGGCATAGCGGTGGTGCATGCCTTTAATCCCAGCACTCGGCAGGCAGAGTCAGGCGGATCTCTGTGAGTTCAAGGCCACCCTGGTCTACACAGTGCACATTCCAGGACAGCCAGGGCTACACCCTATCTGGGGCGGGGGGGGGGGGATATCAAAGATAAAGGCATCTCCTTTTTGCAAAAAGAAACTGCCTTTCTGGGTTATTTTTGGTTTGATCTTGTGTTTCTTCTCTGTGTGATATTGATTTTCCAAAGGAAAGTTGGAGACTTTGACGAGAATGCCTTATATATGTGGATAAAACTGTCAAAGAAGAAATTAAAAATAAATGAATTAACAACAACAAAAAGCTTGCTCGATGTGGTGAGGTTGAGTTTCCAGTTAACCAATTAGCCAACCAATCTAATGAGAGGAATAAAAATTTTAGAGACTCCTGGGGCAGGCAGTGGAGTCAGGCCAGCCACGCTCCAGGAACTAGCTAACCACAAAGCCGATAGTAAAGTAAGATTAAATTCATTCCTGAGAAAAACAAGTATAGGATGTTTCCTGCTGACTAACAATGGGCTGGTACATTCCACTTGTATTTCCCCTCACCCCCTTGGATTGTGGTTTAGATACCCTACTCTCTACCAAATTATCGTCGTGGCTCCTCTACCCCTGTGTGGGATATATGAGTGGCGTCCTCAGTGCACTGATTCCCCTGAAATAAACCTCTTGCGATTACATCAAGAAGGTCTCTTGTGAGTTTTTGGGTGGCCGTGATATCCCGAGTGTTGGGAGTTGGGAGAAGGACTTCCCTCCCCCGGGTCTTTCATTTGGTGCAGGGGCCGGGAATTTGTGGCCACCCTAATCTCCACAAGAACCCACTTGGAGGTGAGATTTCTGCATCTTGGGCCTATTTCTGTTGTCTGGTTTGTGAGATTTCTGTCTCTGTGTCCTGGGTTTGTCTCTGTTGTCTGGTTCTGTTATATGGTTTGCGCAAAAGTTGACTTTGCGAAGGTTGTTTTCAGTTTGACAGCCGTTTCCATCTCTTGAGGAGACGGACAGGGTGATCAGGCAGACATGCTGGTGGATCAGCGGCTGTAGCCCTGGGAGATGTCCCAGGAGGACAGGGGACCCCAGGGACGCCTGGGAGGGCCCCATTTGGGTGCTGGGGAGGATACAGTGGTCCTCTTGAGAGAGGGGATGTGAGAGACCTCCCGGCCATTTGTTTCTCTGGAGTGATGACGGCATTCGAGATTGAGAAGGATTTTTCATAATGTTTTTCTATGTATCTTGTGTTTTGTGTTACTTGTGATAATGGGACAGACTGTAACGACTCCTCTATATTTGACACTGAATCATTGGACTGAAGTTAGAACTAGGGCTCATAATTTGTCAGTTGAGATTAAAAAAAGACCATGGCAGACTTTTTGTGCTTTGGAGTGGCCTACTTTTGACGTCAGGTGGCCACCCGAAGGGACTTTTGACTGGACCATTATTTTTGAGGTAAAAGCCATTGTCTTTAAGGAAGGACCAGGGACTCATCCTGATCAACAGCCATACATTACTGTTTGGCAAGACCTGGTCCAGAACCCACCCCCATGGGTAAAACCTTGGGTAAAAAGAAAAAAGACAGGCTCCTGAGCCCTGGCTCTCTGTGGCACAGAGGCCAAATTAAAACAAAAGCCAACTTTGGAAACAAATCCTTCAGCTCCGCCTAAGATCTATCCCGAGATTGAGGAGCCACCCGAGTGGCCGAGCCCACCGCCACTATCCCCCTACCCCCAGCCACTGCATGCGTCCCTGGCACCAGCCCCAGCTCTGGCCCGGAGCCTGGAACTACAAGGAGCAGAGGGGGGAGGGCCGGCAACTGGTACTCAGAGCCGGAGAGGGTTGAGCCCGGAGGGACCGGATTCCACGGTGGCTCTACCTCTCCAAATGGTTGGGCCCACCATGGGCCCACCGGCTTTGCAACCCTTACAATATTGGCCTTTTTCCTCAGCTGATTTATATAATTGAAAAGCTAACCACCCGTCTTTTTCTGAGAACCCTAAGGGTCTTATAGGTCTGGTGGAATCCATGATGTTCTCTCACCAGCCCACCTGAGATGATTGCCAGCAGTTTTTGCAGGTTCTCTTTACTACAGAGGAGAGGGAGAGAATTCTCTTGGAGGCACGGAAGAATGTCCCAGGGACCAGTGGGACCCCCACTACCCTCCCGAATGAGATCGACGCTGGATTCCCCCTTGATCGACCAATTTGGGACTTCAACACGGCTGAAGGTAGGGAGCGACTGACAGTGGCAGGTCTCAAAGGAGCCGCTCGACACCCCACCAATTTGGCTAAGGTAAGAGAAGTGCTTCAGGGTCCTGTTGAGCCACGTCCATATTCCTTGAGAGGTTGATGGAGGCCTATAGGTGGTACACGCCCTTTGACCCAACCTCCGAGGAACAGCGAGCAGCTGTGGCTATGGCCTTTATAGGACAGTCAGCTCCTGACATTAAGAAAAGGTTGCAACATATAGAAGGATTACAGGACTATACTTTGCAGGATCTTATGAGAGAGGCAGAGAAAGTGTACCATAAGAGAGAGACTGAGGAAGAGAAACAAGAAAAAGAGAGAGAGAGAAGAAAGAGAGGATAGGCGGGATCGCAAACAAGAAAGAAACTTGACTGGGATACTGGCCACAGTTGTAGGAGATAGAGAGAGAAAGAATAGGGCCTAGACAGACAGGGAACCTGGGCAACAGAAGACCTAGACCGAATGGGAATGGAGAACAGAGACGATGGTTGAAAAAAAGATCAATGTGCCTATTGTAAAGAAAAAGGACACTGGGCTCGAGATTGCCCAAAGAAGAAGGGCAAGACCCCTAAGGTCCTGGCTCTTAAAGAAAAATACCGGCTTCATGAGCCTCCCGGGCAACAAAAGGCCCTGGATATCAATGATTGGTTGGCAGAATTCCCAAAGGCCTGGGCATAAACCGGAGGTCTGGGGATGGCAGAAAGAGTTCCCCCTATCATAGTAGGACTGAAGACCTGTGCCTCCCCTATTGGGGTAAGGCAGTACCCAATGAGTCATGAGGCCAGAGAGGGGATCAGACCTCACATTCACAGACTGTTACAACAGGGCATTCTGGTTCCTTGCCAGTCACCATGGAACACCCCCCTCTTACCGGAAAAGAAGGCAGATACTAATGGTTACAGGCCAGTCCAAGATTTAAAAGTCAATAAGAGAGTGTATTCATCTAACTGTGCCTAACCCTTATAACCTCCTTAGCTCACTTCCACCAAAAAGGAATTGGTACTCTGTTCTAGATTTAAAGGATGCATTTTTCTGCTTAAAGTTACATCCAGACAGTCAACCCATCTTTGCTTTTGAATGGAGAGACCCTGACAATGGACTAACAGGACAATTGACTTGGACTAGATTGCCACAAGGATTCAAAAACTCCCCTACCCTCTTTGATGAGGCTCTTCATCAGGATCTGGCCTCCTTCAGAGCTGAAAATCCTCAGCTAACATTGTTGCAGTACGTTGATGATTTATTCTTGACAACATCAACTAAACCTGAATGTCTCCAAGGAACCAAGAGACTGCTGGCAGAACTGGGTGAGTTGGGGTATCGGGCTTCTGCTAAGAAGGCTCAGTTGTGTAAAACTGAGGTCACCTATCTGGGATACACCCTGAGAGATGGAAAGTGATGGCTGATGGAATCCAGGAAAAAGACTGTCACACAGATTCCTGCCCCGACCACCCCACGCCAGGTAAGAGAATTCCTGGGCACTGTTGATTTTTGTAGACTATGGATTTCAGGTTTCACTATGCTGGCAGCCCCCTTATTTCCCCTCACCAAGGAGGGAGGAGGGTTCACCTGGACCTCTGAACATCAGAAGGCCTTTAAAGATATCAAAAAGGCCTTGTTAACGGCACCAGCTTTAGCCCTACCGGACTTAACCAAGCCTTTCACTCTATATGCGGATGAAAGGGCAGGGGTTGCCAGAGGCATTCTTACTCAGACTTTAGGACCTTGAAAGAGGCCAGTGGCCTACTTATCTAAGAAACTGGATCCTGTTGAAAGCGGATGGCCCACATGCCTGAAAGCTATTGCGGCTGTGGCCTTACTTGTCAAGGATGCTGATAAACTGACTTTGGGACAGCAGATTACAGTGGTGACACCCCATGCCCTTGAGAGCATTATCCGACAGCCCCCTGACCAGTGGATGACTAATGCTAGAATGACACACTACCAGAGCCTATTATTGACTGAGAGGGTGGTATTTGCTCCCCTGGCTGTCCTGAATCCTGCTACTCTACTACCTGAGACCAATGCTCTGCTCCCGTCCATCGCTGCCCTGACCTCCTGGCAGAAGACCGACCCTGGCCAGGAAGTCCGAACTGGTACACTGATGGAAACAGCTTCATGGTTAAAGGTAAGCGGATGGCGGGAGCTGCAGTGGTAGTCAGGAGGCGAGTGATTTGGGCAAGCAGCCTGCCAGAAGGAACTTCTGCCCAGAAAGCTGAACTTATTGTGCTAACAAAAGCCCTAAAGATGACAGAGAAAAAGTCCATCGATATTTATACTGATAGCAGGTATACTTTTGCCACTGCCCACGTGCATGGGAAAATATATAGACAAATGTCGCGTCCCTCTCGACCAGCAAGAACGACGCAACTCGCAAAAGCTCTTCTCAAGCAGTTTATTCAGGTCCCTTGAAAACAGTTTTCCGAATGCCCGGGCAGACCCAACCCACAGGCTAAATACTAAATGAACAGCCAATCAAGTAAAGCCATGTAGTGCTATCTTAGAGGCCCACGTATGCGAAAGCAAGCCAGATCAGCGGTCTTAGCCAAATATGGACTTGTTTACCACCGAGAGCACTCACCGTCGGGCTGGTGGAAGGTGGAGACCAGCGCCATCTTTAAGGCGCGGCACGTCGCAGCTCTCTACAGTTCCTCCTTTTTTATTTTTTCTAAAGTTGGTAGAAGTCCCTGGAAAGGTTTCGTAATCCCCCTATCTGGGGATCTCACGGTGGGTCTGAGCCTGTAGGCGGCGGTACTCAAACTCTTACCCGTCTCTGGGTCAGCCTCCCCACTCGGGACTGCCCTGTCTTAGGTGGCCGAGACTTACCCGTCAACTCCGTCACTGACTTACCAGACCCTAATATCCGTGGAACGAATACCTCAGTGGGCAGGGACTATGCTTAGTGAAGATTTACTTCATGGCAGCAAGCCATGCCTGAGGGGACTGGCCCGCCTCAATGGCGACAAGGGCTTGTATAATCATGGCTACATTACGCTTTTGTGTGGTTCTCATTTTGTAGATGCACCATAGGCAAACCAGAGAGGCTAGTATCATCAGTATCACCAAAGAGCCTACGCCCGCCCACTCCTTAAGATGATCCATAGCCGTCTGTATCCAGGAAGTCAAGCCAGTAGCCAGGCTCAGATCCACTCGAGTGGAGTTGATGTGGACAATTGTTGCTCTCAGCTCTCTCATCAAATTTTCAAATTCAGCCGACCAATCCTGTAAGAGGAACTTTGACAATTGTCTAGACAAATTAGCAGCCTTTGTAAAATTTTGATACTGCACGGAAGTAACACACAAACCTTGCATTTTCCACTCACACCCCAATTGTGCTAGTTGCCAAAGAGAATCAATCTGTTCTTGTATTAAATCTATGCGTTGATTAACTATCATAAGACCTCCTTTGAGATGAGAATTCATAGAGGCCTGAGTATCCAATGCCTGTGCCACAGTGGCTGAGATGTTATTCAGGGCATTGGCAGTCTGTATAGAACTAGACAAGGCAATAGCTGAGGCAGTAGCTCCTACAGCAGCAACAGTGATAGCAGTAACAATAGCTGCAGTGATGCCAAAATCTCTTTTAAATCTGAATAGCATCATGGTATTAGGAGCCTCTACAGGAACTGGTACATATCGAGGCATTCTAGTCACCACAGCCACAGGAAAGGCTGTGGCATTCCAGCATAGGGCATAAAAACATGTGCCTGGAGTGCATACTAACTTTTCTTCACCTAAGGATGCACTCCCATTACTTACAATCCACAGAAAAGGAGGCCAGAGACATACTGGCGAAGCTGAAAAGCTCTTGTTGCGATAAGAATGAAACAAAGAATTCCAAGTACCAGAGCCACTACCGCTAGAAAAATCCAATTTGGTAGCGGACCTTAGGGAAAAATTACCTCTTTGATAAATTCCTCCCCCAAGCATAATGACAGGTCCCAAGTCCATGCAACTTCCATTTACTCCACACAAAAGCCACAAATCAAAAGGATTGGTGGCAGTCTGCTGAGGATCCCTAGTAGATGTATCAAGCATTCCTGTACAAGACTTATTCACTATATTACTAATCATGGGGCTAAAGGAAAAATAATCTTGTTGAACCCAAACTGCTCTGCGCTCTTGACATCCAATCCAGGGAAAAGGTCCTTCCTCTCCTGTGGATCCTCTACAAAAACGTGCCCAGCGTGGCTGTCTGGGGGGGTCCCGGTCAGAGACTCGTGTGGGCCACCATCCTTCAAGGCGAGAACCATTGCCTGAAAACAAACCACCACTCCTACCCCCAAACCTCAATTGTGGTAAAAAATCTGCTGACTGCTGAGACAATTTAATGCATTTTGTATCATCTGACCTATTGAAGCTCATTAAAAAGCACAAACTACCCTTCAAGCTGACATTTCTATTACCCTCTATAGGGCTTCTCTGATCATCAAAGGGAAGGTAGGGTAAGCCTAAGCTTCTATTACGGCTAAATAAGCGTGGAAACACAGTTGCATCATGTCTGACCGGCATCGGCTTTGGGAATATCGACAGGATCCCCCATCTCGGCTCGGTCATTCCTGACATACTCACTGCTACTATCACCAGAATCCTTAGGAAGGTCTTCATGACGAATATTCCTCACAAGGCGTTCAGGCACCCACACTGGATCTTGTTGATCCTGAGGAAAAACACAAACAGACCCTCTCGCCCATGTTAGCACGGGGTCAGGCCCCCGCCAAGAGCCTGTCAAAATATCCTTCCACTTCACCATGCTTTTAGGTGAACCATGGGAATCCTGATGTCTGTCCGCTGCTGAGTGGCCTTGAGCATCCAAATTGAAAAAATTTAAAGTAAATAAGGCTAAAGACATTCTTTCCTTGGGGGTACGGCCTTGGCCTATTCCCCCTTTTTGTTTTTGCAAGCATTCTTTCAAGGTGCGATGAGCACGCTCCACAATTCCTTGTCCTTGAGGATTGTATGGTAATCCGTGATTAAGCTGTACCTCCATCTGATTACAGAAGGAGACAAAGGACTGAGCCGTATAGGCTGGTCCATTGTCCGTTTTCAGCTGCTGTGGTTTTCCCCATGCAGCCCAGGCTTCTATGCAATGTCCTATGACATTGCGAGCCTTTTCTCCACTCATAGGTGTAGCATGTATGATACCTGAGGAGGTATCCACAGATACATGAATATATTTTAAGGTTCCAAACTCTGAAATGTGGGTAACGTCCATTTGCCAGATTTTGAGTGGCATCAACCCTCTAGGGTTCACTCCCACACTGGGAGGATGATGATGAATCACACACTGAGGACAGTCCAAAACTACTTGTCTAGCATCTGCTCTAGACAAATGGAATTTCTGCTGTAGAGTTTTGGCATTTACATGAAATAATTGGTGAAACTGTCTGGCTTGGTCCAGGAATGAGCTCCAAAAAATGCATTCCATCCTGGTCCATTGATCAACTTTATCATTACCTTCACTTAATGGTCCAGGTAATCCTGTATGTGCTCTGATATGTTGAATATAAAAACACCTTTTTCTCTGCCAGATTAAAACTTGTAACTCTTGTAATAAGGCACATACAGTACTACTATTCTTAATAGGACCTGCTAATTCTAATACTTTCACTGCGTTGACCACATAGACTGAATCTGAAATCAAATTGAATGCAAATTGACATCTTTTAAACACCTCCATTACTATTTTCAATTCTACTATTTGGGGGGAGCCCGGTTGAAATTGACATAACACGGGCTCTTGTCTTTCTATCAAATAGGCTCCACAGCCTGTCTTTGAGCCGTCAGTAAACACATTTGGTGACCCTTGAAGTGGTACTGCTGAAGTAACCTTAGGGAATATCACTGGGTGCTCCTTAAAAAATGATAGCAATGGATGTTTAGGGTAATGGTTATCAATCACTCCTTCAAAGCTACATTGCAATATTGCCCAGTCATCTACAGTGCCACACAAAATCTTAATTTGATAACTGGAATAAGGTATTATTATACTGGCAGGAGCAACTCCAAAAGACTGCAAGCATTGTTGGATACCATTCAAGGCTAAAGCAGCAAGTGCAGTGGGATAATGTTCTATGGATTTTTTTCGGAGAAATCTTTGAATAGGTCCATAATAATGGTCCGTCCTGCCATAACAATCCTGTAGGTTGACCATAGGTGGCAAATATGCACAATGCAATGGGCTGTCCTTCCTGCCATCTCTTTAGGAAGGCACTCTGTAACCTTTCTTCCACTTTACATAAAGCTTTTCTTGCTTCTTCTGTTAATTGCCTAGGAGAATTAAGTGCTGAATCACCTTTCAAAATATCATATAGGGGTCTTATTTCATAATTTGGTAGCTTCAAATAGCCTCTTACCCAATTGATATCTCCTAACAACCTTTGAAAATCATTTAGAGTCTTTAAATTATCTTTTCTTATCTCAATCTTTTGAGGTATTATCTTTTCAGGTCCAACCTTCGCTCCTAAATAATCAACTACATTTTCCTTTTGAACCTTATCAGGAGCAATAAACAACCTTTTCTTTTTTAATAATTGAACTAATTCTTCATAGGCCCGATCTAACATTTGTTCACTCTTAGCTGCCAGTAAGATATCATCCATATAATGAACACATCTCAAATCTGGAAAATTCTTTCTCAAGGGAGCAATGGCTTCCCCCACATATAGTTGGCACATAGTGGGGCTGTTTGCCATGCCCTGGGGTAATACTATCCATTCAAACCGCTGATCAGGTTCCTCATGGTTACAGGATGGAACAGTAAATGCAAATCTCTCACTATCCTTGACACACAAAGGGATGGAGAAAAAACAATCTCTTATATCTATAACTATAATGGGCCATGAGGCTGGCAAAGATGATAAAAGTGGCAAGCCGCGTTGCACTGGGCCCATGATCTGCATTTGTTGATTTATGGCACGCAGGTCATGCAATAATCTCCATTTTCCAGATTTCTTTTTAACGACAAAGATAGGTGTATTCCAGGGAGATACAGATGGTTTTATATGCTTTAAAGACATCTGTTCATCCACCAAATCTTTGGCTGCATTCAATTTTACAGAGGAAAGTGGCCACTGAGGAACCCATACTGGATCCTCCGTCTTCCAAGTTATGGGAATGCCCTCCTCAGTGGCCCCTAGGAAAAATCCAGGCCCTGTCTCTTTTGTCTTTGCTGTACAGATAAGGGACTCTTTCGTCCTTGCAAATATTTTCCTATTCCAAAGCCTGGAGCATATCCCATATCTTGCATCATACGTTGGGCTGAATCAAAATAGTCATTACTCAATTTAAATCCCATATCCTTTAAAAGGTCTCTTCCCCAAAGGGAGATAGGGAGCTCAAGTACATATGGCTGCATTTCTCCTGAGTGGTTCTCTTGGTCCTGCCACTTTAATAATCTTGCACTCATATCTGGAGTCCTAGCATAACCCAGGCCTTGAAGTGTTTGAGAAGAGGCTTGTACAGGCCAACCTGAAGGCCAGTCTTTCTTTGCTATGATACTCCTATCAGCCCCAGTATCCAAAAGGCCCAAGATCTTTTTACCATCAACTTTTAACTCCAAGACAGGGCGTTGGTCCAAATCCAGGGAGAGAAAAGTCAAATCCGTGCCCGTGGACCCAAAACCATCTTTTCCTCTCTCTCTATCCTTTGCTGCATAGCGGTCATGTAAGCTCGGCAACATGATCAATTGAGCAATTCTATCTCCAGGAGAGATAGCCGTTATACCACGGGGGGAGGCTACCATGATCTTAACCACTCCTGTATAATCTGGATCTATAACTCCAGGATGGACAATAAGTCCTCTCAAGGCTGATGATGACCTCCCTAACAACAAACCAACTGTACCAGGTTCAAGGGGTCCTTTAAAATCTGTTTCAATTAACTGGACCCCCATTTGGGGTGTTAATACGAGTCTGGTGGTGGAGCAGAGGTCCAATCCTGCTGAGCCTGCAGTGGCTCTCCGCGGTCTCTCGGATGGCGGAGGGTTGGCCATCTCTCTTGATTCTGTTCTTTGTCCTGATTCTCTACTGCCCCATATATTTGTGGGCCCTGAGGTCGTGGGCCCCGCTGTCCGTTTTTTGGACGAGCACCACCATAACCTTGAGTTAAAGGCTGGCCATGGATGTCTATCACTGAACGGCATTCATTAGCCCAATGGTTCCCTTTTTTACATTTTGGGCATAACCCCGGCCGCCTGGGGCGTTGTACACTTCCTGTACTTTCTGTACTCCTTCCCCTGGGGCACTGTCTTTTAAAGTGTCCCATCTTGCCACACTTAAAACAAACTCCTGAACTTCCTCCACCTTTTCTGGCCAACTGTATTACTGCGGCAGCAAGACCAGCATTAGTTAATGGCCCTCCAAGTTCTCTACACACTTTCATCCAGGCTTCTAGGCCCTTATTCTTATAAGGGGTGATAGCAACTCTACATTCTTTAGTACATTGCTCATAGACCAACTGTTTTATTAGTGTCAAAGCAGCATCCGGGTCACCAAAAATCTTCCCTGCTGCTTCCACCATTCGTGCTACAAAATCTGAAAAAGGCTCCATGAGGCCCTGTAGAATCTTAGTTAAGTTCCCACTTACCTCCCCTTTATTAGGAAGAGATCTCCAAGCCTTGATAGCTATCTTGTTTATTTGCTCATAAATCTGAATAGGATATCCTATCTGCTGATTGGCAAATCTCCCCTGCCCAAGCAGCATATCTCTATCCCAGGCTGGATTTCCATCTCTCTGATTATTGGCTGCTTGCTCAGTGGCATACTCAATCAAGAAAGCTTTCCAGTCTAAGTATTGCCCTGGACTTAAGCAGGCGCGGACCAGGCCACTCCAATCACTTGGAGTCATACAATGTCTGCTTAATGCTTCTACTTGAGCCATTGTAAAAGAAGCGGTAGTACCATAGGTACGAACCGACTCTGCAAGAGATTTTACCACCTTAAAATCAAGCGGTTCCTCGTACCTATTCCCTTGTGGGTCTTGGTATACCGGATAGGCAAACTGTAATTCTGTTCTTACTTGTGTCCACATCCCCGGGCAGAAAGATCTCCCTACTTTCAGTGACTGAACAGGCTGATTTATCTGAGTGGCTTCTGGACATGGAGGAGGAGTTGAAGGTGCCATGGCAACGGCTTTGTTTACACCAGCTGCCGCCAGCTTGGCTGAAGGCACTGTAGCAATGACTCCACCCACTCCGACTGCCGCTGACGTGTCAGGCGCCATGGCAACAGCTCCACCCACACCGACTGCAGCAGCAGCTCCTCCCACACTGACTGCCGCCTGCGTGTCCTTCTCTTTTACTTTTTTCTTTTCCTTTTTTCTTATAACAGTCCTCTCCAACCGTTCTAGTAGAGCGTGTAGCTCTCCTTCAGAATCTGTGCTCTCTGAGTCCTCAAAATCTCTAAAATCTCTAAAATCTGTGAGATCGGGATAGAGAGGAACTTTCTTTTTGCCTCCCTTTTCACTGTCTGCCTGCTCAAATCTTTCGCCTTTGTTACTTTCCTTTTCACTGTCTATTTGCTCAGATCTTTCCCCTTGCAGCAGTTCCAAGGCTGACTCTCCCTCTTTGATTGCATTACAACATCTCTGATCTTCTAAACAACTCCTCACCATTTTCCAAATCGGTCTTACTCCATGCTTCAGAGTCCCCTGCTCCCAAGCAAAATCCAAGTCCCTGCCCAATCTGTCCCAGCAGGATACTGTAAGATTCCCGGACACCGCAAACCACGGAGCCACGGAATCACATTCATTCAAAAATCTTTCTAGGGTAGACTTCTTAATCTTCAAATTCCTAGCTAAAAGTAGCTCCTGAAGAGCCAGAAAAATTGGGTGTGACTCAGACAACCCCATGTTTAAAAATTTACTTTCGGTTTGCAGCTTCCCCACGAAACTGTATCTTTTGTTTGCTATCTCCGCGAAACTTTACCGTACGTTCACTATCTCCGCGAAACTTCACCGTAAGTTCGCTATCTCCGCGAAACTTTACCTTGTGTTCGCTATCTCCGTGAAACTTTATTGTCCTGATTTATCCCAGGAACTTACCAACGCGTTGCCCCTGACTGCAGGAGTTCTGAGTCTTTTCTGGGTTCCCCGTACGGGCCACCACTTGTCGCGTCCCTCTCGACCAGCAAGAACGACGCAACTCGCAAAAGCTCTTCTCAAGCAGTTTATTCAGGTCCCTTGAAAACAGTCTTCCGAATGCCCAGGCAGACCCAACCCACAGGCTAAATACTAAATGAACAGCCAATCAAGTAAAGCCACGTAGTGCTATCTTAGAGGCCCACGTATGCGGAAGCAAGCCAGATCAGCGGTCTTAGCCAAATATGGACTTGTTTACCACCGAGAGCGCTCACCGTCGGGCTGGTGGAAGGCGGAGACCAGCGCCATTTTTAAGGCGCGGCACGTCGCAGCTCTCTACAGACAAAGAGGACTGTTGACATCTGCAGAAAAGACATTAAAAATTTAAATAAAGGACACAAGTATGTCACCAATTTACACCGTCTGACTCACCTAGGAAAAAAGAAACTAAAAGATGTGGTAAGGTCCTCTGACTATTATGTAATTGGACTTTCTGATTTAACAGCGGAGATAGTCAGGAACTGCAAAGCTTGTGCTCTGACTAATGCCAGATCTTCCATGTATAACCTGAAAAAAAGACTCCAGGGTGATAGACCGGGGGCCTATTGGAAAGTAGATTTTACAAAAATTAAACCAGCTAAATATGGAAACAAATATCTTTTAGTTTTTATAGATACATTTTCAGAGTGGGTAGAGGCCTTCCCTACAAGGACTGAGACTGCTAATGCAGTGGCTAAGAAGATTCTTAAAGAAATTTTTCCGAGATTTGGAATACCCAAGGTAATTGGGTCTGATAATGGACCCGCTTTCATTGCCCAGGTAAGTCAGGGACTGGCCACTCAACTGGGATTAAATGCAAATTACATTGTGCCTATTGTCCCCAGAGTTCAGGACAGGTAGAAAGGATAAATAGAACCCTAAAAGAGACCTTGACTAAATTAGCCTTAGAGACCAGCGGGGGAGACTGGACAGCCCTCCTTCCTTTTGCCCTGTTCCGGGTCAGGAACCCCCCGGGACGGTTTAAGCTGACATCCTAGGAGATTCTCTTGGGGGGGGGGGGGGGCTCCTCTCACTGAGGCAGGTGAAATATTTGATCCTGATGTCATTTCTAACCCCTATTCACCCGCATGAAAGCCTTTAAAGTAGTTTGGCATGAGGCCTGGAAGCAGCTCAGGGAGGCTTATGAAGCTGGAGACCTGAGCACGCCTCATCAGTTCCAGGTTAGAGACGACGTACTCATCCGGTGCCATCGAGCTTGGCGCCATCGAGCTCAACGCCATCAAGCTAGGCGCCTTCGAGCTCGGTGCCATCGAGCTCAGTGCCATCGAGCTAAGAACCTTGAGCCTCGCTGGAAGGGACCATACCTCGTGTTCCTGACCACCCCCACCGCAATGAACGTAGAGAACATCTCTGCTTGGATCCACAACTCGCACATAAAGAAAGCTCTTAAACCTTCCAAGGATAAATAAAGATTAAAAAAAAACTGTAGACCTTAAGCTGCGCCTGCATCGCAGGTGCCCTTCAGATGGGGCATGACAACCCTCATGACCCTCAAAACTTACTTGACAGGTAGCTTCCCAAACTGGGGAATCGTTTGGTCAGTCTCTAAGGTAGCCCCAACTCTCTCCTGACTTCTGCCAGCTGGCTGCAGGCCTGGAACAATGAGATATTCCTGAGACAGACCCCCAGAATCTCCCTGAGAGGGACCCTTGACACCCTAAAGGGCTAGGAGCAATGCTCGAGTGTGGGAGGCCAGAGGGACACTGTGGGCTGACTCAACAAGATTTTTACATCTGTCCAAGGGAAGATAGGGACAGGAGTATGTGGTGAGCTGAAACCCTAAGATGGTGCCTGGCTTATTGCCAGAAAGCTCAAGCTTAGCTGTAAACAAGCCTTAGTTGGTAGCAGCTGCCTAGCCTGGTGTGCTTCCTCCTTCTGTGAGCCTATCTTGGATCGCTAGGTGGCATGATCTGATTGGGTTTGAGTAGGCATATAAGGGCTTGGGGGGAGGAGAAGCGGAGACACAAGCAGAGAAGCAGAGACACAAGCAGGGATTCGGAAGACTGTTTTCAAGGGACCTGAATAAACTGCTTGAGAAGAGCTTTTGCGAGTTGCGTCGTTCTTGCTGGTCGAGGTCTACGCGACAAGTGGTGGCCCATACGGGGAACCAGAAAAGACTCAGAACTCTTGCAGTCAGGGGCAGTGCACTGGTAAGTTCCCGGGATAAATTGGGACAATAAAGTTTCACGGAAATTGCGAACTAAAGGTAAAGTTTCGCGGGAAGTTGCGAACTATAAGGTCTCCGGAGGGAGCAATAAGGACCTCGGTAAAGAGGCAATAAGATCTCCGGGAGGGAGCAATAAAGTTCTGGGATTCGGACGAGTAGAAGACACAACTGGCAGAGCAAGGTGAGGAAAGCAGAGAGTGCCTCACAGAAATGGAGCGAATGCTGGCCTTGCTGGCCTTTATCAGTTGCTGGGATAAGCTTGGGAGAGATCTAGATTTTGCCTGGGAGCAAGGTACATTGCAGGGAGGAGCACGGCCTATTTGGAGACTTGTTCGTAGTTGTTTAGGAGATCAGAGATATTGCAAGGCTGTGGAAAAGGGACAAGAGGCATTAGAGCAGTTAAAAGAGGAGCGCTTGGTCAAATCTGGGAAAGATACTTCGGAAGAGGATAGCTCAGAGTCTAAAGAGGAACTTAAAATGTTAACAAAGAAAATGGAGAAGTCATCTTTGAGGAAGAGTTCTGACTGCACCCGGATAGAGCCCTCAGGTCCGGGGCCGCCTGTGTTGGCGCCGCCTTCATATAATGAGACTTCCCCTCCGAGTGGTCCTAGTGGGCGGTCATTCTGTCCAAATGTCTGGAGGGAAGTGAGACATGAGCTGTACTACCCTGTCTTTCAGGATGGAGGGGGAAATCGTTATCATGAACCCCTCGATTTTAAGATAATTAAAGCACTCGCTGAGTCTGTCCGCACTTATAGGATTAATGCTGCTTTCACTGTAGCTCAGGTGGAAGCTCTTAGTCATTATTGCATGACTCCTAGTGACTGGATGAGCTTGGCACGTGCCTGCCTGTCCTCTGGGCAGTATTTAGATTAGAAGGCTTTCTTGATTGAGTTTGCTAATGAACAAGCTGCTGCTAATCGTGCAGCAGGAAACCCAGCCTGGGATGTGGACATGCTTCTTGGGCAAGGTCGATTTGCTCAACAAACTGGGTATCTGGCTCAGGTGTTTGAGCAAATCAATTTAATCGCAACCAGAGCTTGGAAATCATTGCCTAACAAAGGGGCAGTGAATAGCAATCTAACTAAGATTATTCAGGATCCCCTGGAGCCTTTCTCAGACTTCGTGGCTAGAATGGTTGAGGCCGCTGGAAGGGTATTTGGAGACCCTGATTTGGCAATGCCCTTAATTAAACAACTTGTGTATGAGCAATGTACAAAGGAGTGTAAAGCAGCTATCACCCCTTATAAGAACAAGGGGTTGGAAGCCTGGATGCTTCAGTGCAGACTGCCGCTACCTTAAATAATTTGTCAGCCAATGTAGCCACGGCCTTGGATGTATTGTGGCAGGTGGCCCAGATTGGCTGTGAGTGGAAAATGACTGGTTTGTGTGTGACCTCTGTGCCATATCAAAATTATACTGTAGCTGCAAATTTGTCTAAGCAACTCTCTCAGTATCTTACAGGAAATTGGTTTGGCGAGTTTGATAAGCTGATGCAGAATCTGAGAACTGCCATCGTGCATGTGAATTCCACCCGGGTTGATGTCTCTGTTGCTGAAGGACTGTCAACATGGATTCTCCGAGCCATGAATCATCTGAAGGAATGGGCGGGAATGGGTGCCCTAGGAGGCATGCTCTTCCTAGTCAGTTTCATTGCCCTATGGTGTATCTGTAAGATGAGGATTTCACAGAGGAGAAGTAATGCCATGATGGTGCAAGCCTTTGCTGCCTTGGAGGCTAGACAGCCACAAGCTTGGTTGACTGTCCTAAAGGACTAAGCTATCATCACGCTCAGGATGCGAGGCTAAGCACTGCACTTGGGGTCAGCTTCTAGCAACTTCAAGAAGGGCATGTTTGATTGCATATGGGTTGGTATCCTAGTTTCCCATCTCTGAGAAAAAGATACCGGATGGGTATGGCACCAGCCTGGTTGGCTACTGGGCGTGGGGTCATTACAATGTCCTTTACATGCATATCAGAGATCAGACCTCTACCCTTGCCTGTTGCATTTTAAAACAAAAAGGGGGATCTGTGGTGAGCCAAAACCCTAAGATGGCACCTGGCTTATTGCCAGAAAGCTCAAGCTTAGCTGTAAACAAGCCTTAGTTGGTAGCAGCTGCCTAGCCCGGTGTGCTTCCTCCTTTTGTGAGCCTATCTTGGATCGCTAGGTGGCATGATCTGATTGGGTTTGAGTAGGCATATAAGGGCTTGGGGGAGGAGAAGCAGAGACACAAGCAGAGAAGCAGAGACACAAGCAGAGACACAAGCAGGGATTCGGAAGACTGTTTTCAAGGGACCTGAATAAACTGCTTGAGAAGAGCTTTTGCGAGTTGCGTCGTCCTTGCTGATCGAGGGGGACGCGACAGGAGTACAGCTAGGTGGTGTGGAGGATGTTGACTCTGTTTTACTTCTGGACCCCCTTACTATGAGGGCATCCCCATGTTGGGTACTTTTAATAACACCACCAACCATGACACCTGCTCATGACATGAGATCAGAGAAAGTGACTTGTTTAGAAAACCCACCAGCTGCCTATAATAAATGATGGGCCTGCAACACAGGACTAACTCCCTGTGTTGCCACTAATATCTTTAATGATACCAAAGATTATTATATGTTAACACAGCTTATGCCTAGAGTACTCTATCTCCCCACAGATGCCTTTGTGGATGAGTTTGGTTTCCGCCCTAAGCGATTTAAGAAAGAGCCTATTTCCCTGACTTTAGCTGTAATTTTAGGATCAGATGTGACACTGGAACAGCTGCCCTAGTGCAGGCCCCTCAGTACTTTCATCAATTAAGAGTAAGCGCCATACAGATTTTAATGCTGAGACAACAATATCAAGGTTGGTGGGGGTACGATGATGATAAATTTGATGAAACAAATGTATAGGTTCTAAGATTAGAACAACGGACTAGAAGGAGTGGGAAATGAGAGGAATAAAAATTTTAGAGACCCCCGAGGCAGGCAGTGGAGTCAGGCCAGCCACGCTCCAGGAACTAGCTAACCACAAAGCCAATAATAAAGTAAGATTAAATTCATTCCTGAGAAAAACAAGTATAGGATGTTTCCTGCTGACTAACAATGGGCTGGTACATTCCACTTGTATTTCCCCTCACCCCCTTTGGTTGTGGTAAACAATGGGCTGGCACTTTCCATTTGTTTTTCCCCTCACCCCCTTGGATTGTGGTTTAAATACCCTACTCTCCCCCAAATTGTCGTGGCTCCTCTACCCCTGCGTGGGATATGAGTGGCAACCTCAGTGCACTGATTCCCCTGAAATAAACCTCTTGCGATTGCATCAAGGAGGTCTCTTGCGAGTTTTTGGGTGGCCGTGATATCCCGAGTGTTGGGAGTCGGGAGAGGGACTTCCCTCCCCCGGGTCTTTCACTATCAGTCGAAAAATAAAATAATGCAGAATATTGGGATGTCTTTGAGATCAATTGATGGAGCCATTCTCTGGGAGCTAGCACCTCAGAAAACTTGAGAGCTACCAAAGCAATCCTGAGATAGCAGCTTTTTGTGTTCTTGTCTCATGAATTCTAGGAATGAAACTCAGTGTATACAGGAGATGAGTTTTAGAAAGAAGTTTATTAGAAATTCTTAGAAATTTACTCAGATTCATAGGTGAGAATGCAAGGGGAGCAGGGAGCAGCTAGTTAGTTCATCTCTTATGTAGCAGAAGTCTCAGGAAGTAGAGCACCATTGAACCCTTAGTCTGAGAAGGTTTTATGGGACTTATGGTAGAAACTGGGGTAAGGTATGGGGAAGGGAATGAACTGATCATCCCAGATGGCCCAAATACCAGGTGTCCAGGTGCCTTCTCGTAATGTCAATTACATATAGCCTCCAGGCAGAGTGCTCACTGAGGAGACGCAACAGGAATCAGAAGGACAGGCTTGCAACTACTGCTTTGGGTTCTCTGCCCACTCAGACCAGCTTCTATCTCATGTCCTCATCGTAATCAACTAATCCCCTTTGTTCCCTTTTCAGTTCTAAGGCAAAGAATGCATTAGATGTGGCTTGGAAGCAATAAAAACACACTACCCAGGAGAAGGGATGCTAAGCTGACTTCATTTCTGTTTGGACAATTGGACTTTGCAAATTATTTTGTAGTGTACATTAGTGCAATAACACAATAGTTGTGAAAATGTCAAGACAGTGCCTTCCTCACCCATACTGCACACTGAAATGAGAGTTCTCAGGGGGAAATTCTTTCCTCTTTTGTCCTGGAATTTACTTGAGATGTGTTGCATCGTCGTCGGAATGTCTGGGCTCAGGGAAGTGACTGGTTTTATTTGTCTGGCTCAAGAGCAACCTCAGTGATGAATTCTTTGCCTAGCTCTGTTTGAGAATATTATGATGTCCCATGTATGATAGAAGACATTGAAACAAAGATTTCTTTTTGAGGCCACAAGGTTTAACTCCAGAGAGAGAGAGTGTGTGGAGGGTCTGAAGAGAAATTTCAGTCCATCTGGAAGAGCTAGGGGCTCACCCCAAGGCATCTAGGGAAGAAGAAAAAGGGGAATGTCTTCACTGTGGGGAAGGGGGATTCTAGAGGATTGTGGAGGAGGTCTGGAAGAAAGATACCTTAAGGTGTCTTTTTGGGACAGGTCAAGGGTATGCCTGAGGCCTTTGATGCCTGCTGTCTCTAAGTTCTTTGGCACCTGTCATTCAACTCTAATCTGGGTCTAGGAAGTTTGCTGTGCAAATTCAGACTGGCTGTTTACATCTCCCTGTAGCAGCAGGAGCTCAAGAATCAATTCAGAGGACAAGGGATGGGGATTAGAGGGTGGAAGGTGCAGGGATTTGGGGTTGAGGTGCTCTCATGACCAATTTTAGATAGAGATGTGTTTCTGGGATTTAGCATTCCTTTAGGTCAGGGAGTCAGCTAAAGACATTAACCCTAGCTCAATTCTGACAAATACAAAACTAAATATTTGGTGGGGATGGTTGAGGCTGGGATTCTTTCCCTTTAGGCATTATGAGCAAAGAGAAGGGGATAATAATGCCCAGCACTTCAATCTCTGTGATGCTGAAGGCAGATATGCATTCTGACCAGCAGACAGATAATGAAAGAGGACAAAGGCTTCTGCTTCACCTAGAATGAGGTTTGGTGGACATTTTAGCCCCACTGCTGGCAGAGTTTCTGGCTGACTTACCTAGACTGCCCAAGGCTGGTCCTGGACATGTCTCAGCTTGCATGAAGCTGTAGGTCTACTAGGTCCCTCTTTGTTTAAGATGACTAATCTGAAATAAAGGGCAGGGGACCTGACTTATACCACCAAAAAAATCACTTAGAAGATCTAAGCCCCAGGGGTTTGGAGTTTAGTTTCCTAATCTCCTCTCCACTTGTAGGTAGTCTGTTTTCATGTGCTTTGTTGTGTGTGTACTTCTACTCCAGGCTTGGCTGAGTGTTGAGACCTTGCTTTTCCTGCCTGTTTATTCTTTAAACTGGCAGAGAAAGAGAACCTGTTTTTGCAATAAAGATGATCTCACCATGAAGACATCAGTGTCCTGATAGCTGTCAGGCAAGCCATGCCCCACAGTGAGCTGATTCCCAGATTTGGAAAGCCAAACTCTTTCCTAACATCTAGAGCCTGGTTTGGTACCACCCAGAAGCTGGCCTCAGATACCTCCCTGTCTAGCACTGAAGTCCTGACTCATAGTAACTCACAGTGGTTTGGATTTGACAACTCTGTTCCTGACTTGGGTGTGAATCCTGGCAGATGGATCTCAATGCCCTTTTTAGGAGGAAACCATACACTGGAAAAACCCCAGGCACAGCTGGATCTACTTATGCCCCTTATCAACTTGTGTCCTTGAGAAGGGATGACAGTCTTCTGAAGACTTTAAAATCATTAATTTGTGTGTGTGTGTGTGTGTGTGTGTGTGTGTGTGTGTGTGTGTGTGTGTACTCGAGACTAGAAGAGGGCACTGGATATCTTGGTGCTGGAGTTGCCATGTAATTGTGAGGTGCCTAACATGAATGCTGGAAACTGAACTCTAGTCCTCCGGAAGAACAGCAAGAGCTATCTCTCCAGCCCCATCTTTTGATAATCTGTATTTTCTCTGAAGTTAGGAATGGTATTATGATATGACTCTGAAATGTCCCCCAGAAGTTCATGTTGGAATTTGTAGATGGAGGTTCATTTTCAGAAGTAGGTCATAGGGGGTAGGTTTTCTGTTTTAAATAGAGCAGAATTTAATAATAAATTTAAGTAGAATTTTTTATTTATTTTTTGACAATTTCATACATGTAAACAATGTGAAAGGTCTCAAATGGGGGCTTGAGGGGACACTGAGATCAATGATTGGATATATGGATGTAGGAGTTGATAGATTAATATAAGTTAGATTTAGTGAATATCTAGGTTTCTGATACACTCTCTTAATTTGGGGAATGAAGATCAACTGCTGTGAGCAATTAGCTTATCAGCTTATGGATGAAGTCATATGAAATGAGGGGAGTCTCTTTGGACTGAAAAACAAGGTTGAAGCCAGGTGAAAGAAGGAAAGACTTTATGACCTGGCATTGCTTTCAACTGCTAAGTGGGCAGAGTCCAGATTAAGCTGAAGCAGGTGGAACAAGGAGCGATCCTATTTAAGGACAAGTGGATGAGCCTGGAGAGCTGCGTGCTAAGGGCCCCTCATACGAGAGAGCTCCGAGAGTCCTGCTGGTGAACCAATGGCCAGATCTCCCTGAGGCAGAAGGAAGCTGGTGAGCAGAGAAAGCCTCAGCAAGACAGCAAAAGGCCAAGGACTAAACCCTGTGGCTCAGCTCTTGCCTAGAGGGGTTTGACCTGTCCGAACAGTGGCCTGAACGGTACTGTGGCCAGTTTTAAAGACTGAGGCAGAGCGGCAGAGTTGCTGAAACAAAGGAAGTAAGGTGGCCTACAGATGCTGAGGTCTCCCAGAGAGAAGAAAGCCTCAAGCCTTATTTAAGGTGAGACTGCCATAGCCAATTTACCCTGACGAACCTGCGTCTGAGATATTCCAGAAAAAGGACTGCTAAGTGCATTAAAGAGTCTACCCCCGAGACTGTGTTCCTGACAACTGAGGACCTGCCCCAGAGACTGTATCCTTAGAAAAATAGTTATGATAGTTATCAATAGGTTTAGTGGTTAGGTCTTAGGGGTTGTAGGAATTTATAGGGGTTGTAGGCATTCTTAGGAGTTGTAGGAATTTGTAGGAATAGTAATTAAGTGTATTTGTTAATAAATAAGTGTTTAATAATTTAAAAGTACGGTTTCATATGGAGTTCATTAATACTGTGAAAACACAGGCAGACAACAGTGGTAGGTTTAGTGTTAGCATATATAGCATAGGGAGCTTGGAATAAGGCTGGACTTTAAGATAAAAGACTTACTTACATGTCCTTGGGAACTCGCCAAGGACCAGGACCTCTTTGATCTTAGGGCTAGGGGCAGGACATGCCCCCTGAGGTGCCTGCCCTCCAGAGGTCTCCTGTCATTTCATAGCCCTCTTCGAAAAGCAATTGACTAACATGCCCTGAGGCACCTGCCCACATCTGCGACCACCTGTGAATTCACGCCCCTCTGCAAAAAGCTTTCTTGAAAAAGACAGAGCCCAGGGACGTAACTAGAAAAGTGCACAAAAGCTTCTGCTGACAGGTGAAGATATTTAAGGCAGGATTCACGTGGACGGAGGGCTCGCTCTCTCTCCTGTTCCTGACTCACTCAACAACATTTTCCTTGACCTGTGGAAAAACAAGCATCACAATCTCATTGGAAGTTTCACCCTCTGTTATTGACCCTTTTCAAGTCTGGAGAGGAGACGGATTTGTCACGAACTCTTATCTCGGGCAGCATGCCAGCTGATTCTGGCAGCGGATGGCTCAGCCCGTGGGGTCCCTTAATTACTAGACAAGAGGCGAGTGGACTGTGTCAAACACAGCTTTATTAAGCTAGTTTCACTCTCACACTTCACACATTACTTAGATCTAAAGGTTTATCAACATAAAAGGCAACAATTCCAAATATGCAATCCAACAACACTAAGGCTAAAAATCCTAACATTAAATAAATCCAAATCCACATTCTGTATTCGTCAGAACACACAGCAGATTATACTAAGGGCTAACACTATAGGAACTATTAGTTAATAATATTCCATCTAAGTCCTAAGCTTCAATGTATAGGGATGCGGCTGGCATAGCTTTAACAAGTATCTCAATAACAATGGGTGAGCAGCCTGCATTACAGTAACGCAGTCTTCATGCTCGGGAGCTGTACGACCTGATACTTGTCTGCCAACCAGTCCAAGCTCCTATAACAGGAACAGTCCTGATGTAGCTGGGGATCATTGGTCAAGAGGCTAGATTAGTACTGACCATGGAGAGTGCTTGACCATGAAGTCAGAGTGCTTGACCACAAAGTTAGTTTAACTCTTTGCAATCTGGTTCTCAGGTTCGGGTTCGAACGTTGACGAGCTGTCTCTCAGCATGCCATGATCTCAGGAGTAAGATAGCGAGGTGGACTTCAGCCCCTCCTTTTATACTAGTGATTGACGTAATGCTTCATCCCCTTTCTGATAGCCACTCACGTCTGGTTATCTCCCCTTGGGTGGACACCCACATGTGGCTATCACACCTCTGGCATGAGGGGGTGGACACTTGGGTGGCCTGTTAATCACCTCATACTCACAGACACTCAACTTGTCTCACAATATTTGAAATGTACTTTCTCAAAATGGACTTTACTTTGTTTTCCTGCCTGCCTAATTACATGCTCATTACAGGATTCTCCCTGAGATTTGGGAGTGTTTAGACATGGAGATCTGGGACTTAGGGCCTTTACAGGCCATAAGCATCTGAATAGGTCAGCCGCCTGGGAAACTTTCATATGTTAATTGGTCCTAACACCACAAAGGCAAGGAATGAAATTCAGAGACTTTAAGAGACTTTAAAACTGAAAAATTGTATGAAGACCAGCCAACCATGAGGACCCATGCTCAGAGAAAAATATCCTTTTGAGAAACCTTAGGTTAATGTTAAATGTTTGTATTATAGGTACTAAGAAGTTTTAGGTGTTAGGTTTCAGAGTTAGGGTTTGGGTTTAGGATTTAGGAATTTTATAGACAATTGTTAGGTAATTGTTAAGTAAATAAAAATTTACTGTTACAGACAACATCATGGCAGGGGCTCTGAGACAAGTTCAAGACCCAGCACCAGTACACTGGGGTTCTGAGGAGAAGAACAAGGACCCATGTAGCAGAAGCGGGATCCATTGTTACACCTTTCTGAAAACGAGGTGATTTCACAGCACAAGCCTGCAGTGAGGCTCTGATTCCCAGGGAGGAGTCAGGGAATGGGGTGGGGAGAAGGATGTGTAAGCACCTCTGATGGAAATTCACTTTCCTGGGTGAGAGGTCCTGGTACCCAGATCTAGTTAGCTAGAGACTCAGCGTCTCAGTAGGGTCTCTGTTAGTGTCTGTGAGAAGAGAACGGCTACAGTGGGTGTTATGGGCTGAAATGGATTCTAAGATTACATTCTTGCACAATGTGTATAAGGGTTACAACTCTGAGGGGAAAGGTATCCTAGCAGTTGGAAGCCAAGGAATATCACAAAGTCACAGCACAATAAACCTCACACAAGAAATTTATTTGGAAAAACAGAGGAAGGGTGGCTGCCTCTGCTCAGGAATAGAAACAGCAAAGAACTGAGGGGAAGGCAGGCTTTATAGGGTTTCTTGGGGGAGGAGTTTTCCATGGTGGATATTTCCAGGGTAGGGATTGGTGAGATTTCAAGTCCTGAGCTTGGGGCAAGCTCAGGGGTTGGTAGAACACCAAGCTCAGGGATTGGTGGGTGTTTCAAGGCCCAGAATTGAGCTCATACATGTATCTTGATAATATCCACTCTCATCTTCTTCCTCTGACTGCCCCTCATCAGCTGCAACACACCCCTTCTCCATTCGTGTCCTTTTTTTTTTTTTTTGTACACTGGGTCCAATTAGTGCAGTCTGGTAAATGTTGACTGATCTTGTGGGGTTGATTTTGTGGAAGTAACCATAATGGCGGTGAGTTCATGTATATAATGGTCTTATTCAGAAGATAGCACTCTATAGATCTCCTTCCCATCCTCTGGCTCTGATGTCTGTTGGAGGAAGGTCTAAAAACATTGTTTTAGAGGCTGATCTTGGTGCTAGAGATCTGGTTACTGCTCTTTCTGAGACAATCTTTGATTGGTTAATAAAAGTTGCTGATGGCCAATTAGCTGGGCAGAAAAAGTATAGGAAGGTGGGACTTCCTGGTGCCGAGAAAGGAACCCTGGGTATTACACAGAGGAGCTCTTTTTCTGTCAGGAGACACAGAAGCAGATAGATGTGTCTGAGAGCTCTGGAAGATACAGTAAGCCACATGGCTGATTGGGATTAGGTGGTCTGGGATTAATTTAGATGAGTTAGTTGAGAGTCTGCCCAGCTAAGGGCTAAACATTGAAACATTAAAAGGTCTTGGTGTATTTAATTATTGGGAGAAAGGCTGAAGGGGTTTCAGGTTGGAAGGTCTATAGGTTTCTAGCCACAGGCCTCACAGCAGGCCCCGGTAGCTATCCCGCCAGGCCACTGCCGATTGCTCCGCTGGCCCAATATAATATTTTTAGTTATTAATAAATATATTAGTTAACAGAGTTTAGGTTGCAGGTGGTTAAGGCCACTCTTGGTCCAGGGCTTTATCCCCAGGACAGGTCAGGTTGCCAGTTAAGGTGAGCCAGGCCTGCTGGCCTCCTGTCAGCCCCTTAGCTGCTCTGCCAGCCTAATATTACAGTTTATACTTATTAATAAATATCATTGTTAACAAGGTTGCAGTTTCAGATGCCCTTTCCACACCCTCCTTCCTACATGATATTCTAAGGACAGTGTTGGTATTAGCTCTTCTTTGAAAGTCTGGTAGGCTTCTGCACTAAAACCATTTGGCCCTGGACTTTTTTTGGTTGGGAGACTTTTAAAGACTGCTTCTGTTTCCTTACAGGTTATAGGCCTATTTAAATTATTTACCTGATCTTGATTTAACTTTGGTAAATGGTATTTATTGAGAAAATTCTCCATTTCTTTCAGATTTTTAAACTTTGAGATGTACAGATTTTTGAATTAAGACCTAATGATTCTTTGAATTTCCTCAGTGTCTGCTGTTATGTCCCCCTTTTCATTTCTGATTTTGTCAATTTGGATATTCTCTCTGCCTTTTAGCTCTCTGTTTTGTTGATTCTCTGTTTCTATTCTTCTCTTTCAGTCCTGAGTTTGGTTATTTCCTGCTGTCTACTCCTCTTGGGTGTGTTTGCTTCTTTTTGTTCTAGAGCTTTCAGGTGTGTTGTTAGGTTGCTACTATAAGATCTCACCAATTTCTTTCTTTTTTTTTTTTTTTTTCGAGACAGGGTTTCTCTGTGTAACAGCTCTGGCTGTCCTGGACTCGCTTTGTAGACCAGGCTGGCCTCGAACTCAAAATGATCCACCTGCCTCTGCCTCCCAAGTGCTGGGATTAAAGGCGTGCGCCACCACGCCCAGCCTACCGATTTCTTTAAGAAGGCACTAAGTGCTACGAACTTTTCTCTTAGCACAGCTTCCATTGTGTCCCATAAGTTTGGATATGTTGTGCCTTCATCTTCATTGAATTTTAGGAAGTCTTTAATTTCTTTTTTTATTTCTTCCTTGACCCATTGGTCATTGGGTAGTGAGTTGTTCAGTTGTTCCATGAGCATGTAGACTTTCTGTTGTTTAAGTCCAGCTTTAATCCATGGTGGTCTGATAAGATACAGGGGGGTTATTTCAATTTTCTTATATCTGTTGAGACCTGCTTTGTGGCTGAGTATATGGTCAGTTTTGGAGAAGGTTCCATGAGATGCTGAGAAGAAGCTCTACTCGAGTTTGGGTGAAATGTTCTGTAGATGTCTGTTAGGTCCATTTGAGTCATAACATCTGTTAGTTTCATTATTTCTTTGTTTAGTTTGTGTCTGGATGACCTGTCAAATGATGAAAGACTAAAAAGTCTCCCTCTATTAGTGTTTGATGTTCGAAGTGGGAGTTAAGCTTTAGTAGTGTTTCTTTTATGAATGAGGGTGCCCTTGCATTTGGGGCAGAGATAGTCACAATTAAGACAGCATCTTGGTGGATTTTTTCTTTGATGAGAGTGAAATATCCTTCTGTTAGTGTAACTTTTTATTATTGTGTTAGTTTCACTGTTCACCTCTTAACCCGGCTATCATTCAAGTAATTGAGATTCTATTATATTATTTGTTAAACAAGCTTCACAACATAAACATTGAGCAGTTATTACTCTATTCTTAACCCACTAAGCTAATCTGGCTTCCCCCTAGCAGTAAATCTCAGAGATACTTGCACTTTGTGGCTTTCCTGCTTCAGCTGAATCTCTTCTGGTCTCTCCTGCCTCTGCCTTTTGCTGAATCCCCCTACTTCTCCTCCCTGGAGGGCAGGAAGTCCAGCCTTATTCTCTCCCCTGCTCAGTGATTGGCTGTAAGCAGCTTTACAGGCATATCAGGGGACAATTGGGGAGCAGTGTTTACATAACATTGAGACATGAGCTCCTCAGAACAAGTACTGAAAACAGATATGGGGCGGTATAGAAATCAGCATTTGAATTACACAATAACCTTCTCCATCTCTTTTGATTAATTACGGTTTGAATTTTATTTATATGGTATGTATTTTATTAGTTACTAGAATGACTACACCAGCTTGCTTCTTGGGTCCATTTTCTTGGAAAATCTTTTTTCAGCCTTTTACTCTGAGGTAATATCTATCTTTGATGTTGAGGTCTGTTTCTTGTATGAAGTAGAATGACAGATTCTGTTTTTGCATTTATTCTGTTAATATCCATTTCCTCTCTTAAGGCTTTTCTGTTAGGTGTTTTGCTATAAAAACAAAGATAGTAGCTAATAGATGGAATTATACAAAAAGTGACAATATCTTTCATGTGGGATTACTGTGAACAGCAGAAAAAAATCTTAGAATAATCTCAGCATAGTGTGAAACCCTCAGAAGGCTCATGGCTGTGATCATATCCTTTCCACTCCAGGGAAATGTGTCTCGCTACTTTTATAATAAAAAACATATTTTGATTATGTGTATGGCTGTATATTCAAATGGATGAATGTCATGTAAGTGGAGTACTGCCAGAGGCCAGAAGAAGGCATTAGATGTAGATCTTAAGTTACAGACATTTGTGAGTTGCCCTATTTGTCCTTGCCCCGCCCCTTTGGCAACTCTCCTATCAGGTCAAAACTTAATTTAGGGAACCAAGCATTAGGGGCTGCCACCTTGGAGGTGGTAGCCAACAAGTACCCCACTTGGGTGCTGGGAACTGAACCCCAGCCCCCCTCTGCAAGAGCAGCACATGCTGTTAGCTGTTCAGCCTTCTTTTTCTATTTTTCATGTTGTGTGTGTGTGTGTGTGTGTGTGTTTGCATATATATGGGTGCACCTGTGTTCATGGGCACAAATGCATGTGGAGGCTGGAGGTTGATAGTGGGTATCAGCCTCCATTGCTCTTCTACGTTGCATGAATTATTAATAATTATAATTGATACTTATGATTACTAAGGCGGTGGAGTTATTCCTTAACCCGCCACTTACAAATAAATACACAGAAACCTGTTTGGTTTTAATAAGTCTTAAGTCTGGGACTAGGGAAGCTTAACCTTCTAAGCTAACCTTCTAATTCCCCAGATAAAACCCCATAGGACTTGCATATATGTCCCATGTCAGCTGGTCTCCTGAGCAGGTTGCTCCCAGCCATGTGCTTTTCTCCTCTTCCATCTATCCCATGTCATCGGCTTTCCTCTCCTCTCCTCTCCTCTTGATTCTCAGCATCTCCCACGGCTTTTACCCCTCTGACTTTTCTCCTGCCCCCAAAGTCCTCAAACTGTAGCTCCACCTCCCTCTCTCTCTCTCTCTGCCTCAGTCCCTACAAAGGTAACTTTAATTAACCAATTAGAGATGACTTAGGCCAAAGTTACAAAAGTAATTTTGGGTACATGACTGGTGGGCTCATATGGTAAGTAAGACATGGGGCAAGCAACAATTGAATACAAGCAGTTTTCAGATCACCCTAACATGTCTACCTTATTCATTGAGGCAGGGTCTCTCAGTCAAACCCAGATGTCACTGATAAGACTAGTTTTGCTAGCCACCTTTCCCTGGGAATTCTCTGTGTCCACCTTCCTAGCTGGAATTAAAGGTGGCCATCATTTCCCTCCAGAATTTATGTAGGTTCTGGGATTCGAACTCTGGTTTTCATGCTTGGATAACAGATGTGTTAACTATTGAGCCATCTTTACAGCCCCCCTTTTCTTACTCTATACTGAGCACTGAGCCCAGCAACTTGGTGTAGAAGACAGAGGACAAATGATTGTTCCATGGCTCCAGGAGGAACTAGAAGGTCTTAGAGCAGTGGTTCTCAACCTTCCTAATGCTGCAACCCTTTAATATAGTTTCTCATGTTGTGGTGATCACCGACCATAAAATTATTTTTGTTGCTAATTCATAACTGTAACTTTGCTACTATTATAAGTTGGGATATAAATATCTGATATTTAGGATATCTGATATGTGTCCTATGTGAAAGGACAGTTCGACTTCCACAGGGGTCGTGACCCACAGGTTGAGAACCCACGCTGCAATTTTACCACTGTTATGAATTGTAATGTAATATCTGTGTTTTCCAATGGTCTTAGGAATATGAAATGTGAAAAGGGTGAAAGGTCAAGAACCACTGTCTTAGAGAAACACAAGTGAGTAATTGTCAGACTGGGCCACATTTTTCTGGAAAGGACCAGATAGTAAAGGCTTTCAGCAGTGAGCCATGGGGCCTCTGCTGAGATGACTCCCTTCTGCCTTTGTAGATGAGAGACACATAGACAGGATGTAATTGATGGTCAAGCTGTGTTCAAATAAAGTCGTAAACCCAGAAGTAGAAGAGGTTTGCTGGGCTGTGATGTGAAACTCTAGTATGATGGCTGTTCTTGGTTGTAGTTTGACTGGGTTGAGAGATGTCTGCAGCTGATGAAACCTATCCCTGGGCATGTCTTTGGAGGCATTTCTAGAGAGGACTGGCATGCATGGGAGTGACTGGGAGTACACACCCGTATTTCCAGCGATTAGATATTGGAGAAGGTAATGATGAGGCAGGAAGATCTGAGACCTCCAGATCTGAGACACTCAGGAGTTTGAGACCAGTTTGGCAACACAGCGAGACTCCAGTTCAACAAAACATACCAGTAAACAACAAAAAGAAAATACCATTAGTCAAACATGCACAGGGGCCAAGGGGATGACTCAGAAGGTAGAGGCCAATGTCCCTCGTTAGATCCCAGAACCCGTAAGGTAGAAGGAGAGAACTGACTCCATTAGGCTGCCTTTTGACCTCCACACAGCTGCCTTTTGACCTCCACACAGTGCAATCGTTTATGTGCTTATCCCCCAAATAAATAAATAAAATTTAAAAATGTAAGAGACATGTCAGCTCCTGACAGCACCCCCTATTCTACTCCAAGTAGAAGAAAAGCATCGAAGAATCTCCAGTGTGAGATGGTTGAATTAGTGGCAAGCCTATCTCTTGGCATGTAAAAACTCCTTGCTCCAACTGCAGACAGACTGCTGTCCAAAAAGGACAAAACTTGGTAGCAGGGAAGTCGACAGCCTAACTTTGCCAAGACAGGGTAGGTAAATCCTTCATAATCCCTGCTCTACAACAAATGTCTGTCAGAGAAACAGGACCAAAAGGCTGAAGACTGATGCTGGAATGTATGGAGAGAAAATGGGAACTGTCCAGGTAGTCACTGGTTTGTCATTTCTTAGTATTGGAAGCTGCAGGCCCTGCACTTCCTATATAATCAGATATATTTATCCTTCTCAGCTCTCTGAGGTGGTTGAAGAATAGACAGCTTGAGTCTCATAGCTAAATTTTGAGTTGTTTAGGAATCTAGAGGGCGTTCTAGATCTAAGAAGATGGTTATAATAGTGATGCAAGTTAGTATGAAAACTAAGTCAGTTATAGAACTTTAAACTCATGGAGATGGTTAGAAGGTAGAAGGTTAAAGTCAGGGGCCAAATACGTATGAACTGGACATTAGGAAGGTATACTGGGCCATTTAACTCTCATAAATGCGGCATATTTAATTCTGCTGTTTTGTATAGAATTTACTGTTATAAGAGAAAGAACCATTTGTTGGAATGAAAAGAGAAGCTGTTGGGGGGGGAAGAGGGTGGAAGGGTGGGACAGGAAGGGGGAATAGGGAAGGGTTTGCGACTGAGATGTAACTTGAAAAAAAAAAGCACTTATAAAAAAATAAAAAAAACTAAGTTAAATAAAAAATTAAAAAAAAATGTAAGAGATAAACATGCATGGAACCTACCTCATTCATTGCTTAGCAATATAGCGCACTGCAGAGAGTGAGGGATCCATTCATTTCCTACCCCTCAGGAAGGAACTGGCTGACTTGAAGATGCAGCTGGCTGCCGTCTACTGCACATGGCAAGCCTAGGAAGCAGTTGAAATTCAAAACTGAATCTTGTACACTTTTTTTGTTGTTTTAAAATAGATTTTATTTTTATTTTAAAGTGTGTATGTAGTGTGTATGTGTATGTGTGTGGGGTATATGTGTAGTGTGTGTGTTTTGTGGTGTGTGTGTGGTATGTGTGTATGCATGTGTACTTTGTGTGAGTGTGTATGTGTGTATGTGCATAAGAATGCAGTGTCTGTGGAGACCAGAAAAAGGTATTAGCTCCCCTGCCACTTGAGTTTCAGGCAGTTGTGACCCACCAGACACGGGTGTTGAGAACTGAATTCTGATCCTCTGAAAGAGCAGTACATGCTCTTATCCAGAGTCATCTCTCCAGTCTCTGTTCTTTGTTTTTGGAACAAGGTCTCATGTTGCTAGGCTGGTCTCAAACTCTTTATATAGCTGAAGATGACTTTGAACTCTTCATCCTCTTGCTCTACTGTAACAAAAAAATTTATATACACTTATATTTATTAGTACTTAACAAATATCTATAAAACATCTATATCCTATAACCTAAAACCTATAATCTAAAACCTATAATTTAAAAACACCCTAATACCTATCTAAGAATACCTAACATTATTTTAATTTTATTAAAGGGATATTAATATTCTTAGCATCCATGCAGGATGACTTGGTTTTATGGCAATCCCAATAGGCAGTCCTGTTCAAGGCTTAGTGTCCATTTGGACCTTTGCCAGTCAGTATGGCCAGTTTTGCCAGAGCTAATTTCAACTGCTAAATTGTGGCGGTTTATGAGACCAGTCTATTTTAACCACCAAACTTGAACTGGACTTCCTCTATCAGCTGAGATGCGCCTCCACAGTCTCCTAGACCCACGAAGGTCTAAGGCTTAAAGCTTCTCCAAGTGGCTTCCGAACTCCTCCCACTTTGCTGCCAGCCATAATAGGCTGAATTACGGCAAAGGGTCTTTCTCGGGCTAACTTGCAATGAAAAGTCTTCCTCTCTTGGATCCTGCCTTTCAATTGAGGCCCAATGGCCAGAACATGCCATACCTTGCTGTGCACTTCTCCAGTGTGACTTCTCTGTCGGTGAGGGCAGTGGAGCTTTCTGGCTTATATATCGCCTTATCTCAGGATCTTTGGTGGTCTCCAGAGTCCACAAAGTCTCTCTCGATGTCCAGCAGTCCCGTTGTTTCTCGAGGCAACTGACATCATCTGGGCGGCTTGTGTGGTTTCTTAGCAATGTCCCTTCAACAGGGCATACTGTCTGGCCTCAACTGGGCTCTGTCCATTTCAACAGGTTAAAAGAACGTCAAGCTCCTCCTCATGTGCTGCCAGATGCTCATCTGAACTGCCTACTAATTTCACTAAAGGCCCAACCTCTACCACACTCTACCTTTCAAGTGCTAGGATTACAGGTGTGTATCAGCAGGCGAGGCTTGAAGTACAGGTTTTACTGAATGCATATGCCACTTTGACACCATAGTAAAGTTAAAGAATGGTGTATTGAAACATTGTATGTCTGTAAGTGTATATGTGTATATTTTGAAGTGATGTTTTTTGAGACAGGGTTTCTCTGGGTAGCTTTAGATGTTTTTCAACTTCCTTTGTAGAGCATGCTGGCTTCCAGTTCACAGAGATCCGCCTGCCTCTGCCTCCGGAGTGCTGGGATTAAAGGTGTGCACCACTGCCTTGTTTGAGGTGTTTTTAATGTGTAGCGTGTGAGGGTATGTAATGTGTATGTTGAAGGTAAGTGCAGGTGGGATGCCATGGTGTGTGTGTGTGGAACTCAGAGAACAAGCTTCAGGTATCACTGCTCATCTTTCGCCCTGATTGCGACAGGGTCTCTTTATCACTTTATAAGCTGTAAGCTTGGCTAGCTGCTTCACCAACTTCTGGAGATTTTCTCCTATTTCTATTGCTTATCTTGCTATTTGAACACTGCAATTATAGAAGCTGGGTCCAGCGTTTATATGGGTTTTAGGATCTGAGCTCAGGTCTTGAGGCTTGTGCACTGATCAATCTTTGCAGCCCTGGATATATTTATATAAGCATATGTGTGAGTATGTGATTGAATGCATATGTATATGTATGTATACAGTGTGGGCATATATGCATGGATATATATGAATATGTATGTGAAACTACAAATTTGCAGATCTCTGTGAGAAAGAACATTTCAGGTATAGAAACATCACATGTGGAGTGAGAAGAGGGCAAGGAATGGCTACTCAGTAGCCTAAAGCTAGCCCAAGATAAAGTAATTAGCCCTGGACCTGTAAAATTCCAACCTCTTCACATTACTTCGGTTCGAATCAATCTCTGGGGATATTGCTTCTTTCCAGGACTTCTCTTCACACTCATTTGGTCTGAACCTCTTTTAGTCAGCTCAGCTTTGTTGAGTGTCTCTCAGTTCACCTTCATGTTTATATGAGCTGGGGGAAGAGGGTGGGGGGAAGATGGGCTTGGCTTGTGAATCTGGTCAGTTTTGGAGACTTCCTGAAATTATCTGAAACAACAAACTATCAAGTTTGTTTACTTCCTAATGGAGCTTAAAAAGCTTCCCTGCAGGATGAAATGTTTTATCCTGGAGAAAATGGCCACACAATTTGTATGTATGTACGTGTGTGGTGTCTGTGTTTGTGTGTGGTATGTGTGTGTGTGTGTGTGTCTGTGTATGGTGTGTATGTGTATCTGTGTGTCTATGTGTGTTGTGTGGGGTGTGTGTGCATCTGTGTGTCTATGTGTGTTGTGTGTGTTTGTGTGTGTGTCTGTGTGAGCATCCTGGGGATCAAATGCAGGTCATCTGTGTTGGCAGTAAATGCCTTCAACCACCGAACCCTTTCCCTGGCCCCAAGCAGGGGTTTGTTGACCATCTAAGAGTTTGGCCTCTGAGAGCATCATATGCTTTCCTCCATTTAACTTTATAGCCACTCCGATGGCAGGTACTCTTCACAACTGACGCCTCGATGGTTGCTTCACATTCCCAGCATATACTCTCTCCTCCTTCCAACTCTTCTTCTTCCCTGCCTCTCAAACTGCTTCCTCCCTCTCTCCCTCTCACCCTGCCTCTCATCCTTCCCTTCTCCCTGTCTCCTACCTCCCTCTGTCCCTTCCTCTCTCTGTCCCCCTCCTGTGTAGTCCTAGCTAGCTTCGGAACTCATTATATAGATCAAAAGTCACTGATCCTGCGCTGGGATTAAATTCAAACTCTTTGTACCACTACATATAGTGATTTTTCTCTTTTTCTGTTGATTTTCTAGGTGGATCAAAAGAAGAGAGCAGGGTGACCACAGACAGAGCACTTGCCTAGGATGCATGAAGCCTGGGGTTCATTCCTCCTCAGTTTGCAGTACTGCAAAATCAAACTAATAAACAAAGACAGAGGAAGCTCTCTACAACCTGTGACACAGTCAGAACTCCAAAGGCTGCAGCAGTTTATATCACTTCCAGGTGTTGTACGGTTAGCTAATCAAACCCAGCCGGGAGTTTATTGTGGTTTAACAGGTCTCTGCAGGACTGGCGGAGCTGACTACTGCAGACTCCCTGTGGGTTACAGCTAGGAACCGTCCTCGTGTTGTACAGTGAATTTTGCTTATACAGCTTTGTGTGAGAAGGTGTACAGAGGAGGGGGCTCCTTGCTTCCCCACCTGGAGTGTCTTCCCAAGGTAGAAACTTCCTCTGATTCTTCAGGATGTCTGGCTATGCATGAATTCTTGCTTCTTTTTCAAAGCCATGAATAACAGTCTACCCAGCTGACCTCTCCTTTCAGAGTGTTACTGACCCTGAAGGTGTTAGAAGTTAGTACTTGCACCTCCCCTCTACTCATTCACAGATCCCGGGAGGCGCTTTTTGTTTTTGTTTTTATAAATTAAAGATACTTAGTCTGGCAGTGACTAACTGGACCCTCCCTTCCCCTTCCCCTTTGTCTGGATTAGCCAATCATGTCAGTTTGTTAAGTCCAGCTCTCACCAATGGGATAAAATGCAGTCACCCCTTACAACAAGGGTAGAGGGCTGGGGCCATGTTGGCCAGGTGCTGCTAAGGTCAGGTTCTAGTGTACGCTTAAAAAAGTCATTGCTGTGTTGAGATACTTTTTGTCTTTGTGTGTTCCTTCACATGACATTGAAACTATTTTTTTAAAGAATTATAGGCATAGATGAAAGAGAAGACTCCCGACTCCATGGTCCAGGAAATATCTTCAACAAAATCATAGAAGAAAACTTCCCAAACCTAAAGAAAGAGATGCCAGTAAAAATCCAAGAGGCTTACAGAACACCAAACAGATTAGATCAGAAAAGAAACTCCTCTTGCCACATAATAATAGAAACTCCAAATGTAGAGAACAAAGAAAGGATATTAAAAGCTGTACGAGAAAAAGGCCAGGTCACATACAATGGCAGACCCATCAGAATCACACCTGACTTCTCCTCAGAAACTTTCAAAGCTAGAAGGGCCTGGATGGATGTCCTACAAGCCCTGAGAGAACATAGGTGCCCAGCCAGACTATTTTCTCTCTCTATGGAGAGTGTGCTTGATGAGTTCAACTTCTTAACAGATTCCCTAGGTACCTGAATTTCTCAAGTTTCCAGACTTGAGACATCAAAGGGCTACTGTTGGCCCCAGGTGGTGACACCCCTCCTCCAGACTGCCTTCTAGGGAATTAGCTGGCAGCAGGCTTCTGCTCTGAAAACTCCCCCTTCTGAGTATACAAGAAGAACCTTGTCTAAATGGCCCGATTCTCCTTGAAGCCCCCATCATAGTTTGTTGCCCTCATGTCTGAACTCGTCAGAAAAATGGAGCAATACTATGCTGTTGTCTGTGTACTCATGGCATTAAAAACCCTTCTAATATACTTCTTACCACCAACAGCCTGTCTCAGTGCTCAGTGATCCCCCTGAGCCCTGCATTTGAGTCCTTTCAATAGTGTGGTATAATATTTCATTCTAATGTTTTTGCCAAATGACATATTCCATACAATAGAATGTTAATGATGTATACTTAAATACAAATAGACATTATGTGGGTGCTGTTGGGAATCATAGATCTTTCTTAGGGAGCTAGCACGCTGGAAAACTCATTGGCCACCAAAGTCACCCCAAACCAATGACTTTTGGGTTCTTGTCTTGTAATTCAAAAAAATGAAATTCATGAGTCACAGCAGTTTATTATAGATTCATAGGAGGAAGCTTAAGAGGATGAAAGACAATGAGAAGAAAGCGCTAAGCCCCTCTACAACAGCAGAGAAACAGGGTATGCTGGTCTGGGGTCTTTTAAAGAGACTTTTGGCAGACATTGGGGGGAGGTATGGAGTGGGGACACAACGCAAACAGTCCAGAAAGCCCAAGTAGGTGTCCACGTGTCCATTCTCAGTCGTGGGTTGCACAGAGCCCCTAGGCAGAGTACTCATTGTAGGAGTTAGATAAATTAGATTTAGGAAATATATAGGAGTTTCTGATACTGTCTCTTAATTTGGGGCCTGAAGAGCATTATCAGCATGAAGTCAGCAAAAACAGGAAAGACTCAATAGACTGAAAAACAAGTTTGAAGTCAGGAAAACAGGAAAGACTCAATAGAATTGAAGAAACAAAGTATCTGGCCTGACATTGTTTTCAGCTGCTAAGTGGGCGGAGCCCAAATTAAGCTGAAACAGAGTTCCTCCTATCTGAGGTCAGTTCATGGAGGGCAGAAAGAGAAGAGGCCCCTGATGCTAGAGAGCTCCAAGAGTCCTGCTGAAAAAAGGGCTGGCCATTGATGGCCAGCTCTCTCCCTGAAGCAGAAAGAAGCCGGTGAGCAAAGAAAGCCTGAGCAAGACACCAAAAGGCCAAGGACTGGACCCTGTGGCTCAGCTTTTGCCTAGAGGGGTTTGATCTGTCCAAACAGTGGCCTAAAGGAAACGGTGCCTGGCTTTAAGGGCTGAGGCAGAGCAGCTGAGTTCCTGGTTCAAAAGAAGTAAGTTGGCCTGCAGACGGCTGGGGTCTCCCACAGAGAAGAAAGCATGAAGCCTTATTTAAGGTGAGACTGCAATAACCAACTACCCTGACGAACCTGCATCTGAGAGATCCAGAAGAAGGACTGCTAAGTGCGTTAAAGAATCTACAACAAAGACTGTGTTCCTGACGACTGAGGACCTGCCCCAGAGACTGTATCATTCTAAAAGGTTATGAAAGTAGTTGTTATAATTATCAATAGGTTTAGTGGATAAGTTAAAGGGGTTGTAGGATTTTATAGGATTAATAGTTAAGAAATTGTTGGTGTTTGTTATAAGTGAATTTAGTAATAAATAAATAAGTGTTAAATAATAATTTAAAAGTTTGGTTACGCCGGGCGGTGGTGGCGCACGCCTTTAATCCCAGCACTTGGGAGGCAGAGGCAGGCGGATCTTTGTGAGTTCGAGGCCAGCCTGGTCTACAAAGCGAGTCCAGGACAGCAAGAGATATTCAGAGAAACCCTGTCTCGAAAAACCAAAAAAAAAAAAAAAAAAAAAAGTTTGGTTACAACTCATTTAGGAGATGAACCGGAAGGCAGAGCAAGGACAGTCTCAAAACTGTTGATATGGGGCCTTTGCCTTATCTGACCAGTTACTTTCTCCTGTTCTCATGAGAATCTCAAGATTGCAGACTTGTTTATTTATTTTGAAACAGTATCTCACTATGTGGCCCAGGCAGCTCTCAAACTTGGTGACTTCCTGCCTTCTTCAATCTTCACATCAATCTTCTTTCAGCGTTCTACTCAGGTGTCCCTTTCCTGGGCTGGGAGTGGTACAGAGCTAGCCTAGCATGTGCAAGGCTCTGGTATCCATCCCTAGCACTGTAAAACCAAAACAAAATAAGGCTGCGCATCCTCAGCTACCGTCCTTTGACCTCTGTGCTTTTTACAGCGGCATCTATATGCTTCTCCAGACACACAAAACAGGAAATAAATGTGTAGTGAAAACAGCTTTTGAAAAGAGGAGAAAACAAAACAATACTTAACACAACCAACACTAATCACAACTAGAGCCACACCCTGGCCACCCACCTAGATACAGGGCCTTCTTTAGGGCTGATGAAACGTTCTGGAACTAGATGGTGGTTGTACAAAATTGTAGATGCCACCGAACTGTGCTCTTTAGTTAAAATAATAAACTAAGCATTATCCGTATTTTACTGTGATAAGAAAGGTCTCCTTCTCCCATCATTCTCCAACCCCCATAGTACTTCACTTTTCTCTGTTGCATTTAATACTCTCTTAATCACACTGTACTGTTATGAGTTTAGTAACTAGCTCCCTATCAGAGTGTAAGTTCCATAAGACATAAGATCTGAAGTTTAAACATTTATTGTTTATTTATTTTTAATTGTGTGTGTGTGTGTGTGTGTGTGTGTGTGTCTCGTGTGCATACAGGTCAGAGGACAACTTGTGCCAGTAGGTTCTTTCTTTCTACCATGTGGGTTCTGGGATCCAACTCAGGTTGTCAGTCTTGGTGGCAAATGCCTTTGCCTGCTGAGACACAGATCTGGCACTTAAAAAAAAAAGATTTACTTATATTCATTTTATGTGTAAGAGTATTTTGCCTGCATGAGAGTGACTGGAGAGGCCAGAAGAGGGCATCAAATAAATCTACTGGAAACTCGAATTATCCATGGTTGTGAGTTGCCATAAGGGTGCTGGGAGAAGAAACCAGGTACTCTGCAAACTCAACAACTGTTGTAATCTCTTGAACCATCTCTCCAGCTCCTAGATCTGGCACCTTAAAAATCACATTATTTCCAGTACCTCAAGTACATTTAGCATTTGGTAGAAGTGAAAAAAAAAAAACTATTTTAAAGCAATACTCAGTAGACAAATATATCAGAAATAAAAATGACTTTGCCCTGTGAACTAACAGTTCTATTCCTACAGAAATATTTGTACACCTGCATAAAGAGATATGGACCAGGGCTGGGGACATGGCTCAGAGGTAAAGTCCCTGTCTAGAATCCCCCAGTGAAGGACTGGGGACATGGTTCAGAAGCAGAGCCTTT
The DNA here is from genome assembly GCA_907164525.1 of Lophiomys imhausi. Lineage (NCBI taxonomy): Eukaryota > Metazoa > Chordata > Mammalia > Rodentia > Muridae > Lophiomys > Lophiomys imhausi. The sequence goes on from CAJQZJ010032834.1 coordinate 1,890,527, forward strand.
TCCTAGAATCCCCTAATGAGAGGCTGGGTAGTGTCTGCCTCAGATTCTTGAGTAACTGGGCTTACAGGCATGTACCACTGTGCCTGGTGCTATGTGGCTCTGTGCAATTGGAATTTTCCATTCTTTCAGGCTTTGTTCATGTTATAACCTGTACAGTTTTCCATTCTTCGTAATATCAGATAAGAATCTCTGTTTAAGGACAACCACATAAGCTTGTTTTAAAGAAAAATACCTGGAACTGTAAACCAGTAGTTAAGAGCATTTGCTGCTTTTGTAGAGGACCTGAATTCTCTCAGTGGCTCACAATCACCTGTAACTCCTCCAGCTCCAGGGTATCTTCTGGCCTGTATGGGTATCAACACATGTGTATACATACCCTCCACCCCCAGGCATACACATAATTAAATACAAAAATTAAAAAGGAAATTAAGACAAATACTTCAGTGTATATAATAGCACATGGAATGAAGGTTTAATATAAAACACAAAACTGTGGGAACTGTGATATAGAACTCCTTTCTGGAAACAGGTGGAGATTGCATGAACTGCTGGGGCATGCCTTTTGGCTGAGTGTGTAAATACTCTTTAATTCTGTGGTTTGAGAGGAAGGATCATTTACTGAGTGTTCCCATCAGTGCTGAATTCACCCTGCTCTATTGAGGTATTAGTGGGAAAGTGCTGGGTGGAAGACATTGGCCAGGGAGGCTCAAAGCTATTCTTACATCATCATTCTTCACTCAAGACTCTGCCCAAAGGAACAGCTGCCTTAACAAGTTAAATCCACATTCCCAAATGTGTGAGTACACCACCCTCACACACCATACTCACACACAAAAATCACATGATACCCATAGATAGACACAGGTATCTCTTGACAGTTAAGACCTTTTAAAGCAGTTTGTTGGTTAGTTTGTATGTGTGTTTTCTACTTTCATTAGTGTAGTACTTACACATATTATTGGGGATTAATTTTCCCCAGGTTGAGTGACAGTTTATCTTGATACAATAGCATTGGAACTCTAAGCATAGGACCAAACATCTAAATTCTTCCCAAGTTAAGCCTAATTACAAAGTTAGGACTTTCGATTCAGAAGTTCCTGGCAACTGACAAATTCATTTGCCTAGATTGGATTCCCTGGGTCTACTTATTCTGCTTTGTAATTAAGGATGATTAAATCTTGTGGCAAGTAGGATTAAACAAAGGAAACAAAACACAATAACCTATTCTATATTTTATATCTGATCCACAAGAAAGGAGCTTAAAGGCTCTAAGAAATGACAAGGAGCTTGTTCAAGGTGTGGTTCAGTGGTAGGACATTTGTCCAGCATGTGTGAGGTCCTGGATTCCATCCCCAAAGCCAAGGGGGGAAAAAGAAAAGAAAAGAAAGAAGTGTGTATTAAGCTTCTATGTAGCCAAGAAAAAGCTCATTGGATGGAAGAGAATCCTTCCCAGATATATGTCTGACAGAAGATTTATATCTAGAATATCTGACATGATTTATATCCAGAATATATTGAAAAAACCTCAGAAAACAAAGAGTTGAAGAAGCAAATTGTTATCCTGGGATCTGAACAGAGAGTTCCTAGAAGAAGAGGAGAAGGAAGAGGGAGAGGAGGAAAAAGAAGAAACTACTAAGCAATATTTCAACAAATTTTCATTATCACTAGTAATTAGGGAAATGTAAATCAAAATATTTGCATTGACATTTCATCTCACCCAGTGAGAAGGCTGAAGATCAACAAGACTATGGACAGCAAATGCTGGAGGAGATGTAAGGAAAGGGAGCCCTCATTCACTATTGGTGTCCAGGTACTCAGGAAATCAGTGTGGAGAATCCTCCAAAGTTAAAAGTAAAGGCACCACATGACCTATCTCTACTGCTCTTTGGCCCAAATTACTTGATATCCTACTTCACAGGCACTTGTTCAACGTCAACAACACACGTTCATTGATGGTCTAAGAAATAGAAACATCTTAAATGTCTTTCACCTGAAAAGGCAATACTGAAAATAGGGCACATACATATCAGCCATGGAATATTCCAGGTTAGGGTTAGGGTCATATGTAAAGAGAAATGAAATCATGGGCTTTGCTGGTAGAAGGGTGGAACTAAAAACCATATTGAGTGAGTTAACCCAGATCCAAAAAGATAAACTTTACATGTTCTTGCTCATCTGAGTTTCATGACTCCAAATCTGCAGATGTGAGTACATAACCCAAAGTAGTTACAAAAGCTAGGAAAGTAAAAAAGACCATTTCTGGGTATGGGTAGCAGTAGAGAGAGGAATAGTAGAGGACAAATGATCTGAAGAGGGAAAGGGAAAAAGGGGGAGCTCTAATTAGGGACAGGGAGGAAGATAAATACAGAAGAATAAAGAAGGGGCCTAAAGTAACAGTAAGGATGTTTGAAAAATCATAAGAAATCATACTATTCACTATCTCCCAAGATTATTTATCATATACATAAGCCAAGATAAATATATATTAAAGTTTAAATAAAAATTTCCCATCTAGGTTGACAATCTTCCCTCTAAGAGCTAAGAATCACCTAACAAAACCACCAACAGCAGGCATGATAATTCCTCTTTCGAATTGCTGGTTATAGTTGTTCAAGAGACTGCAAAACCTCATAGGCTGTTGCTATTGTCTTTGGTTTTTCCATCCAGAGGTAGAAGGGAAGTCCCTACTGCTGAGGACATCATGCATTCTGGACACAGGGCCCAGAGGCTCTTGAGCTGGACCTGACCTGAAAGCATCCTCCCCGAGGACTAGCTTTTCATGGTACCATCAGGTGCTGTTCCAGCTTCCAGAGGAGGGAAGCAACCAGCAATCGTACCTAGCCATGACACCCATGAATCACAATAGCGATCGGCACAGCACAATGACTTCAATGGTACATAGTGGCATAATACCTATTTGTAATCTAGCAACTCTTCAGTTGGACATAAGACCCTCTCACCAAGAGTTTTTCACTGGAACTGAAAACCCAGCCAACTACCCAGGGCTAGTAAAGCCTTGAACCTTGGACATCACTTTACTAAGCCAGCATAATCTCCAACTCTGTTGTAAATATTTGTCTTTTTACCCACACATAAGTGGAGTCCTTATTCCTCATCAAGGAAACTTCTTTTTGTAATAGGTAGAGACCATTAGAGAAACCAGAACCAATCAAAATGTGGAGTCCAGTCCCATCTGCAACACAATTCCTGCATGCAAGACTCGGGGATAAGTATGTTTAAAAAAAAGTCCTGGGCTGGAGAGATGGCTCAGTGGCTAAGAGGACTGGCTGTTCTTCCAAAGGACTTGGGTTCAAATCCCAGCAACCACATGGCAGTTCACAGCTGTCTAATTGCCCGGCATGGTGGCACACGCCTTTAATCCCAGCTCAGGGGAGGCAGAGGTAGGTGGATCTCTTTGATTTTAAGGCCAGCCTGGTCTACAAAGTGAGTCCAGAATAGCCAAGGATACACAGAGAAACCCTGTCTCGAAAAACCAAAAAAAAAAAAAAAATCATAGAACTGTTGTTCTAGGAAGTTGTCAGTGTACCACTGTGGGTGCTGGGAACTAAACTCAGGTTCTTTGCAAGAGCAACAAGTACTTTTAACCACTGAGAATCTCTCTAGCTCCCCAAGTGGAAATGTTTAAATAATTAAGCAGTAACTCCCAATTCTCCCCTGCCCTTAGCTTTTGATAACCTCAAACACATTGTCTTTCTGTAAACTTGCCTTTCTGGCAACTTTCTGAAATCACATTTGTGTCTGGCTTATTTCTTGTAACATGTCTCTAAAGGTCATTCAGGTTGGAGAAGAACTCAAGGTATCTTAAAATAAAGACTTGAGTATCAGCATCTGTTAGACAATTAGTAGAGGACTGGAAAGGCAAGAAGGCACTGCTGGACTGGTGAGATGGTTCAATAGCTTGCCTCTAACTCAGAAGACTTGAGATCATTCTCCTGGATCCTTGTGAAAGGAGAGAACTGACAATCACAAGTTATCCTCTGACCTCCACACACAGGATATGGCATGCATGTTCACACCTATCCACTTAATAAATAAATGTTGAAAAAAAGGGAAATGCTAGGATTTCTTTCATCCCCCCCCCCTAATTTTAAGAGTAAATTTTTGTTTTTTTGAGACAGGGTTTCTTGGTGTAACAAGCCTTGGCTGGCCTGAACTCACTTGGTAGACCAGGCTGGCCTCAAACTCACAGAGATCCACCTACCTCTGCCTCCTGAGTGCTGGGATCAAAGGCATGTACCACCACACCCTAAGAATAAATTTGTTTTGTTGTTCTTTTTGGTTTTTTGAGGCAAGGAGGCAAGGACTCTCTATGTTGGCCTGACTGGCCTGGTACTTGCTGTGTAGATCAGGCGGGCCTCAAACTCATAGAGATCAGCATTCCTCTGCCTCCTGAGTGCTGGTATTAGAGGATTATGTGCCATCACACATAGCCTCTAAAATTTTTTGTATGCATATGAATGCTTTGCCTGCATGTACACTGTATGTGCACTACTGTACATGTCTGACCCATAGAGGTCAGAAGATGGTACTGGATTCTCTAGAACTGGATTTAAAGATGGTTATAAGTTGCCATGTGGTACTGGTAATCCAACCCAGGTCCTCTCAAGAACAGTAAGTGCTTTTAGCTGCTGAGCCATCTCTCTGGAGCCCTGGACTCTCTCTCTTTCTCCTCCTTCCATCTCTTCCTCCTCCCTCCCTCTCATTTTCAATCTATTGACAGTGCTCCAAATGTGAGCTAGGACCTTGTATATGTGAAGCAACACACCTGTTTACAACAGTTTTAGCAGATGATTCCTGTGGGAATCAACTGAGCAGCCTAGGTCTGGGAAGTAAGAGGAAAAGTTGATGTGAGATCCTTGAAGTTTCAAAGGTAAAAAGGCGACTGCTGTTGTATCTGCACTCATCTTTCAGGGGGTGTGGCTGAGCAGCTGGTACCACTGTGTCTGAAACAGAAATCATTGGTCTGAGAAATGACTCATCACGTAAAGGTGCTTGCTGTTAAAATGGACAACTTGTGTTCAATTCCCAGAACCTACACGGTAGAGAGAACCAGTTTTTGTAAGTTGTCCTCTGACCTCCTCATGTGAGCAGTGGCATGCACATCCCTCCTACACACATAATAAATAACTAAATTGTAAATAACAAGAAACAGAAAAAGGATTTGGTATCAATGGCAGACAAATCAGAAAACAATCCATCTCATTCTTCCTTTCCCTGTCCCTCCTCCTTCCTTCTTCTATCCCCCTCCACCTGCTCCCTCCTCCTCTCTAGTGCCGTTCACTGTCAGAAGCTAATAGGAAACCAACTGGGCACATGAATGTTGGCTTAAGGTCATGGGTGTAGACTCTGAGAGAGGACCTCATCAATAAAGGATTAGTTTAAGGATCTGGCTAGGATGAGGGTGACCTCATTTCTTATAATTGATCACAGTAAGGACAATTTCATAAACAGGTGAAATACTTTCCTCCCCAATAACTCAGCTAATTAGAATGAAAGTAGACTCGTTTTTGTGTGCAGTTCTCAAAGCTAGAAGCACCATCATTTTTCTTGGGTCTCCTGTTGAATTTCGGGGTAAACTTGGGTTCCTTGGAAATGACTTGTGTTTCCTTTAGAGTGACTATACTCTGCACATCTGTGAGTGGAAAATTTTCATAGATAAAATGGCTTTATTTTTCTCTCATAGATTCTGTAAGTTTCTTACCCAAATTCTAGGTCAGTTACTATGATATTATTTTTAAAGTGTATTTTCAAGCTGTCTCCTCTACTTCAGCCTTGTCAGCATAGGTTCGGATATGCTGCCTAACACAGAGCCTTCCAAAGCTCACTGACATCTAGTCAGGGAGCCATTAAGGGGAGAATCCAGATTTAACCCACAGCTTCATTTTCTTCATTGTTTTAATTTTTTTAGTTTATTCTATATATTATGAAATTAGCAGGTAATTTTAAAGTTTAATGAACTTGGATTTTGTGCTGAATTGGGGGGGCTGAACTTGAGGCCTTTGGAAATGGCTTGTTGGTGAACAAAATTTGAATACCATAAATGCAAATTCCTCCTAGATATAGAAAATAAATTGATGTGTGTACATGTACATGTAAATCTGTTCACATGTGTTCCCGTGTACACAGCCACATGGGGTTCAACTAGAGATAATGTCCCTCAGGACACATATACTTTTGTTTTGTTTTGAGACATGGCTTCTGTCTTGGTCTTGGGATTCTCCAATTAGTCTAGGCTGACTGGCCAGCAAACCCAGGGACCTGCCTGTCTCTGCCTGCAGAATCCTGGAAGTACAAATTCATACCTCCACACCTAACTCTTTTTTCAAGAGCATAATATAATTACATCAAGGGACACTCCACATTGAAGGAGTGGGAGGAGTGGGAGAGGGAGGAGAGGGTGGGAGGGTGGAACCAGGAGGGGTGGAATGAGGGCCCTGTGATGGAGATGTAACTTGAAGTAATAAATAAACGACAAAAAAAATATAGTTACATCATTTCCGTCTTTCCTTTCCTTCTTCCTAACCCTCTCATGTACACTCCCACTCCAAATTCATGACCTTTTTCCTTTAATTGTTGTTGTTATATATACATGTGTGTATATAAATATATATTCCTAAATATATAAATCAACCTCTAGTCTGTATAATTTTGCCTGTGTGTATGTTTTCAGGGCTGGGCATTTGGTATTGGATAACCAATTAGTACGCTTGTCCAGGGGAAGTATTTCTCTTGCTCTCAGTGTTCCTTAGTCGCCTGTAGTTCTTTGTGCAACACTGAGGCCTCTTGAGCATTCCCCTTCTACATCAGCATGTTTATTGGAGTCATTTAGGTCAAGCTTAGGCAGCCATGTTGCTGAGACTTCATGGGTGTAGCTTCTGACATTTTTAGGAGACTCACAGCAAAGTTGTCTTGCCTCTGACTTTTATAATCTTTTCACCCCCCTCTTGCCGAATGATACCTGGGCCTCAGATGCAGGAGTTGTGTTATAGATAGATGTACTGATTGGCCCTGGGCTTCACAACTTTGCATTTTGGTTAGATGTAGTTTCCATCTGTTGTAAAGAGAAGTTTTCTTGACAAGAGGTGAGAATTATACTTATCTGTGTGGGTAAGAGTAAATATTTACAATCTAGTTAGGAATTATGCTGGTTTAGTCAAATGCCATGTCTAATTTTTTCATGGGTGCTGGGGTCAAACTTAGCTCCTCATGCTTGCACCTGAATGAGTATGAAACTTTTAATACCAAATATATTTATTAATAACTATAAGCATTTATAACAAACATAAACACTTATTACCTGTGGTAGGAGTTAGGCCTTTTTAGTGAAATTAGTAGGCTGTTCAGCTTAGCATAGGGATTTGGATGGCATCCTTTGAGGTTGCTGAGATGGAAACATGAACTGCCTTGTTGAAGGGGCGTGGCTAAAAAAAACACCAAAGCAGAAACAGATGACATAATTTGCCACTGCAAAGGGACTGCTGGGAAATCTTGAGAGACTTTGGATCCTCCCGATCCCTATGCTAAGTTGAACTGCCTACTAATTTCTACTAAAAAGGCCTAATGTCTACTACAATTACCTAACAACTACCCCTACTAATAACTATAAGCCCCTAATAGCTAACAACTAACTCTACTAGTAACTATAAACATATTTACAATTTAGTTAGGAATTATGCCGGTTTAGTCAAGTGCCATGTATACCTAATACCTAACAACGAACCCTAACTTTTTAGAAGGATACAGTCTCTGTGGCAGGTCCTCAGTTGCCAGAACCACATCAGGAGCAGGAGTAGATCCTTTTTTTTTTTTTTTTTTTTGGAGACACGGTTTCTCTGTGTAGCCCTGGCTGTCCTGGACTCACTTTGTAGACCAAGCTGGCCTTGAACTCTAGGAGATCCGCCTGCCTCTACCCCTGAGTGCTGGGATTAAAGGCATGTGCCACTACACCCAGCAGGAGTAGATCCTTTATGGCATTTGGTCAACAGTCTTTTCTCAGGAACATGTCTTTCTTTTCATTGGCCTGAGAATCATTGCTTCCTTAGGGTAAATGGGCTGTTGCATTGCTATAGTAGCTTCACTTTAAATGAAGCTTGAGGCTTTATTCTCTCTGGAATGCTTCAGCTGTCCATAAGCCAAGGGATTCAGTCTGTATTAGTCACTCAGCTGCTCTGCAATGGTTATTGGGGCTGGCCACTGTAACTGAACTTTTAAATTATTATTAAGTATTTACTTACTAACAATATTCACTTGTAACAAATACCAACAATTTCTTAACTATTAACCCTACAAATTCCTACAACCCTTTTAACCTATCCACTAAACCTATTGATAACTATTTTCCTAAGCTTTTAGAAGGATACAGTCTCTGGGGTAGGTCCTCAGTCGTCAGGAACATAGTCTCTGTGGTAGATTCTTTAATGCACTTAGCAGTCTTTTTCTGAAATATCTCAGATGCAGGTTCGTCAGGGTAAGTTGGCTATCATAGTCTCACCTTAAATAAGGCTTAATGCTTTCTTCTCTCTGGGAGACCATTTCAGCAACTTTGCTCAGTCCTTAAAGCCGGCCACAGTTTGGACAGATCAAACCCCTCTAGGCAAAAGCTGAGCCACAGGGTTTAGTCCTTGACCTTTTGCTGTCTTGCGGAGGCTTTCTTTGCTCACCATCTTCTTTCTGTCTCAGGGAAATCCCGGCATCAGTTCAACAGCACTTTCTCCAGCAGTACTCTCTGAGCTCTCTAGCATGGGGGGGGGGAGCCCTCTCTTTCTTTGATGGGGCTCCATGCACTGTCCTTAAATAGGAGGAACTCTGTTTCAGCTTAATTTGGTTTCCGCCCACTTAGCAGCTGAAAACAATGCCAAGCCAGATACTTTGTTTCTTAAGTCCATTAAGTCTTTCCTGTTTTTCCAGATACTTTGTTTCTTAAGTCCATTAAGTCTTTCCTGTTTTTCCTGACTTCAGCCTTGTTTTGTCAGTCCATTAAGTCTTTCCTGTTTTTCCTAACTTCAATCTTGTTTTTCCACAAGCTGATAAACTAATTGCTCACAGCCAAGTTGATCTTCATGCCCCGAATTGAGAGACTGTTATCAGATAACCCTATATATTTTCTAAATCTAATTTAATTATTCTAACTCCCTACAGGCCACAGTTCTATTCAGGCTGCCTTTTGAACTGGTTGAAATCCTCTAGGCAAAAGCTGTACCACAGGATTTAGTCCTTGGCTTTTTGCAGCCTTGCTGAGGCCTTCTTTACTCACCAACTTCTTTCTGGCTCAGGGAGATCTGATAATATTTTTTCAGCTCTGTTTGAGATCAACTTTCAGTCTACCTGTACTAGCGCCACCAGATGATACAAGCCATCTTGCATCTTGTAGTCTTTAGCTTGGGAATTCTCATGATCCACCCACTTGATTCTTAAATAGTGTCTCTCCTTGTTTCACCTGGCTATTAGCAGGTGAAAACAATGCCAAGCCATAAACCCTGTTTTTAGTCCATATGCTGCTATGCCAAATGCCCACAAGTGCCAGGCCAATCTTCATGCTTCTCCCCCCTTTTAACATTTATTTCTTTCTTCCAGTTACATCTCAATCATCATCCCCTCCCTCCCCCCCCATCCTACCCTCCTACCCTCTTCCTCTTCATGCTCCTATCTGCTTTTTTTTTAAAATTTAAGGTATATCTTACCCCCCCAACAGCTCCCCCTTTTAGTCCAATAAAGATTATTTTTCAGATAGGCATTATCTCCAAGTAAAGGGCTGGAAAAAGATATACCAAGCAAATGGACCCAAGAAGCAAGCTTCAGTAGCCATTCTAGTATCCAATAAATTAGACTTTCAACCAAATTAATCAAAAGAGATGGAGAAGGACACTTCATACTCATCAAAGGAAAAATCTACCAAGATGACATCTCAATACTGAACATCTGTGCCCCAAAGGTAAGGGCACCAACATTTGTTAAAGAAACACTACTAAAGATCAAATCCCACATAAAACCCCACACATTAATAGTGGGAGACTTCAGTACACCATTCTCACCACTGGACAGATCAATGAACAGAACAATGATGCAGAAACCAAACAGAGAAATAGTGAACCTGACAGATTCCATGAATCAAATGGATCTAAATGATATCTGCAGAACATTTCACCCCAAAACAAAAGAATATACTTTCTTCTCAGCACCTCATGGAACCTTCTAAAAAATCAACCATATGGTTGGTCATAAAGCAAGCCCCAACAGATATAGGAAAATTGAAATTACCCTTTGTAATTTATCAGACCATCATGGAATAAAGCTAGACTTCAGCAATAACAAAAACAACAGAAAGCCTGCAAACACATGGAAACTGAATAACTCTCTACTCAGTGACCTCTGGGTCAGGGAAGAAATAAAAAAAAGAAATTAAAATCTTCTTAGAATTCAATGAAAATGAAGGCACAGCATACCCAAACTTATGGAACACATTGAAAGCAGTGCTAAGAGGAAAGTTTATAGCACTAAGTGCCTTCAAAAAGAAATTGGAGAGTTCCCATACTAGAGACCTAAAAGCACATCTGAAAGAGCTAGAACAAAAAGAAGCAAACACTCTCAAGAGAAGCAGACAGCAGGAAATAATCAAACTTAGGGCTGAAATCAATAACTTATAAACAAAAAGAACAATACAAAAAAATTGACAAAACCAGCAGTTTTTTTTTGAGAAAATCAACAAAACAGACACTTAGCAAACTAATTAAAAGGCAGAGGGAAAATACCCAAATCAACCAAATCAGAAATGAAAAGGGAGAAATAACAACAGACATTGAATCACGGCCCTACTTCAAAAACTTGTACTCCACAAAATTGGAAAAGCTAAATGAAATGGACAATTTTCTTGATAGATTCCACCTACCAAGGTTAAATCAAGAACAGGTAAACAAATTAAACAGTCCTATAACAATTAAAGAAATAGAAGAAGTCATTAGAAGTCCTCCAACCAAAAAAAGCACAGGGCCAGATAGTTTTAGCACAGAATTCTACCAGATCCTCAAAGAAGAGCTAACACCAATATTCTTTGTTGGAAGAAGGTCTAATACATTGGTTCTGGAAGATTGATTTCAATGCTGAGATCTGGTTATCGCCCCTTCTGAGGCATTCTCTGATTGGTTAATAAAAGTTGCTGATGGCCAATTAGCTGGGCAGAAACAGTATAGGAAGACAGGACTTCCTGAGACAAAAACAAGAACCCTGAGTTTTATACAGATGAACTCCTCTTTCTGCCAGAAGAAACAGAAGCAGACAGATGTGTCTGAGAGCTCTGGAAGGTACAGCAAGCCACATAGATGTTTGGAATTAAGTGCTCTGGGTTAATTTAGATTAGCTAGTCGAGAATCCGCCCAGCTAAGGGTTAAGCGGTGAAACATTAAAAGGTCTTGGTGTATTTAATTACTGGGAGAAAGGCTGCTACAGGTTTCAGATTGGAAGGCATACAGGCTTCCAGTCACCAGCCTCACAGGAGGCCCCACCAGCTACCCTGCCAGGCCACCACTGGCTGCTCTGTTGGCCTAATATAACAACTTATAGTTATTAATGAAGATATTGGTTAACAGAGTTTAGGTTGTAGGTGATGAAGGCCACCATTGATCCAGGACATTTTCCTCAGGATGGGTCAGGCTGCCAGTTAAGGCAGGCCAGGTATGCTAGGCCTTCTGCCAGCCCGATAACTTCTCTGCTGGCCTAATCTTACAGTTTATACATATTAATAAAAAACAATTGTTAATTTAATCAAAGTTTCAATTCTTCAAAGTCTTCCACAACATAGAAACAGAAGGAACACTGACAAACTCATTCTATGAGGCCACAGTCACCCTGATACCTAAACCACACAAAGACCCAATAAAGAAAGAGAATTCAGACCAATTTCCCTTATGAACACAGATGCAAAAACACTCAATAAAATACTTGCAAACCGAATCCAAGATCACATCAAAAGTATCATACACCATGATCAAATAGGCTTCATCCCAGGGATGCAGGGGTGGTCCAACATATGAAAATCCATCAATGTAATCCACCACATAAACAAGTTGAAGGAAAAAACCACATGATCATCTCATTGGATGCTGAAAAAGCATTTGACAAAATCCAGCACCTCTTCATGTTAAAAGTCTTGGAGAGATCAGACATACAAGGACCATACTTAAACATAATAAAGGCAATTTACAACAAGCCAATAGTCAACATCAAACTAAATGGAGAAAAACTTAAAGCATTTTCACCAAAATCAGGGACAAGGTAATGCTGCCCACACCCACTGTCTCTCTTCAACACAGTACTTGAAGGTTTAGCTAGAGCAATAAGACAACTAAAGGAGATCAAGGGGATATAAATTGGAAACCAAGAAGTCAAAATATCCCTATTTGCAGATGATATGATAGTATACATCAGTGACCCCAAAAATTCCACCAGAGAACTTCTACAGCTGATAAACTCCTTCAGTAAGGTGGCTGGATAAAAAATTAATTTAAAAAACTCAGTAGCACTTCTTTGCACAAAAGATAAATGGGCTGAGAAAGAAATTATGGAGTCAACACCCTTCACAATAGCCACAAATAATATAAAATACCTGGAGGTAACTCTAACCAAGCAAGTGAAAGACCTGTATGACAAGAACTTCAAGTCCCTGAAAAAAGAAATTGAGGAAGATATCAGAAAATGGAAATATCTCCCTTGCTCATGGATAGGTAGAATCAACATAATAAAAATGGCCATTCTACCAAAAGCAATATAAAGATTCAATGAAATTCCAATCAAAATACCAACATAATCCTTTACAGACCTAAAGAACAATTCTCAACTTGATATGGAAAAACAAAAAAACCCAGAATAGTTAAATCAATCATGTACAATAACAGAACATCTGGAGGTATCACCATCCCAGATTTTAAGCTATACTACAGAGAAATAGTAATAAAAACAGCATAGTACTGGCATAGAAACAGACCACTTGATCAATGGAATCAAATCAAAGACCCAGAAATAAGCTCACACACTTATAATCACTTAATTTTTAACAAAGAAGCCAAAACCATACAATGGAAAAAGGAAAACATCTTCAACAAATGGTTCTGGTCTAACTAGATGTCATCATGTAGAAGAATGCGAATAGACCCATACTCATCACCCTGCACAAAACTTAAGTCTAAGTGGATCGATCAAAGACCTCAACATAAATCTGGACACACTAAAATTAATAGAAGAAAAAGTGGGGGAAAGCCTGGAACTCATTGGCACAGGTAGAAACTTTCTGAACAGAACACCAATAGCTCATGCTCTAAAACAAACAATAAATAAATGGGACCTTATGAAATCGAAAAGCTTCTGTAAGGTAAAGGACACTGTCCTTAGAAAAAATCGGCAGCCTAAAGACTGGGAAAATATCTTCACCAATCCGACATCTGGCAGAGGGCTAATATCCAAAATCTATAAATAACTCAAGCAATTAAACACCAAAAAACCAAATAACCCAATCAAAAAATGGGGCAGATAGCCAAACTAAGAATTCTCAAAAGAGGAATCTCTAAAGGCCAAGAGGCACTTGAAGAAATGTTCAACATCTTTGGTCATCAGGGAAATGCAACTCAAAATGACTCAGATTCCATCTCACACCCATCAGAATGGCTAAGATCAAAACTCAAATGATAGCACATGCTCCCAAAGATGTGGAGAAAGAGGAACACTCCTCCATTACTGGTGGGCATACAAACTTGTACAACAACTTTGGAAATCAATCTGAAGATATTTTAGAAAATTGGGAATAATTCTACCTCAAGACCCAGCCATTACCCCTCCTGGGCATATATCCAAAAGATTCTTTACCAAACCCCAAGGATATTGCTTCAACAAGGTTCATAGCAGCTTTATTTGTAATAACCAGAAACTGGAAACAATGGAATACTACACAGCTATCAGAAATAAGGAAATCATGCAATTTGAAATTAAATGGACAGATCTAGAAAAGCTCATTCTAAGTGAGCTGACTCAGTCCTAGATGTAAACATGATATGTATTCTCTTATAAGTGGATATTAATCATATATCACAGGACAACCATCCTACAACACAGAGACCCAAACAGATAGGAACCTAGCATACTATCCTGGGAAAAACTCCACACAGCAATGAGTCATAGAATCTGTTGCAGGCTAGTGGAACACCTTGCCCTAGATGGTGTACCATATCAAGCCCCAGTACAAGAGGATGCTCTTGGCCCTCACATGACTGACAAATGATATGATATGTAAGGGCCCACCTCATCTGAGGGGAAGGAGAGTACTGAGAAGAGAAATAATGAGGGAGGGAGGGATGGAGGGAAGGGCTGACCACTGCTAGTTAACAACAGCCAATCAAAATTGGGCATGACCAGTTGACCAAATGTCATCCAATCATATGATAGAAAATCTGTTTCTTTGTCTTAGTCTGTATATAAACTTTATGTTTTATGGGCTGGGGCTCTCAACTCGAACTGCTGTGACAGTGAGCCTTGAGAGTTCAAGCTCTGAGCTTGAATAAACAACTCTCATGCATTTACATTGGAGTTGGATCCTGGGTGGTCTTTGGGGGTCTCCAGAACTGGGCAGAACATAAGGAGTCCAGGGACACCTCAACAACAGAAACCTCTGAAGAAAAGGGATCAGACACCAAACAAGACAAGTAGCCCAGATGATCTAGCCTCAAGGACTGCTTCAACAGCTGTTTCCTCAAAGACCTACAACCAGAACAACTCAAAATGGCTAACTAAGATGGTTCAGCCCCACAGACTGTTCCAGCCAGGACTTCAGTAAAATCCTGAAGTTTGGTGTCTGATTACAAACTTCTTAGGACATTTAAATAGCTGAGCACAAAAGGACTGAATATCAAATGTTACTATTAACTTGCTTAACCATTTTTCCACTCTTATTTAGGCCTCAAACAGGTTTCTTATGTCCCAAATCAGCAGGAAGTAATTTTAAAAGAGTGACGTCCATTCCGAGAATGCAGGGTAGGTAAATTCCCCCCCCCCCACTTTGGTCATTTGATGGGTTATAGATATTTGCTGTTATTTAGGGGGATTGGTTATAAGTTGTTAAATGATCTCGTTAGATAGGTTTTGGAGGTTAGACCCAGGGACTTTTTCTTTCTTTCTTTTTGTTTTTCGAGACAAGGTTTCTCTGTGTAACCCTGGCTGTCCTGGACTCACTTTGTAGACCAGGTTGGCCTCAAACTCACAGAGATCCGCCTGCACCTGCCTCCTGAGTGCTGGGATTAAAGGCGTACACCACCACGCCCGGCTGACCTTTTTCTTTTCTATATCCTTCTTTCTCTCCTATGTAGGGGGGGAAAGACTTGAGGAAAAAACTGGGTTATAGACAAAATAGGAATGATAAAGAAAAAGGGACAGATTATTGAATATGCTCTTTTATCTTTATATATTGATATAAAATTAAGATTATATTTGGCTACATTGGTCCTAATCTTTGTATATTGATACAAAATTAAGGTTAACTCTTTTTAAGGTATTTTACCTAGGTAATGCTTAAAAATTCAATGTGAAGTTTTGGCCTTTTGATAGCAACTGTCATAAACGGTTTAGGATAATTAAGAAATGCAAACTAATAGTCATTCAAACATGTCATTTTGTTAGGTACTAGCATAGTTTATCACAGATGATTTCTAAGTTAATCAGAAGCCAAGTTGCTAAGAGACAAGCAACATTTGCTTATTCAAATATATGGAGATAGATAGGTGGTCTTCAAAAACCTCAAGAGATCTGTAGAATATGGCATTCAAGGATGTTTTCTCAACTTAGATTTTTTTTATATGAGACATGTCAGCTCCTGACAGCATCTCTATTCTATGCCAAGTAGATGATGAGCATCGAAGAATCTCCATTTGGAGATGGTTGCATTAGTGGCAAGGTTGTTACGGGGCAAGAAAAATCCCTTGCTTCCACTGTAGACAGAATGCTGTCTGAAAAGGACAAAACTTGGAAGCAGGTAAGTGTAGGGGTTAGATAAATTAGATTTAGAAAATATATAGAAGTTTCTGATACTGTCTCTTAATTCGGGGCCTGAAGAGCATTATCAGCATGAAGTCAGCAAAAACAGGAAAGACTCAATAGACTGAAAAACAAGTTTGAAGTCAGGAAAACAGGAAAGACTCAATAGAATTGAAGAAACAAAGTATCTGGCCTGACATTGTTTTCAGCTGCTAAGTGGGCGGAGCCCAAATTAAGCTGAAACAGAGTTCCTCCTATTTGAGGACAGTGCGTGGAGCCCAGAAGAGAAGAGGCCCCTGATGCTAGAGAGCTCCAAGAGTCCTGCTGAAAAAAGGGCTGGCCATTGATGGCCAGCTCTCTCCCTGAAGCAGAAAGAAGCCGGTGAGCAAAGAAAGCCTGAGCAAGACACCAAAAGGCCAAGGACTGGACCCTGTGGCTCAGCTTTTGCCTAGAGGGGTTTGATCTGTCCAAACAGTGGCCTAAAGGAAACGGTGCCTGGCTTTAAGGACTGAGGCAGAGCAGCTGAGTTCCTGATTCAAAAGAAGTAAGTTGGCCTGCAGACGGCTGGGGTCTCCCACAGAGAAGAAAGCATGAAGCCTTATTTAAGGTGAGACTGCAATAACCAACTTACCCTGACGAACCTGCATCTGAGAGATCCAGAAAAAGGACTGCTAAGTGCGTTAAAGAATCTACAACAAAGACTGTGTTCCTGATGACTGAGGACCTGCCCCAGAGACTGTATCATTCTAAAAGGTTATGAAAGTAGTTGTTATAATTATCAATAGGTTTAGTGGATAGGTTAAAGGGGTTGTAGAAATTTATAGGATTAATAGTTAAGAAATTGTTGGTGTTTGTTATAAGTGAATTTAGTAATAAATAAATAAGTGTTAAATAATAATTTAAAAGTTCGGTTACAGGTAAGTCAACAGCCTAGTTCTGCCAAGACAGGGTAGGCAAGTCCTTCATAATTCCTGCTTTACAATTAATGTCTGTCAGAGAAACGGGACAAAAGGCTGAAGATAGATGCACTAATGTAGGGAGAGAAATTGGTGACTGTTCAGGCAGCCAGTTGTCTGTCATTTCTTAGTTTTGGAAGCTACTGGCTCTGCAGTTCCTGTATAATCAGATATATTTATCCTTCTCAGGTCTCTGATGTGGTTTAAGACTAGATAGTTATAGTCTCACAGTTAAGTTTTAAGTTGTTTAGGAATTAAAAGGATGTTCTAGGTCTAAGAATATGTTTGTAAGTTGGTAATGCAAGTTAGGATGGAGACTGAATTAGGTGCAGAACTTTAAACTCATGGAGATAGATGGATAATAGAATATTAATATCAGTTGCTAAATATGTATGGACCGGACATTGGGAATATGTGTTATACCTTATAATTTTCATAATTTTGGCCTAATTATTTTTATTTTTTTGTATTTTATAAAAATAAAGAGCTGTTTATTCTGCTAAAAGGGGAGCTGTTGGGGGGAAGTTATACCTTAAACTTAAAAAAAAAAAAGCAGATAGGTGGGTGAGGTGGTATTTTACTGTGATTTTCATAGTAAACTAGTGATTGGTAGGTTGGAAGGATAATTTTCAAAAATTTAAAAAAGCAGCTGCATTTCTTATTTATTTATTTATTTATTCATTCAAGGTCTCATTTTTTCCCTTGTTTCTGGCAGCATTTATTTATTACTTCAAGTTACATCTCCATCACAGCTCCCTCTCTCCACTCCTCCCAGTCCCACCCTCCTCCTCTCTCCCTTCTCCCATCAATCCTACTCCTCTGGTGTGGGGTGCCCCACATATCAGCCACCTTCAGTTCAGCAGTCATATGAGCGCTAAGCGCTTCCTCTTGCACTGGGGGCCTACATGGCAGCTCCACTAGGGCAAAATGTCCTACTAACAGGTAACAAAGTCTATGTTCTTATTCCTTTCGGTCTGTTGGTTGTAGGTTATCCTGTACTATATGGCCAAAATCCAGTTATAAATAAATGCATGCCATATGTATCTTACTGGGTCTGGGTTAGCTCAGGATGAGCTCTTCTAGTTCCATCCATTTTGCTGCAAATTGCATGATTTTCTTGTTTCTGATAGCTGAGTAGTATTCCATTTAAATATTTACTAATATTTATTTTTCAGCACTGGGATACAGCTCAGGTGTTTGTGCATGTTAGCTTATCACTTAACTACATCCCCAGCCTAGACAAATAGCTACACCCCCTTTTTTTTAAAGCCAGGTGATGGTTGTACAAACCTTTAATCTCAGCACTTGGGAGGCAGAGGCATGCAGATCTCTGAGGTTGTGGCCAGCCTGGTCTACAGAGTGAGTTCCAAGACAGCCAGGGTTACACAGAGAAACCCTGTCTTGAACCTCTCACAAAGTTTTATTAAGTTTGTTTTTAGGCAGTTTCACACATATATGTAGTACTGACCACTCTCACCACCTACCCACCTGCATTTTCCTACTACTCCTTCCCCCACCCTATCCTCTCTATGAATGTCTTTTTCACTGTCAGGTCTCTTCATTTTGTTTTGTGACCCACTTAATTTAACCAGGGCCATCATCTGTGTGAGGAGCCATCTTCTGGAATCTGGTGGGCTCTCCAGTGGCTAGACAACTGAGGACATCAGGCTGTTTTTGTAAAGGGCCAGATGGTATTTTCAGTTTCCAGGCCATATGCCGTCTGGTGTAATGACCCCTATTTCCTCTTGTAGGATGAAGGCAGCCATAGATGGCATGTAAATGGGTGACCATGGCTCTGCACCCATAAAGCTTTGTTTATTGAATAGCTGCAGCCTGGGTAGAGCAAGTGGGCCATAATTCTTTGACCTTTGCATGTACAGGCTCCAGAATGACTGGGTACTTGAGCTATGGGTTGATGTGCAGTATATGTGTTATCTACACTTGTTTGGCCCTGCATGAATACAACTGCCTTGGTTACTTGCTCTGCAGTCCTATAGACAAAGCCCCAATCATGCCACAGCCATTGACGCTAGCCCAAATCAGGACCCCTAAGATGATCCTACACAGGCATTCCTTAATGAGGAAGTTGAACTGGATCAGCAATGACCTGTGGAAACAAACCAGTCCGTGTTGGAGGATTTCCCTAGAATGCACATGACCCTGAGTTTTAACCCCAAAATCACAAAGAGAAAAGCCTTAAAAAATATTATTAGGCCTGCTCTGCAGGAGGAACCCAGGCCCCACTACTGTATAACCTAAATAACAGCAATGACTGCAAAAGTCATAGGACCTGGGAAAAACCCACTATAGTCATTTGGTCAAACTGCCTTCTTAAAGATTTATGTTTGCATCAATGGACTAGTGCTGCCTTTAATTTTGGTCAGAGAAGCTTCATCCTGCAGTGAGAGCAGTTAATGCATAGACCCATAACTTTTCAAACTGCTGAGAATGAGGACTCATTTAGTACTCAGCCTTAAATGGGACTTCTGTATCAATACTCCCGACCCCCAAAGATCAGGGAACATCACATAAGAGAACTGGAAGGTGGTGGTGCACGCCTTTAATCCCAACACGCAGAGGCACAGGCAGGCCGATCTTTGTAAATTTGAGGCCAGCCTGGTCTACAGAGTGAGTTCTAGGACAGACAAGGCTACACAGAGAAATCCTTTCTCAGAAAAAGACCAACTAACCAAACAAACAACCAATCAACCAAACAAACAAAACAAGAGGTGTGGGTGGAAAGGATGTAAGATGGAGGATGTGGAGGAGTGCTGTGACATGCTGTTCTCTGAGCATGTGTGGGTGTTGTACTCATAAGCTCCCTTTGGCCATTGGTCACCTGCACAGAATTAACTCAATTTGATCAGTTAATATTCCAACAGGTAGTACTAACTGGACTCAGTGAGTTATTAACACAAAGAAGGATGTGTTGGGAGATACTGGGGAGAGTTGAAGGGGATAGCTGGGTTGCATATGAGCAAGGCACATTGTATAAAATTTTATTTTTCCTTTCTTTTTTTTGAGGGGGGTGGGGAGGCAGTGTTTCGAGATAGGCTTTCTCTGTGTAACCATGTCTGTCCTGGAACTCTCTCTGTAGACCAGGCTGGCCTTGAACTCACAGAGATCTGCCTGCCTCTGCCTCCCAAATGCTGGGATTAAAGATGTGCACCACCACCACCCAGCTGAAATTTTCAAAAAATAGATAACAGAAATTCTATTTTAAAATCTCCTTAAATATGAACAACATACCCAGGATACGTTGTTCTAACCAAATCTAACTTCCAGGATGCTGAGAGGAGAAACTTTGAAGCTATGTCTGAATTTAGTAGGAAAGGAAGTATGATTGATTAGCCATGTCTGCCACAAGCACCAGGATAGAAATAGTGGCATGTCAGTTAAGTATTTATGTTCTTGTAACACTGTGTTTCTCAAGCTACCTAATGCTGCAACTCTTTAATACAGTTCTTCTTGTTGTAGTGATCCCCAACTATAAAATTATTTCATTGCTACTTTATAATTATAATTTTGCTACTTTTATGAATAATAATGTAATATAATATTAATAAATCAATATATAATAATAGATATTTGATATTCAGGTTATGTGATATATGACGGTTGCAACCCATAGGTTGAGAACCATTGCTATAACAAGATGGTCACCAAGATGCAGCTTTGACAAGGCATGCAAGTATGTCCAGATGTTCCCTTGGAAAATATATATAACATATAGCCATCTGGTAAAGAAGTGTGACCTGTAATTTTACAAATCCTAACATATTTAATTGTATGTAAGAGTCAGGATAAAGGTCCTGACTCTCTGCTCATGGTAGATACACACAAGAAGCAGCTAGCCACTGGGAAAAAAAGGAAATCAAATCCCCAAATTCCTTCTATTTTTTTCCCACAAATTAGGCCCAGAGCAAAGACTCTAACACATTTCTTGTAAAGTTTGAGAGCTGTTTATTGACTACTTATTACACCAAAGATTATATTCTGCCTTCCAAAAAAAATTTAGAGCATTTAGTCATGTGTAAGAGGCAGCATAAACTAGAAAGAGTATTAGTGGAGTAAATGGTAAGGACAAGGCAGTGGGAAAAAAGAAGAAAGAGATGGGGGCAGGCACATGGGAGTCCTAAGCTTGGAGAATAGTGACTTGGACAAAGGCACAGAAGTGGACGGGAAAGAGATAATTCATTTCTGGGAGAATGAATTCATAACAAAGGAGATAAATTTATCTGAGGGCTGATTGGGTGGGTTTGAGTTTGGTCTCTAAATAATAGTGGTCTTTGGATCTCCTTGAGGCTTCCAAAGATACCTCTTTCATAGAAATTGGTTGCAAGGAAGTAGAATCATTGGTGTGATAGACCTGACCATGTGGCCTTAATCTTTGGGGAAGTTTTGTGGGAAGAAATGTGAAAACTTTGGGTGTACTGGGCTAGAAAGTCATTAAATCCTAGAAATAGAGTGTACAGGGTGTTTTGTGGTAGCTTAGACAGTTGAGGTCTAGCTCATAGGGTTTTGGATAGGAACAAAGACAGTACCAGGAACAGACGCTCTTAGGTGTTTTGTAGATAATTTGACCAAGAATCTGTATGTGTTGATCATGCTGGGGCTGAAGAAGTTGCTGAGCTCGACAAAGAGGTCAACACCAACTAACATGGCATCTCCTTCAGTGGGACAGGTCCTTGGAATAAGATGGTTACTAACTGGAGGGGAAGGGCTCCTCAAGTCCTTTGGGATTTTTGGTATGATTGTTTCATGTTCCAGGTCTTTGATTTTGAATAAGAATGTTTATTCTGTGATGTCATTAGCTGCTGCACTTCCTGCCCTGACTTTCTCACAATGATGAATTGCAAGCCGAGCATGAGAAACACGAATGTGATATCTAACGAGCTCTGTCTCAGGGCTCATTTTATTTTTCAGAGTGTCCCAGAGAGAATTCCCCACAAGTTGTGCAGAGAGATGAGGAAGAATTCTCACTGCAGTAGAGTTGACATCATCCAGGCTGAGCCTTGAGGATGCTGGGGAAGAGAGATAGGTGCGAAAGACATTTCAAAGTGAGCTGGAGGGATGTGAGGAGTGTATGAGCCATGGGAAGAATTTCCAGGCAAAGGTCAAGACAAAGAGGAAATCAGGAAAGGCTAGGAACAGGGACAATGACAGACATGGCTACAAAACCATGAAACATATACTTGGAAAATAACGTGGTTGATCTATCTTCCAGCCTAGTGCCAAAACCCCACAGTGGTGACCTTAGCTGGAGGTTGTTGGAAGTTTCTGGAAGTTGTTCAGAAAGCTCCTACCTCTCAAGTAGGAATGACTTTTTATTTATTTTTGTATGAGTTATAGGAGGAAGAGGAAGGCTTGGTGAGGCAAAGGAGCAGAAAGTTAGCTGTAGGAAGGCAACCTGAGGCTGGATTGACAGAAGCCAAAGGGAGGTGAAGTTAGTGTGATGCATTTGGCTGGCTTGCTTTAAAACTGACACAGATAAGGGTTGTGATGAATGAAGAATCCAGTAGCCATCTTTGAGGAGTGGTGGTGGCGGCTGTCTAAATATCTGTGGTGACAGTGAGTAAACTCCTGTAGGAGAGCCACCCCTCCTTTCTTCTATTGCAGATAGAGCTTCTTCCGGAGGGTGGATTGGATTTCAGGGTTCACTTTTCTTGGTTTTCCTTCCTGGATAACCTCTGTGTCCGCCATAAGTCGGGTTACCTGCAAAATAGATGAGGTGAGCTACTGGACTGGCCTGCCGGGGAAGCTGGTGCCAGGAGACCATGGAGATGAGGTTGCAGAGAAGAGCAGATGGGTTTCTACGTCTTGAGACATTAATTGTCTGCTGGTATTCCATAGTTTCTATGGAATCATTGGTTAGCTAATATGTGTGTGTGTGTGTGTGTGTGTGTGTGTGTGTGTGTGTGTGTGTGTTTGTGTGTGTGTATGTGTGTGTCTATGTGTTTATATATGCTCCTGTCATGCATGGGACAATTGTTTGAGAGAGGTAACATAGGGATGTCTTCTTCCATAACTCTCCACCTTGTTTGACTGAGGTAGGATCTCTCATTGACTTAGTAGTTCACTGATTTTGATAGACTATCTGGGCCTTCGCATGCACAAACATGCATGCACACACCCATCCATCTCCACATACATGTGCCTATACACATGCATACCACACATAGATACACGACAATGAAAAAAAAACCTAAAAATCATTCCCCTGCATGGTTAGTTTGGGAGTCCCAGTATATTTGCATGGAGATAAGGGCATAAGAAAAGGCTGGGAAGGGGCTCAGTCTGGGTGGGAGTCCCAGATGCCTCATCTGGCTCACCTCTTCTAGCAGTTCTGTGATGGATCCTTTTTTATTTTTTAACACATCTGTCAGGATCTGGATGAAGGTAGAACCTTTCTGGTCATGTCTATAGGAGATGTACCCTGGAAAGGAGAGAAAATTGAGTTTGGAGAAGTCTTCAGAGGGTGGAGGGGTCCTTGGAAGAGGGTCC
Organism: Lophiomys imhausi; assembly: GCA_907164525.1. NCBI lineage: Eukaryota > Metazoa > Chordata > Mammalia > Rodentia > Muridae > Lophiomys > Lophiomys imhausi. The sequence continues at coordinate 1,914,016 of CAJQZJ010032834.1, forward strand.
CTTCCTGAAGGAGAAGTTCAGGGTTCAGGGGTGCTGGTCCAGGAGGAGGAACATAGACCACCCGGGGACAGCTAAGAGCTCATACCTTGTACCGTGGAGAAGATGTGGATGCTATCTGTATAGGTTGGGATAGTTTGGAGCTTGTCCTTTGTGATCACAGCAACCTGATCTTCGCCCATTTCTTCACCGAGGTCTCTGTGCTCTAAAACCAAGGGGAGGGAAAGGAAAAGTCAGGAAGAAAAATGGGGCAAAGAGAGGTTGTAGAGCACTCTGGTGGCCTGCAAGGTTCAGCTGGGGCTCTGAGTCTTGGATTGGCCTGGATGGAAATACACAGACTCTGAGCTGGAGAGATGGATCAGTGGTTAATAGTGTTTATTGCTTCTACAGAGGACAAAAGATCAGTTCCTAGGGCCCATGTAGATCCTGTACCTCCAGCTCCTGGGAGGCACACCCTTCTCTGGCCTTCTCAGTTACCTGCAGTCATATATGCACATTCTAACATACAGAGACACACACATACACAGAACTAAAAATAAACTAAATCCTAAAAATACATGAA